>CABEGB010000723.1:0-260568 GCA_901521435.1 Crematogaster levior
TTCAGATGTTGGTGTTAATCATACCCCCCATCCCCTACATTTAAATAATTTCAGTTGGATCAATAATTGATTAGATGCTTTCAATGTTTATGTAGCTGGTAGAAATTAAGTACTGTTTAATAACGCGTACATGTGCTAATAATAAAATTATTTAATAATTGTTCTTCGGGAAATCACTTTTATAACTCGAAGAATTTGTCTTAATTAGTAAACGATACAAATCTTTAAATATTCCAATTCTTTAATTCATGACTTATTAATATTTTTATAATTGTTTCGATACTTCAAGTCATCTATTTATTTAGATGTTAAGGACATATGTTGGCTCAGATATAATACATATAATCAATGTTATTATAAAATCTTTTGGTATGTCTATTAATTTGTTATTTGAGAAATGAATATTTTTCAAATCTATCAAGAATCTTGTTTTAAAAACATAAAAAAATTTTTAGGGAATCGGTAGTATACTATGAAATGTTAAAAGAACATCTCAACGAATAAAACGCGTAAAAATTTGCGAGTACACTTTATCATGATATTTCTCTGCTATTTTCGTATTCGTATTTTTTTCTCGAGAAGTTTTACGGTATGCTTGATGCATGACGTTGCTATCAAGTGTGTAGTGCAACGACACGGCGCAGAAACTTCGTTACAACGGTTTGAAAATTAATGTAAAACAAAGTTTCCGCGAGTCGTACTCTAACTAACGTATAATACTCCTCTACAGAGTTCTCGATTTGTAACGCATATAACATCGTAAATTAAAGATACGATTTGCTTCCATTCTATAACAGTTGTGTCGTACAACTGTTTCAACTCCGAACAGTTGCGTCACGCCAGCTGCCCGCTCCACAAAGAATACGTTACGAGCAATCGCGAAAAATTGCGCAAGATTATATAGTTACGGTTGATCACGAAGAACAAAGGATCTTGATGAACGCGCGAGCATAATGGATAGTACAATTACTTATAATTGCTAACCTCGCGCTTCTCTGTTTCATAATCGATTTTGCAAAATCGCTCGATACACGATCATACACACAAAGAATTAATTCCAATTAATTCCTCCAATATTAAATATCTCCAATTATTCATGGAAAATATCTGATATCTCCGCTATAAGTCATTATAGAGAACACGGTGATGTATATACAAATGTTATTTTTCATAATAATTCGTTGTGCGTCATTTCTCGCTATTTCTCAAAAATCACTTGATCGATATGACTTAATCAATTCTTAAAACCTCATGAAAATTTGGTAAAAATTATGTTATAAAAAAAAATATTTCAGCGTATATCTGAATTCGTCTTTATGAACGATTTATCTTAATAGTTATAGTTATTTATAAACAAGATACCTTTATAGCTTCTATTTAATACATTTCCTATGTCTAACGTTGGACCATTTCGAGCATGTATGATGCATTAAGCTTGCATCGAGTGCATCGTTAATGAGCGGCATTCTACACGCGGCGGAGGTACGCGCGTGTCAGCAGCCTGCGCGAGTACTTCACTACGCGCTTGCGCGCGCAATGACGCGCGAGGGTTGGAACGAGTAAGGAAGACAAACGTGTATATACAGACGCGTGCAAGGGAGATGGAGAACCGACCAATATGGCGATAATATGGAAGTGCGAGGGAGAAAGGACGGAAGAAAGAGAGAGGGTGGTGAGGAGTGTAGCCTTTTGATAGAAGGAAAGAAAGAAAAAAAACGATATCTGATATCCGGGTGTTTCCCTCGACGAAACGAAGGAAAGAAAGGGATAGATTTTTGGGTGAAAGAGATATTGATAATTTCGCGTAAAGGTAGTTCGGAGTTACGGTGATGATGCGGGAAGAGAAAGAGAGAGACAGAAGGAGTGCGTCAGAAGGGATGGATTCCACCCCTTCGGCCATCGTACACGGTACGGACCGGCGCTGCGCCACCGTCTTAAATAACAACCCTTAGAACACCTACCTCGTCTTCGCCGGTGGCCACCGTGTTGACGGAGTCCATGCTCTGCGATAGCGGCGCGTCCATGATGCAGGCGAGTTTGCCGGACGGTCCGGGGTTGCCGGGGGCTGCGGTACGAGCGGGTGGCGGCGATGAATCCACCGTGTCCCGTCTCGGTCGTTTTAAAGCGGGCGGCGTTATGGTTGTACCGGCGAAGACGACGGGCGCCTCCAGGACGTATCACTGGAAAATAACCTTCCCTTCGCAAGAAACACGGGGGCCGCGGCCTCCTCCTCCTCCTCCTCTTCCCCCTTCTTTTTCTCTTCCACGCCTTCTCTCCTTCTCTGGTCTAGTCCTTCTCTTTCTTCTTTGACCAGCTTCTTCTTTTCTTCGTCCTCTTCTTTCTGCTCTTCTGTCTGTTTTTTCCTGGTTTTTTCTACTTCTTTCTCTTCTTCTTCGCGTCTTCTCGCAACCCCGACCCGACTCACTTCTTCTTCCGCTTCCTGTTGCGGCTCTTCACCAGCGCCACCACCGACCACCCTACGACGATGTCACCGTCGTTGCACCTGCCACACGTTGCTGCTGCGAGAGAGCCGTGGCAGCGTAACAACGAGAGGTAGAGAACAAGAGAGAGAGAGAGAGAGGGAGAGAGAGAACGAACGTGCCGTATATATGAGTGTGTACGAAGCGTGAAATATACAGGCGTGTGTGGTCTGTTGCGCGTTTATGCGCTTGCGAACGGCATGTGTGTACGTGTACGCCTGGCCTGCAGGTGTTGTTCCCACGCGTCTATTTTAGAGCAATCGATACACCAGCAGCGTGCCCGCCGTGGAGGTGGAGCAGGGCAGCACCCGGTGAACGCGACGACGATGATGTTTCTCCTGTAAACAGGATGGTTCATCTATCGGTGAACAGTGTCTCGTGCACCGGATGTAGCGACGAATATTCGTCCGATGATGTTCCGGTTAATAAACTCCAGCGCTGCTGCGTCTCGCGGCTGCACGTTACGACGACAAAGAGAACGACGGCGACGGCGAAGATGACGACGAAGACGAGATAGCGAGAGGCGTGTGACTTGCCACGCACCGGATGGTTGGTCCTCAGCGTTGTTCTGAAGCGCAAGCGACGCTCGTAGGTACCAGCGGCGATCGGGTAAGGCTCGCAGGCGATCAGTTCGTACTTGACGTATTCGTGCTCCTCTCTCCCTCTCTCTCTCGTAATAGCTTTCTGTCTCTCGGTCACTTTATCGGTGCGCCCCGTGTGGTGTGCGCGTACGATCGCGGGTCGTGGCGAGTTTCATGCGCGAGCGCGGACGTATGCGGCGGCAACGGCGATTTCTTCGAGCACGAGAGCTCCTGGACGTGAGAACGTAATTAACGGGGGGGTGGGATGATGTCGAAAATCAAATACGCGCAACGAAAACGAGAATGAACACACCACCGACCAAGTTTCAAGGCAAGTAAAGAGTGATAGTAATAATAATAAGAATTTTGTTACGTGAGCGCTGCGACACGACTGGTACGCAGGTTGCCGACAGACTGACGGAGCGTGAACCAGCACGATGACGGTGAGACGAGCGCGCGGGGTCGCCGCGCCGCGAGGGTGAGGTGGGGGTGGCCCGCGGGCCACTGGGTCGGGGTAGGTGAGTGGGTGGGTGGCAGAGTGTGGGGGCTTTGGATCGAGCGCCGACGATGGGCGCGAGGGGAAGAGAACAGGTCGTTCGTGAGTCTGACGAGGGGGACGGAGACGCGAGAAGCGCGTGCCTGAAGAGGGACCATCGGCGGTCCCCTCTTCCGTCGCGACACACCACCGGAAAAGATGACGGGAAAACGGAGCTACATTCGACGAAGGGATGACCACTATTGCAAAGGGTAACGCGCAAAGATAAAGATGTGTTGGGGTCTCCGCTTCTTGTATTATTTTCGAGAAAGGAAGTCTCTACGTGGGAGAATTTCGAGTATGTCTCTAGGAACACAGAGAATACTCGTCGCGTCTGTCTCGAAGTTGCGATGTGACAGCAAATAATAATAAAGAGAAATTAATAAACATATATTTCGAAATTAATTTTTTCGCAATATTCCTTCATACACAAGAAAGAATTGAAGCAAAAATCAATTTAAGAAATAAATTGTCAATAAATACTGCGATTTTAATTTAATGCAAGATATTTTTATTTTATTTTTAACTTTTTAATTTAATTTATGCGAATCGATACTCTTTGAATAAGAAGAAATTTGTATGACAACTTGAAAAAGTATATATAATAAATAATTCTAATTACTAATCATAATATATGATAAACATATCCCTCGTATAAAAAATTAACATATGCTGGATACATATTATGTTAGTTTTTTATGCGAGGGATGTAGAAATTTTCTGTTTAATGACTTACATATCTACTTCTTTTTAGTGTATTTACGAAATAATATTTATTCTTAAATTTATTCTAAAGCACGTACACAGCAAACACAGCATGATGTTATTTAAATTATAAATCAGTATTTCATGGAATTTATAGATAAATTACTTGAAATATTACAGGCATCGTATTTCAAAAGAGAAATAAATTTCGTTTAAAAAGAGAAGTAAGTTTTGTCAGAAATTCTCGTATAGTTGTAATGACGAGCGCTTTGGTTCTACGCTTACTGCACACCGTTATTATAATAACCATAATTATTGAAGTTACGTTATTAAAATGAGTTACAACAAAGAGGTCAAGAGAGAAACATGTCCCGGAGGAAAATCTCTTCGCCGAGTTTGTTACAAAAGGCGACTGAAGGCGAAGGAGCGTGCAACGAAGGAATAGTCTGTTATCAACAAGTACAAAGGCTAATGCAAAATATGCGTATTGAAGTATAAATAAAATGCAAAAATTGTGTTTGAAAATACATCAAAGTTAAAATATAAATTTTAGTTCATATTATTTTTAGTCTTTATATATATATATAGATATTGTAAACTAAACACATTAAATTAAGCACGAATATTGATATTGATCCCAGTTTCACGAAAGATTAAAAATAAATATGAAACACAAGGTAAAGCATATTAAAATAAATATATTTGAAACCGGCTTAGTTTGAAAATAAATTAAAAATAAATAAATTGCGCCACAAGTTCGTGTTCTCTGTTCAAGCGCGGATTTGCTCCGGAGGCAACGTAGAGTTTTTATTAGAAATTTCATGTTGTCAACTTCTACTAACAATAAGTGACATTAGTCATTATAAATTCATAGAATTCGAGATTTCGCATAGACCTTTATGGAGTATACTGAAACCGCGTAATACATATACGATGTACTTCACTTGATCGGCAGGAAGAGGATAGGTAAGCTTCGAAGGGGAAAGTTTTGATTGGGTTACGAGGACCACTGACAGAGGGATCGATGGATATCCCGGAAATGGAAAAGCTTGATGTAAACGCACCCTTCGCGCTGTCCGACCCTACCATCCTGCTATGTCTCTATGTCTTTTTTCTCTTTCACTCTTTTTCTCTCTCTTTTTCGTGTGGCCTTGGCGCAACGTTCGATGGAAAACCACGGTGGTCCTTTCCTCCCTTTTTTGGACGGAGGAAGGGAAGAGAAAAAAAAACAATCTCGCTAATTTTCCATCGCGCACAAGGGCACTGGGACAACCATCCTGTGAAACCGATGTGCTTCCCCACTTTCGAGTATTCAGTCGCTCGTTCGCGCTTCAAAGCGGGCGCCGCATCAAAGGTGCACCTCGACATTTATCGAACTAAAACCGTTGAGTCGCGTAAACCTCCCCATGAAGTACCAATGACATTCCCTCGTGAGTAATTTACGATCTACGACATTCCTTCCTGGTCGATACAGATTCAGTCCAATCCTATAAACTTGATATTTGCTTCATAATATTACAGAACTTGCGTATTAGACAATACTCCGATATATTTATAAACACAAATATTTTTTTAACCGATTAATTTATCTATTTTTGATGCTAAAAGTAATCGATTGTTTTAATAAGAATACTAAATCTTTCTAAATGTAAAACATGTAGAAATTTGTATTGAAAACTTTAATGTAAATTTGTCTTAGCATCCTTTAATATTATAAGTTTTATGAAACGTCCCTTACAAAAACGTCTTTCTTAAGCCAGATTTAAACGACGTGTGGCGACTCGGCGAGTCTATCAACAAGTTAAAAAAGAGAGAATTCGTAAAGCGAACTTATTGAAAAGACTAAGAATAGCTGAGCTACGCGGCGTTTAAGTCCGGCCTTACAAACTTTTACTGCGATTTATAATTGCGCAAATGCATCTGCGATATCTTCAAGGAAAAGCAATACTGGGAATAGATTTGAAGCGATTTGAAGGTTTATACGAGGAACGGTCGATAGTACCATTAATCAAATCTCGAGGAAATGGAAATGGGGAACAAACAGTACGGTTCTTCTGATCTGAATAAAATGCGTCGTACAGACAGCGCGTATATGACCGGTGTGTTATCAGGTGTTCCCAAGGGGGAAGAGATAACGACGGAATATGTCGTAACATATCTTTACTTCCCCTATATACCCTCTTTTTTTTCTTTCTCACGCAGTATACCGACACATACGAGTGATATGAGGTACTCTATTATGTTTTTAATGCTTTAAAGTAGATCTATACAATTGAACATCTAGAGATTGGAAATTTTACGTGTACTTTAGCATTGAAAATTATTATATAATAATATATAATTAATATACAATGTAAAATATATAATTAATATAATAATATATAATATCGTATACATTAAAAATTTTGTATATTTTTAAATCATTTTTACAGAATTGATACCACTTTGTACGAAAGATCGCACTTACGATGTATTAAAAAGTTTAATCTTATCTTTTTTTTTTTTTGCGAAAACGATTTTTCTGAGCGATTTTTCTTTGTTTCCGTCTTTTTTGTTAGAGCATCAAATGTAATTAAATGCGGTAACCGACTCTCCTGAATGGACGAGTCTGACATTCCTTCCGTCTTTTTCGGAATGCGCACGTGGATCCCGCTTGTATACCGCGAACGTTCCACGTGTATGAATACTTAGTGTAAATAAAATTCCAGAATGCACTCTGCTGTCCCGCGTGTTGCTGCGGAACAACGACGGTGCTCTCCAGGTGCACAAACTTCCGTTATCGTATTCCTCTCCACTATCATATTTCTTGAATAATGCGTAGTATCGGAGAGCCAGTGCTTATCGATGACTTTTCGATGTTTTCTTTCAACCCTCGTATATCTTCGATTGACGTTTCACTCATTTGTGACTTTCAAACGCTAAAGTTATATGTATTAAAACGACAATTTATTCATGCATATTATTCATTAATAACATAAAATTCTACTTTCTGAAACTTTATGAAAATTTGATAATTTATGTTTAAGATTTCATAGATTTTGAGGAGAATTTAATTACAATGAGGATTTTGCGTTTAAGTTTCTTGAGAATTAATTTAATATTTGAATGCGCGTTTAATATCTTATACTTTATCCTATATCGTGATATGTATATGTGTATGAAATTGATAGAGAAAACTTTAATATCTTTTAATATCTTTCCATAAATTCTTTAAAGACTTACAAATAACACAATGCAATTTTAATGCATTATTTTTAATTTTTTTAAGCAAATAAATTACAATAAACTTAAGCAAATATTACAATAAAAACGAAATATTTTTTAATAAATTTATTTTTCAAAAATAACATGGAAAATTCAAGGTTTATCGGTTAACAACGTTAAGAAATCATAGTCGTAGATAGTCGTAGAAGACACGATTTAATCACAATTCAAATTTATACGTTAAGTGACAGTAATATTTGATAATCAGTATGTAATCATTTGTTTTTGCCCGATACATGTGTGTTCGACGACTAGAGACAAGAACGAGGTCGAAGCTCAAAGCGGCATGAGGAACAGCCGCCCCGGAATCCGTCGGTTCCCGCGCAATTGTTGCGACAATTTAGCACCGTTGTCTCCATCTCCTCCTTCGTTATCTCGCCAACAAGTTAATCTTTATAAATAGCCCGAGCCACGGTTATATTTAATCCTGACCCTCGCGGTCGCAGCTTCCATGTTGATACTTCTAGACTTGCATCGTCAACGTCGATTTAGCGCAAGACTTGATACTTGAAGTACATATAAGTAGAGATAATCGCATATTTTGCTGTTTCTAAAAGAAACGCTTCGAAAAAATTAGGAGAAATTCTGAACTTTTTATTTTTACATTCATCTTCAAGTCGGTGAAACATTACGTGTCTTACTCGCGGAGTCTTGAAATTTTTTTTAACGATTGAACCATGTGTCTTTTAACATTTTTTAAATTTCTCAATATAATATATCTTAGGTAATTAGGGATATCAAATTAAAATTTTATTAGAATAAAGTTTATTAAGTTGAAATTAAGAAAAAAGTAATTAAATAAAGAATAAAATTATATTATATCTATTTGAATCACGAAGATTGATGTGCTGTTGTTTTAATTGCATATAGATACTATGCAATTATAAATTATTTAACAATTCGAGAATTCTGTTAAAGAAAAATCTATTTCAAATTCAATGGATATCAGTGTAGATGTACAATTTATCATAATTTTATTTCATAAAATAAATCCTCGATATTTTAAAATTACATTTTTCAACTGAAGACGTTGCTTTGATACTTGCATGAAAAGAGTATTTACGCTGATAATATCCGTTGGATCATTCTATATTAGGGGCCATGTCGATTGAAAGACTAACGGGATTATGACATTGATACGATATCTCGGAAGTATTAATCTTTCTGGCGATGAAGCGAGTACGCTTGTTTGAAATATCTGTCGACCGCGCGTTGTCAAACTGTCTTCTATCGCTTCTATTGCTTCTTGTCTCACGTTTCGAGAGTCACCGCTCTGATATTTCTAGTGGTTCTTCGGTCAACCTAATTTCAGACACGACTGGTAATCGATCGTTTCTTAGGCTTTACCCCCATTTTCTCGCGAATATATATGTACGTTCATTTTACGCCGCCGAATAACGGCGCCCACCGCAGCCGCGCCGATCGATCGTTCAGTTCTAATTTTTCGCCTTTCACACGAGACAGGACCGCGGCATCGATTTTGCGTCGTTTCCCAGCTCATCAATGAGAGCACATTGTTTCTGGCGAGTCGCGCGAACGATTCTTCAGGCAAGACTCGAGCAAAATGGTTCGTGCGAGTTAATCTTAGGGCTCGACCGGCAATAAAACCGGACTGCCCTTACATTCCTGGGTAATGCGTCGTCCGCTATTTTAAGCCCGGGGTTTAATAAACTTACGTCGCTTAATTAGAGCAACATTTCTCCTGACTCGTCTTCGCCCGCTTCTTAACCGACCAACCAGACGTTTGTCCGCTATCATGTATTTCTTCACATATCGTATGTGTATCATCGCACATATAATTCCGCGATATGATTGAGTGTACTTATATGAAAATATCAATGCCTCTTAATCTATCTTTTTTCTTATAGCTTATAAATATTATAATATTAATATAATATAAATAATTGTATCCAATAACTAATATTTTAGATCCAACATTTCGGATTTGTGAGAAAGAAATAATTTATGTGACTGAATAATAAATAAAACATAATACATGTGTGTATATATAAATACATATATATAATATTGTAATTGTACCAATATAATTAATTCAAAATGTTAATTATTTATTATTCAAAATGTTATTTATAGCATTTCGCACATTATTGTAGAATAATTGTTGCGCAAAATTTGAATCGGACCTTAATCAATCAATAGATTTATAATTCACCGATAAATACTATGTGGCAATTTAAAAATAGAGGCTGGAATGTGTACGCTTGGCACATCATCGTCTAATTTTAGGTCGCCAGATGGAAAGGAATTAACACGATTTTTCACGGTAGAAGTATTTCTGTTCCGCGAACATAACATCTTTGCGAACGCGCGTTTACGCATCGTAGATAATACATAGGAAGTTGCATGAGTTGCGATTTTTCTGCTTTTTCCGCTTGTTCCTTGTGTATTCGCGTGTACTAATACGCGCATCGAAGTCACACGACCCGTATCTTCTGCCTCTGCCTTTCAGTTTCCGCTTCTCTTCCGTCCGGCTTGCTATAACATGGGGTTATATATATTCGTCCAAATATCGTATCTTCACAGAATAAATCGGTGAGCGATTGCGAGGCACGAAATCGCGTTCTTAATAACCCCCTCTATGTGTCTTGACAGTTATCATTTTATCTAACACTTTATAACATAATTGAAAAACGTGGTTTTTCCAGCGTTTGTGATTGTAAAAAATGAAGAAAAATGAAGTCTATTCTATCCTTGTATTATTTTTGTACATTCTATGTATTTTTGATCTTTTGTTTACGAATACTTGAGCCCAGGTCTAAATTGGAAAATCTATTCAGTCGTGATAAATGCAATGTTTTGGCAGGTACCAGCATTGAATTAGTATTCTTCTAGTAAGATCAAAGCGTTGCTAATAGTGTTTCATTACGTTGTTTCTACGCGCCGCGAGACTAGTTACACGGCGGCTAGTTTTAGAACGCTATTTACATCCGTCACGCATACGTCTTTTCAACCCGTTTTTCGAATTTCTCTCTTCTTGCCCTTCCTCTCTTCCCCTATTATTCTTCCCCCATTATTCTTACTATGTTAATAAAACGCGATACCCTGTAGTACTCATTTTCGCCGTACGCATAGAGTATTTTTGTCTTCGTTTCTACTTCCTTCCTGCATGTTGTAGTCACGTCTCTTTCTACCCGTGACTATCACGCGAGTTTACGTGCGTACCGTGCTGTGAGCTGTGCAGCGTGTATGGCGTGTGTGACGCTCAAGTCATACTATGATACTATCAATGAATGACTGACTGTCTGGCGTGTGTGACGTGGCCATGCACATTGACCATAATGACTTATCTCTCATTTCTTCTCTTTCTTCCATTTCTCTCTCTTTCTCTTTTTTTTATACTTTCCTGGATGTTTGTCGTCGTTACGCAAGCACGCGACAAGCATATTTTTCTGAACTCGCACAGCCGAGTTATTGTTAGTGCCACAAGAAGACTGCTGTTTAAAAAATTGTGTTTTCCACATTTATCTTCTTTTTCCCTCCGCAATGCACGCGTTGCACCACACGGTATGTATTTTCGCTTGTCAAAAATCTAATTGACGTTTAATATTTTTTATAGAAAATATTAGATTGTTAATATTAGAATATTTATATGTCAACAATTTTACTTTCGGAACTAGTGGTTAAATTGTGAAAGTGACTTGAAAATGAAATGTTATATGACACAAACATATTCGTTGCTTTTATAGTTGTGTTACAATTTATTAGACATAAAAAATAATTGTAACTTGTAGACACGATGGCATATTCATTAAAGACCTAAGAATTTGCATATCTCTAATAACTAAAAAGTTAAACCACTTCTCAGCATATGATTATACCATCTCACCATATTATTACTGCAGGACATAATCCCTACAGTTAATAATCATTACCATATGTGATAATACATCCACGGTTAATCATCGTCACAAAAGCGAAATACACTTCGTTAAGCGAGCTCCCATTTGATGGAGCAACGGGGGAAATAAACGCGACGAAAATAAAAAAGGGGGGAGAGGAAGAAACACGAGTGAAAAGAAGAAACGGAAGAAGCGAATGAGGAAAACGTATTGTAATCGCGTACTCTTCTCATATTTTTCGCTCTCCACCCCCCACCCTGTCCTCCGCCATCTCTCTCTTAATCAGCTTGTTTCTCCTTTCGTCTCGTCCAACGTGTTCTTCACTCCATTTGTTCGTTTGTACGCCGTTTCGGTTTCTCTCTTTCGCTGTACTATCCGGTGAACATTAACGGCGCAGAGCGTACGATACAACGACGTACGATGCAATCAATGAATGACGGCATAGTGCGGGACGTACAGTGGATGCCGTGATGACTTTTCTTATCTAACGCTCCTCTTCCTCTTCTCTCTCCGTTCCGCACGGCCATACCCGACACTGGCCTTTCCGTAGTACGCTTTCCTTTTGCGTGCGGCACACGTGCACGCACGCATGCATTCGCATTTTCGTGCCCCCCTGACCCCTACCACCCCCGCAACCTCCTCTGAGACTTCCTCCTTCGTCTTTTCCCCTCCCCCCTTCTGTATGCTCTCCCCTACTTCCTTCGTCCGGTTTGAGTTACTCGCAATGCGTATACCGCCGAGTACAAAGTACGAGAAGAAAGTCCCCGGTAGAGAGTTCGACATTTTTCTATTTGTTTCACCAAAAAGGTTTAGAAATTTCTGTGTGATTATATACAAAAATGTACAACATAGAGCAATTTTTATTAGGAGAATTAGTTGTTGCAATGTGAATAAAATAAGGTCGCTTAAAAGATCTGAGAGAAATATTTACTGTTCTCTAACTGTAGATATCATACGTGTATAATCTTCCATAATTTTTAAAAAATATAGGTATGCTTTTCGCATAAAGTTTTGTTTCGTTTACGAGAGAATTTTCCAACATGGAACTATACGAGATGCTACAATATTAGTTAAACATAGAATTTTTTATTTTAAAAAAGAAATAATTACAAAAGGATTAAACAATAGCGTTGATAATATGGAAAAGAAATTTATATCATATTTTACAACACACATATTAATTTTCCATGGTATATTGTATTCATGAATACTCGTTTTAATCGCTCTAGAGAAATCTTACGCTATTTCTGAGAATGTACGCAGTAGTCTCTATCTTTATTCTTTTTTCGCGCGAGAGACAAGTTTTAAGCAAGTCTAAAAATCGATCAAAGAGAAAAATCGATCATCGTGTTTGAAATCAAATTTTTTCGCGTGGCCTTCGATTTCACGTACAGTTCTTTCCAAATCCAGGAAAGAGAATGCCTATGACAGGATACTGACGCTTTCCAAATCCAGGTGAAGCTCCTGGCAGATTCCTCTTCTTTGAATCTTGAAATACCGCGTCAGAGAACACCGTTCTCGAGTTCGGAGAACAGATTTGGGAGTTCTACGTCGTTCTCTTCTTCATCGTCGTCGTCGTCATCATCGTCACCAGTCGCGGCTATCGATCGGTCGCGGGCGTCGGCGTCGGTGCCGCTCGGTGGCGCCCCCGTCAGCTCGGGACGGTGGCGACGGCGCTCTGCGTCGCTGCCATCCGCCCCTGGGGGGCGGCGGGGGTCAAAGCAGCGTTGGAGGAGGGGGGTGGGGGGCATCGACACGCAGAGAGCGATCGTGCCTTTGGTGGAGCCGGCAAGAACCCGGCGTGTACGTCGGGCAGCCACGTTAAAAGTGGATTTATTAGCCGGTAGGGCCGCGTTCTTCTGTATCTCAAAATGTCCAGTTCGTTGTCTTTGTCGTCGTCATCGTCGTTTTCGTCGACGCCGTCGTCGTTCGCTCTCGGGGACGAGTCGCCGGCAGAGCGAACAGGGCCGACTCGTGAAAATCGGCAAAGTGCGCGCGAGAAGTGCGACGTCATGGATTTCTCTCTATTTTTTTCTTCTTTCCCTTCGCGCACCAGAGGACGAGCAAGTCGCGAATCTCGTCGTTGTCATCGTCGTCGTCAGCGAGTGTACTCGCCCTACCGGCATATCGCGACTGGCATTTGCGAAGTGCAAATTCGGCCGAGACACGGTACTTGTCGTCATCGTGGGAAGAAGAATGCTCAAGGATAAGTGACAAAGTGTGGCGGCGGGTAGGAATTCCGATGACGAATGACAGAGTGACGGGAGTACGTGTGATCTTGGGTTAAATCATGCGTGTTGGAAAGGCCGGTCTTCCCTGTCGCGTTGCGCATCGGGAAGGAACGCGACGTAAAGTTCACGAGCAACAGTCAATTCAGCGATAAATTTGTCGTCCACGATATTCCGAGGGATGTCCTCGAGAACGTTTTACCACCGGATCGCGATGTCGGAGCGAGACTCAAGACGGGCGGTACTCGTGGAGGGAAATTTCGGTTCAGCATGGCTGACGCCGCGACATCGACGTAGGGTGGTTCTTCTCAAGTATCAGTGCGAACACTATCGCGGGGTGAATCCCTTGAAGAAAAAGAGGAATCTATCGTTCTACGCACTTGTGAAAACCGTGAGCCGCACGAAAAGCGGCGAGATGTGTTTGGCGAGCCCACGCATGGCCGTTTCGGCCAATTGATGTCGGAAAATGCCGGCCTCTCGAGAGCCCGTTTCAGCATCCGGTTTCTCGGATACTTTTCCACTGCGCGAAGCATCGATTTCGTTATTGCCCAGCGGAAAAAACGACAGAACGAGTTACCGGATTGAATTTTTCCACCATCAACAAGTTTGCCTCATTAGGGAACTGGGCCACCTCTGCAAGTACATTTTAAATGTCATTGATCGCGCGACCTTCGATGGAATTTCGCGTACAGTTATCACATTATCGCTCCTCGCCGCTAAAGTGATCGGCTAATCCTTCAGCTTAAATGAGTGATCCTCGTCGTGCGATGCGTGCGAATCGATTCGCGGAAAAATGTGATGTGTGCGTGATTCGAGTGCGCGCCCTTGTCGAAATATGACGTAGATATGTTTTATGGTGCTCAGCGCTCGTTGTTGGATATACCTGAAGGAGCTCTTTTCCACTGCCCTCGACGTAAGACGGAGAGAAGACCGCGCATTCTCGTAGTAAGACCTTTTTTTACTTGGATATTTTACTTGGATATAGATTTACTGGATTACGATAATTGTAGCTGACGATTCGACGAATGAAACGGGGAATCCGATCTAAAAGTCACGATTGATTTACCTGTTTCGCAGAAAGACGGTAAATGGTATTGATATTCGTAATAGCCAAATAACTTTTACTCTTTTATAGCACGACGATAATTTGTCGAGTTTATTTTGACTTGTCGTCATGACACCAAGAGTTTGAAACGAAAATATTGATAAAATATCACTAAAGTAATCTTGAAGGAAATTAAATTTTAATGACAACTTTTTCTCATAAAAAATGTTTTATGTCTAATCAATCGTGTGAGGAAGAATAAATTAATACAATTAAATGAAAAATGCATTGAGAAAGATGTTAAAACTGTATATAATGCTTTCCGACACAAGTTAGAGAAAAATCATTCCACGATTCGATCTAAAATAAAAGCTGCAAGAACAGCCACTCGTTCGTTCGTAAGAAATTCAACTCCCTTATCTATTATTAATCGTTTAACCTAATTAACTACTTTCTCTTTTTATCTTTCCACGAGTCTATCTCATTGGCGAAAATACGTTGTGTAATTAGCATTTGATATCTCGCTAAAGTCTGGTATTACGAAAGAGAAACACTCGTTGAATCGTCGTCGACGTTCGCTTCGCAGTCCCGGAGGGTCCATAATGGTTTGTTATTGATCTATCTCCGCGCGCCTTCCTTACACTTTTCTTCTTCCTTTCGTCCTTCGTCCTGCTATCTTCGTCCATGCCGAGGACGTTGGGTGGTACACGAGGGATCGAGAGGAGGGAGAGCAGTGGGAGAACACGGCAGTCCCACACAGGAATTCCGCGTACCCCTCGTACCGCATGGATTCCCGAAACTCCACCCTCTTACCCCTGTTCTTCTTTTTTTTATCAGGAATCTCGCGAAAAGTTTCTGCAAGAAAGAGAAAGCGAGAAGAGAGCCGCTGTGAAATATTTCGTGGTCACAGCTCATGGCTCGATATAAAGAAAAGAGCGCTTCTTTTTATGATTGAACCTTGATCTCTTCCGTTGACAATTATTATTATTATTATTATTATATCCTAATACTTTCATTTATTTTGCGATAGTTGCTTAAATTATTCATTATAATTTGTGTTTAATAAAATGTGTCTTTATCTATGATGAACGCTTGCATAAGATCACGATAAACTTGTGGACAAGAAAAAATCAGTATGAGATTTTTAACCTCTTGCGCTGGAAATTGATTTAAACAAATAACAATCGACGTGCATAGCATGTCATTCCAGTGCAAGAGGTTAAACAATCGTAAGATATTTATTTATTTATTTATTTAACCAGATATTTACATCACGTAAATCTTATAGAGATAATTAATTATATCTGTACATAGGTCTGGAAATACTTATAAACTAAAAAAAAATTAAATATATATTTGTAGAAATTTAATTTTCTATACATATTAATTAAAATCATTTTTATTTAATTTAAAAAAAATGCATATTTATAATAAAAATATTTGCCGAATTCGATGATCACTAATAAATGTTTCTATGCGATATTGTTTTCCTTGTTTCTCTTAATAACTAATTTCTCTTCTTTATTTTATCACAAACTCAATGCATGTTATTTCGAATTTCCCGAAATCGGTTTCTTTTGCGGCACGATGTTTCCCGAATGGAAGATCGAACATGTCTCTGAGAATGATATTAATACCGCATATAGACGTTACCGTGAAATTCGATCAATCGGAACAGCGAAGACGTCACGATTCTATCACCGGAATGCAATTAATATTGCATAAATAAGACTTAGTGAAAGACTTACATCAATTAGCATAAGTCTCATACGGATCCACCTGTAATTCACATAATGATACAGGAACTTTTTACTCGCCGTGTGAGAACATGTTTGAACGCCTGCCGCCTAATACACTGTGTCTATCAATGTCTTTACACGCTTCGTAACATACACGTTTAACTTCCCTACACAGTAGATGTAAGAACATTAAGCACCTGCTAGTATAACCAACGAAATACACGAGCCCAATGTGTGTGAATAAGTAATGCAGCGCCACGATCTAAAAACCTTCTTTTCTAAATTGACGTAAGTCGACACGAGCTCGTTGTCGATGAGGACTTACATCGTCGTTCGACATTCGCAAGTACAGCAGAAGCAACTTCATTTTATCATTTGCTGAGAGAGAAAAAGAGTGTGTGTGTGTACGCTACGCCGTCTGAATAATAAATATTCTACCATCGACACGAGCCACCGCATCGATACCTTCATATGAGCTCACCTCACTTTTTAGCGCGAAACGCGATCCAAAGTTAAACTTCGTGTAGAGTGCTACTCTACGCGAGAAGAGACTTTCGCTCGCCAACTGTCCGTTCTTCGTTTAGCCTGTGATTATCCTGGACTTGGTACCCACCTGTCATTACGATACATTATGGTGACACCCATCGACTTTCGTGCGGAAGGAATATATTTGCCGCGTACTTCCTGATTATATGCCTCCTCGAGTGATCACGAATCATGCGAGGAAGAAATGTCTTGTAATGTAATACTAAGCTACTTCCTTTAACTCTACTCACAATTTCCCCATAAATACCCTCGAATACTCGATTATGTACGAGCGTTATAACGTCGCACAATATTTACATTAAATATTAGGTATACTTGACCTCTCGATGTAACTAAACGAGATCAAACTTAAATTTTCTTTCAAATCTAAACAATGTCCAGTTTTCCGTTTAAGAAATAACTGAGACCAATTAAAGCTACAAATATATTAAAGGAAATACATATGTTAAAGGAAATCTTAATAAATGTGCGCATAACTTTAATATTACAAACATAGGAAAAATGATCTTTATGTTTATGGTAATAATGGAAACACGATAGTTCACATTTTTCCATGTATTTATAGCATTGCGAGCAGCTCGAGGTTATAGTTTCAATCTTTGTATCTAAATGAATTAATGAAAACTTGCTATACGCTCATGCGAGTTTATTTTCTCACAGAAAGTCTGGAAATATATAAACCCGATCATTGTTCGCGTCGCATAACATGACAAGATTGTAATTAAAATGGTAATCACCAGTTCGATAAAATGCCATCTCCATTACAAAGCGACCAACTACCGAGAAAATATTAATCTACATCCTTGAGCGTTTCTACGTTTTATAAAAATAATGAAGGTGCTCGCTGGATGGCTTCCTTTCGGACGCCGCCAACGTAATAACTGTGGAATAAGAGGGCAGTAATTACTTTTCGTGAAATTGTCACGTTTGTCGGGTTCGCCCTCCGTATACCCTGTACTTCGGTTATTACTAACAATGAATAGCAGTGACCGTGTTAACCCCTCTTATGACAATTCATGATACGCAATGCTTTGTAGAAAATAATGTTTCGCGGTATTTTCACTGTAATAATAATAATTGTATTTATGACAATATACGCCACTATTGTCAAACCTTTTTCCCAAATTATGTTTATACATTCTCAATAATTAAACTAAATTATTATTTATCATTTATTAAAGGATACAATTAATCCTTTAATAAATAGTTTTAATAAATTAAAACTAATAATTATTATATAATTATTAGTTAAATTATAATAAATTAAGTTTTAAGTCCTTTTATCATTGTCGCTTTATCAATATTATCAGATTTATAGCAAAATATTAATATATAATAAATCCCTATATTAAAGATTCTTGGCCCTATATTAAAAATTCGTATAATAATTTCTATATTTGCAAAAGTTGTTTATTTTGCGGATATTAAGAACATTTATCGAAAGACTACGTATTACATTACCGAACGACAAAGGTGTCATAGATCTTGGTGGTCATGAAACTGGTCGGCGTTAGGCAGTCTGGATAGGTATATCGAGGCGCGAGAGAAGGGTCTTCCTCAGGTTCTCCGGCTTCGATCCAGACGGGGACGACCTCTCCCTCACCGGAGGAAGGAAGGAAGGATGGACGGAAAGAACCGAGCTAGAGAGGCCGGAGAAAGAGAGAGAGAGGAGAAGAGAGTGAGGGGGATACACGCATGACCCTGAACCCAACCGCCGTGGCACCCAACCCCCGGTACAGGGGTGCGAAGCCTCGGGAGAGAGAGACGCGGGAGAGAGAACTCGAGATAGAACGGACGAAGCAAGGGCGGAAGAGAGACTGTGGTGGGCAAGGGGAGACATACCGTATATACGAAGAAGAGAGAATAGAAAGAGGGAAAGAGAGAGAGAGAAAGAGAAAGCTAGAGTCTACGCCGTCGAGAGAGAGTACAGTTCCCGAGATCAATACTCCCGCGTCTTGCGATCATTCATCTTGCCACGCCCCTCTGCTCTCTCCACACATTTCCTGTCTTTCTCATTCCCTTTCGTTTATCCCCTTTTCCTCGTTGCTCTCTCTTTCTCTTCCTTTCTCTCTCTCAGTCTCCCTTGCTCTGTCTGTCTCCTGTCTCCCCTTTTCTCACTCTCCGCGTGCTGCGATCTTCATCCCTCTGGTAGCACCCCTCATAGTCGCGGTCGCCGTCATTTGGCGCCCAATCGTGGCGCCTAATACGAATGGAGCAAAGGGGAGAGAACTTTCCGAAGGTCGCAGGAGAGAGGGAAATCTCTAAAGAGAGAGAAAGCGTGATAACGCACAAGGTGGTGGCTCCGGTTTCCTACGCATTGCGCGTTTTATGGGAAAGTGACGATTTCTTGGATTCGTACATCTAATAACTGTACTAAAATACTAAAACTATATTAACTGTATTAATTATTTGTAGATGATTATGCACATTATTACACAGTAGCATTATTTTAATTCTGCAACTACTATTCGGGTACATTAAATTTAATATTTGAAAGTAAATATCAGTACATATGAAAAATCTATCAGTAGTATGTGTCAATGTACAGTAGTATGTGTCAATATATATTATACAAGATGTTGTGAAAGAAGGAATTGTTTGTTTAAAAAATATTTCATATAAACGCGGAAAATAAGAGACAATTTAGAAGTTTAATCAAATTATTTTATTTGTTTATTATAAATTTAATTTTCCATAATTTTCATGAATATGTGACCAATACATTTTATAATTCGTTATTTTAGAATAATTATAATAAATTTTTGTTCTTTAATTTTCGGCGATATTTTACATGGTGAATATTAAACATTGATTACATGTAAAATAGTGAAAAATTAAAAGATTCTATTTTTTATTACATACGAGATTAAAAACACAAGTTATTCGGTAAATCAGAAAATCGAAAAAGAACTTTTTTTTATATGTAAAAATAACATATGAAGGGTCTAAATGCAAAATTCACATTCTCCACTTTTGGGTAAAAATGAGTTTTCCTGTTCTTCATTTGAGAAGAACAAGAATATATCAAAAAACTCATTTTTACCCAAAAATTGAGTATGTGAATTTTGCATTTATAGACCCTTTATATATAATAAATTTTTCTCAATCGATTATGTGCTTTCTGAGAAAACCTATTTTGAATACGAAAGTACGCCCTTTTCTTTATATTATAGTATTGATACTTGTGAAGGGATCATATGAAATATGAAACTTTTGCGCGAAAGAATTTGTTTACATGATATTGCGTATTTATTTCGATACTGAGCATACTGTTGTCTCAGTTTTCACTATTTAATATCTCGACATGGACATATGGTAAATGTAAGAAGTAAATTCCGAAAACGCTTGCAAATAGATAATAACGGTAATATTTCAACTGTTCCTAATTATTATAGGTGTATTCAATACAGAAATGTCCACAAATTTCCAATCAGTGTGCAAATATCAATATATAGTGAAACAAAAGTAACTATTTTTATGTTCAAAGTAATCTTTTTTAAAATGACAATTACTTATTTTATGTTTTTTATTTGTCTTTTACAAGAAATTATTTTCTCGATTTACCAGATACATAAGTTATTGACAGAAACAGATGTTTATTTGGCGGAAATAATAGTTTATGGATAAGTTAATTCAGTTAGAAATAAAGCCAAGAAATATTTTTATGCTACAATTTAGAACAATTTTTTCTGTGCATGGTGCGTTGAATGGATTTAAATAAATTTTTAGAACCAGCCTTTAAATATCTTCTGGTCGATAATGCCCGTATATTGAAAAAGTGAGTATGTACATTGAAGAATATATCAATGAAGAAAATAGTTTTGCGAAAAGGATAGATACTCGTTTAAGATAGAAAAGCTGGTAGGTTTGATCGAATCTTGCGATAAAAGAGAACCTACAATCAGACTGACAAAAATCAAATGAGAGAAATCGATATATCGATACTTCCAGTATGCTGGGTCTACTTTTTTCTCGTTTGTATTTTTTTCTGTTTTCTTTAACTTACCGAGGGAACGTGCGTTTTATTTTGCTTTTTTTGTTTCAGTCTTTGCTGTACATTCTTTTAAGAATATTAAAGAAGAAAGGAGTTAATTAATGAAAATAATTTTAATTGTAAAAATAATATATTTGAGAGGAATACATGAGGAGTAATATTAAAAGATAAACCGTATAGTCATTTGAGGAATATTTTTAATTTGCATAAATGATCAGAGATTGAAACTTTTATAATTTTAGTGAGTTTTTTGACATTATAAATTATACATATTCCATTAGAAACCCTTATAAAAATTTTTCACCGCTTTTACACCTCATATAGGTCGTTTTTAGCCCGTTTTTAGCCCGTTTTATCATTTTTATGTCCGTTTCTTGCACTCTCAAGCACGCTTAGTCTATTGCGAAAGAGCATGACGAGTATACGTGAGTATGTGTATGAGTATTTTTTAGTGGATTGTCCGTTTTTAACACTCGTTTTTCAGTCGATGAGTGACAATACGTTAATACGTTCCTTTTTTACTCACAAAGATGAGGACGAAGTAGGTTGTCCGTTTTCAATACTCAATTTTCCGTTGATGAGTAACAACACGTTAGTACGTTTCTTTTTTACTCACAAGAAAATATCCGCGGATTGTCTCTAAATTGAAGTACATTTATTCTACAAACTTAAAAATATGTCCACGAATTTTTATAATTTATATAAATTTATATAAATGTTTTAAACTACTATAAATAAATGAACAATTATAATGATTGATTATTTGATTATTTGATTTCAAAAGCTGCGTTCCAATATTCATTGCAAATATTGAAAATCTATAGTTTACGTCACATACACTATAGATTTTCAGTACTTGCAGTGAATATCGAAACGCAGCCAAAATGTGCTATGTGAGTATTTATGAGTGCTAAACGAGTATTTTTTGCTCGTAGCTAAATGTACGTTTTTACATCTCAAATTTACACACAGCACGTATTTACCACTCAAAAATACTCATAAGAATACGTTATTACCACTCGGATATACTCGTACGCAATCCGTTTTAACCACTCATTTTTACGGAAAATTGCCCCTTTGCCCTAAAAACGGATCATACTCATTGAATCAAATGTACGTTTTTACCACTCAAACTGACCGTTTTCGCCGGTCAAAAACGGGCCAAAAACGGTGAAAAATTTTTATAAGGGAATACACGGAAATATATTTTATGCCAATTGTTGTATTATATTATAATTTCTCTATGCCGTAATATTGATATTACGACATAAAATATCGATATTATCCTCGAATTATGATTATTTTATTGAACAGTAATGGCAAAATAGTTTCTCTTTTTCCATTTCTATAACAAGATATATCAAATATAAGCAAAATTGAAAATAATTAAAATTTTACTTAAAAAATCTACAGATCTGTTCATTTATTCATTATTTGTGAAAATTATCATGTAACTTCTATTGATGCTTTAGAAAAATATAGAATACATTGTTATGAAAATTTAGTATAAGTGCAAGAATTAACCTAATTGGAAATTCATGAACATTAAGTGTGACTGGTAACCATGTATATTAACCAATAACAGTTTGCCCTAGTATTGTCTTTCGTATCTTCACTAAACAGATGAAATGGAAAAAAAAAGTCGATAGAAATCAATACTGAGCGGGAGTGTAAAGGGTAGCGAGGAAAATCAACGAGGGCATTGGAGGGCAAGCGAGATAAAGGATAGCGAGGAAGAACGGAGATTTAAGTAGGGGCGAGCTTGTTCAAAGCCCGGGGATGTCCGTGATATCTTCTCCTTTGAATCGTTTCTTCACTGCTATCGCATCACCTGTCGCTGCCATCGTACTCGTTACATTTGCCGATCCTTCCGCCAGCGGCTTCGTTCTTCATGGCGGATAAAAAGAAATCGAATTATGGGCGGACGGCGCACGATCTGTCTACAATCGATTCGGTCATTTTTCTGAGGTCAACGTGGATGATTTGTTACAAAACTATTTTTTCGATAAATTATTTCACCGCGTCTCGAAAAACTACCATACCTTAAAATATTTAGGAAATAAAAACAGGACAATTTCGCTGAAATTAATTTAAAAAAAATGTATTAAATATGAAACACACTCTAATTGTCGTGTTTGTGTTATTGCGATTGAGCATTGTTTGATTGAGAAATGATTTACATATGTTGTAACACAGATGTCTTGCTAAGATTTCAATTTTAACATCTACATTGTAAAGCTGAATAATGACAATTTCGAATTTTAAGAAATTGATTATAAAAGATATCCTGGATTAAAGATATCCTTATTTATATGAATAGGGAACAGTTGATAGGCCATTTTCTGAAAATTCGACATGTCGCAACTTTAATTCACTAAACAAAAATCATTCCCCATGTATTGCCATATGTTTTCACTAATTCTGAATTTATCGAATGTGCAGCAATGGAAGCCGAGGATGACGAAGAGGTCAATGACAGTAATGAGAGCTCCGACGAATCCAGAACCGATGTTTGGGACGGTATCGGGGGCGGGGGCAGGGGTGACGAAGGCGGAGGGGACGAACAGCTCTTTCAAATCAACCGGCTGCAGCAACACGCCAGCTCGGAAAAGAGCTTCGACCGGTAAGTAGCGTTTCGCTTCGCTCTCCAAAAGTTCATTTATGTATGAAGTCCTCTCGCTTTAGCAAATTCTTTACGATATATACGGAAATATGCAAGTGTTGGCCGTATAATTAAAAGCTAATAAAAAACACATACGGAGCTTCCTCTCAGCGATCGTGACGTTCGCATGGAAAGACCGAGAGTACGACGATATACCATCGTACGAGAGAACGCTGTCGATGAATCCAAACGCATAGCGTAGATTACGTCGATGTGTCGCTATGCAACAGCATTTATACCTTTCGCTTTGCCCGTCATTATTTTGCGCTTCACCGTGATCCTCTATTCAGTCTGCCGATTACGTATTGAATAATTAATAATTAATAATTCGTTTACGCTCGATACTACAGTGGTCCAGTAGTTCTTTTGATAACTGGAGATATATAAAAGAGTGTATATTATGTTTACAATATAATAATAGCATGCACGTGAGTGCAGTTACACGAAGGTAAAACTGAAAACACGCACAACAATTTCATAATACTGATAGGTGGATAGGTCGTTATATTCACATGCGAAACCATACTTACAATCATAATTACACAGTGTTACAATTATTTGAATAATAAATAAGAGTCATATGGTACCATATTCGCACATAGGTAATATGTTTTTTTGTCTTAAAATTGATCAGAGAAAAAATATTTAAATGAAAATTACGGATTTATATTGTAATCAAAAGCAACAGTTTATTTCAAGCTAAATTATCGTACGGTTTATTTCATGAGACTATATTTCGTGAAATATTTTATTTACCGTGAATAAAATATATCAAAGCAAATGATATTTGTAGAGGAATTTTTAATGAAACCGAACGCGTAAATTACTTGAAAATTGTTCTGTTCCTTTTCAAATTCTTTTTCTTTCTCGCAAATTACCTAGTGAGTTTATCTAGTGAGACAAACTTACACACATACAGGCACGCACGCGCGCGCGCACACACACACACACACACACACACCGTGTTTTTTCCCAATTTCTTTAAATGTTTATTCTTAGTCTCTCACCCTTCCGCCCAACGACTCATATCGGCTTGGACAGAATTCGCCCGAACGTATTACCTACGAGAAGAAGAAGCTGCTATGCACGATTCGGACGTTGTGAGCGCGGACTAGCCAAATATACATGGTGCGTCAGCGTCGCGGCGCGCGGCGTCGCGTCCTCCCTTCTCTGCGCCATTTCAACTGCCGGGCGCCTCGTTTGAGGTCATCGTCATCCGGCTCTTTCGCTCTCTTTCTCATACGTGTGACCATCCCCCCTTCCTTCTCTTTGCGGTATCCTTTATATCATCCCTTCCCCTATCTGTCTCTGTCTCTCTCCCTTTCTCGCTCTCTCGTTTTCCTCATTTGTCTTCGTTCTCTCGTTCGGGGCATTCGGACGCGTCTCGGATGAGCGAACTTTGAAGCAAGTATACGCGAGTACGCTTCTATGTTCGCAAACACGGAGTCACTGAGGACGTTATCACTGCAAAGTTGAGCAACCGATGCAAGGGTGGCTGCATGTCAAGATAAAAAAACCATTTAAAAAAATATCTTTTTACATTAAAAAGGTAGCATATAAATTATCCTTCCCACACTCCTTATTTCGCATATTGTAAATAATCTCATTAACGACATAATCTTTTACAGCACATTAACAATTTTTTTTAGAAGTAATAACTGTAGAATAAGTGAAATGATTATTGCATCTGACATTGAGGACATTGAAGAGAAAGACGGCAAATGTTTCCATTACAAAACTAATTTTAAAAAATAAATAATGTGTTTTGCATATTTCTCAAACCTTCAAGTATTTTACCAGCTAAATCATCGCGATGAAAATCTCTGTGACCTTATTAAAAATTCCAAGAATCATTACGCGTATATAATTGCAGGAAAAATATAAATCTTTTACGGTAGAAGAGTTTTCGATTCGCCTCGCGGTTAAGTGGACCTAGGCAAAAAGCGGAAATAGCGTGCTGCCCCGGTCGCCGGTAAAACCGTCGTTGTTTTTTCGCAAACCGTAGTCCATGCACGAGACCGTACTAGAATATTAGCATACACGAACATAATCGAGCCTTCCACGAAAAGATGCATCAAACTTTCAGGAGAAACGTCCTGATCTTAGTTTGTATTGTCCAAAGTTTAGCGCTTTTAGCATTCACGAAATGATATCAAAGGTGCGAAAAAAGTAAAGATAAAAAATGTATATTTAAATAGATATATTTGGAGATAGCTTCTCTCTCTACCTATACATTTAAGATATATCATAGCTTCTATAATGACATTTCTTGACATTTCTTACAAATCGTTCAAAAATTTGACGATTTATCTTTATAGAAAAAAGATATTGCTTGTAGATCGTAGTTGCGTGTCGCCGGCTGCCCCAATACGCCGCAATGTGTAATTAAAGATGTGTTTCGTAACTGCTCATACATTCTTGGACGGTTTCCGATTACCTACGGTTATGGATAACGTGCGCGTATTACGCGGTCACGGGATTCCACGTGTAACTATGTAGTTTCTTCCGGTGTATACGAGCCTGGGAGATGTCGGGTTAACGTAGAAACCAAGACGTTCTCAACGAACGAAGAATATTGTAAGCATGAGTGCACACTCACTCTTCTCTCTCGTGAAACTCGTGGTATTAAATTCATTTTTCCACGTAAAAAATTAATACACGGTAAGAGCGCACGCGAGCTAATATTAATCCCGTGACGTATCTCTTTATCTTGAAAGCATTTTCGCGCGAAGGCCTATCTTCCTGACACTTTGATCTTTATTCGCATCGCTTAACGTTAAACGTGACCGCTTGACTTTAATCCCATGTTTACCTCGAGTGCACCGCATAGAGATGATATGAATAAAATTCGTTAAATTTACTGCTAAATTTGCGACGTAGAGCACAGATTATTTGTTCTTATTAACACCATTAACGCATTACGCCGTTCGTTCAACCTAACTATCTGTTACGCCGGGACAACCTGGCGGTCTCTTTTTCGGAGAAGCGAGAATTGCTGATGGGCAAGTAGAATCATCATCGGCGACCGTTCTAGACTGACGCTAACACTTTCGCTGTCGCGACGCAGTTCCGTGAAACGCCCGTCACGCGTGCATGGGAAATATTTCAGAATACCGAACGGGTTAGAGGGGCGACGGGTCGACACGACGGGTTTGTCCGGATGGTACCGCCGTGTGCGTACGACACCGACCGGCAGACGAAACAAAATACTGCTAAAATTAATCCAGACCTTAGGTTGTGTCTGCAAGGAGTCTAGACGACGACGGCGACAACGCCGAGGACGACGCGACTCGCTGCTTAAAGTGGACCGAAGCGTGTGGGCGCGATACTTTAACGAGTATTTCTGGTATTTCGACACATTTCCGACTTACTTTAACGAGTATTTCTGGTATTTCGACACATTTCCGACTTCCTGTTACACCCCTCTCCTCCCCTCGGTCCCTTCTTTTCCGTTTATATTTACTACTACCGTCTGCTCCTTTTCTATAGGATCGCCGCTTGTCTGGAAAGTTTGACGGAAATACAGGAATATACAGGAATTTTCTGTCTCGTCAAAGTAATCAGAAGATTTTAATAAGTAAACGAAACTTTATGACTTTATTATATTGGTTATAGGTGGAATATTATTCTTTAGGAATTTATATTAAGGATTAAGTTTTTTCCAAGAAAACAAAAAATATATAACTGAAAAAAATTAGAATTTCTCAGAATGAGAGAAAACACTTCTGTATCTCGTTTCGACTGAATGTTAGCGGAAAATAAAAGTTAAAAATATGCTACGACATTTCGTTTACCACGAACAAATATTTTCACATTATTCATAGCGTCTTGCTTTCTTTCATTTTTTTCTTCTACTCACTGATCTTTCATACACAATATAAATATACACAAATAATATATTTCTTTATCGTTATTACAATTTGATTTTAATGACACTATCACAGACACGAAGTAAAATTTATTTTCATTTTTTGCTTGTTAAAATTCAATACTTTGCCAGGGAGCTTTAGAAATTCATCCCCTATGAATCTATAAGCCATGTAAAAATCGATTATGTAAATTCCATCAACAAGACACTTTTTATTTATTTAATTTTTTATCCATATTTATTAATCATACAATTTATGAAGCATTACATACAAGTAAATTTCCACATAAAACCGTTCCACCGGCGCAAGAAATATCGCTGCATTTTATTTTGCATTGTTGCCATAACGACAAATTCTAATTCTATTATAAATCGCCATTGGTAGGCCACGAAAGTCCTTTATCACAGATTACAACCCTCTAACGCGCACGCCACGAATTCGATTTGCTCTGTTAGTTGATGTGAGTCAGAAACGAGACGAAATTTGGTTGGACGATGACTGGGTCGATCCCGGCCGTCGAATATTTGCCATGTCGTGCCTCTGTGTTGCTACTGTGGAGAATAGATAATATGGACATTGTTCAGTGTGAACACAGCTTTCGGCCAGATGGCATGATTTTCCAATCGTTCTCACTCCCGCTTTTTCTTCGCCCGCTGTTGGTCGCTCACTCCCGCTTTTCATTTGCAAAATTATTACCTGATGAGGAATTGAGGATTATTTGTTAGGAAATGTCATTTATTTACTTGGTTATTCATTTATTACATTGTTGCATGAATTGACTCATTACAGAGATAGAACAGTGGACTTCGTAAAAGAGGCGGAAATAAAAATAATACAATAGACAAACATTATTTACTGTTCCAAGAAATCGAGTGTTTTATTATGCATGCAATTTTATTATTTATGATGTTTTGGTGCTCAAGTTCAATTAGTAAAAATAATCATTTGTCATAGTTATCGCGTAGATAGGTACGTAGAATGTTCATAATAAATCGTAAATCAATATTGAATTAATATTTTAGCATGATACGTGAGTACGATTTTGGATAAGAGTTTAACTTTTGAGAGCAGAGATTGGGAAAGTTTACTACTCAGTAATGTCACCTTTAATAGCACCAATGATTGCATGATATTGCGCGACGTGAAACAACGAAAGAGAGCACATTGGCCGATGCGGATTTTCTAGCACACGGTAAACATTGTATGTCAATACGTTGCATGTAAATAACTAAAATATTTATCACAAAACACGTAAAAAAGAGGCAGTTCGTCAATAATTGCACGTCGCAGCTATGAGAGAGGAGATTGTTTTTCCAGAAATTATTTAGTTGGAAAAAAGAAAAGGAATTTATTTAGATCATGCAATTGACGATTGATTGGCAAATCAATTGAAGAAGGTGTAGACGAGAAGTGCGTGCGAGGAATAAATAATCGCTCGTGCCGGCATTACGAAGTGTCAGTATCTGTAATTGCCTCCATCGAAAGGGTCTCTAAAGAAATCGTAAAGCCGACCGAGGCACGCGCCCTGTGACCATCTGCCGGTCTCGTTCCTTCTTCTCGTCGCTTTACCCGTCTTACCTACTAGCCACGTACTTTTTCCGCGTCTTTGCCTCCATTCGAAGGCGTAACCATCGTACGTTAATAACTCCTTAGAACTACTGAGAGACGCGAGACGAGCAACGCCATTCAATATACCTTTAGACATCTGCCACGGAAAATGGTCATTAAAGCCTCCCTCGTCTCATTAACAGTGTCGCGATTGCATAGAAAACGCAAGCTGGTAAACTTTTAATAACGCGCATTTGTCCACATCGATTATTGCTCGCTCGCTCGCTCGTTACTCGATCTGCGTCTCGTCGTGAAAATTTTGTGTTTGCACACGCGACATATGCACTAACTCCAAATAACACGTTTATTCAGGTTATTTATTCTATTTATATTTATTTAAAAAGTTTATGCCTAAAAAAGATCTTTCCTAGAAAAATAAAATTTTTACACACGCATAAAAGCATATTTGTATTTGCATGGTAAAAATCAAAGTTAAAAATTTATTTTAAAAAGCAATTTTTCATTAAAAAATCGAACTCTAAATTTTAATTAAGTTAACAAAAATTTTTATTTAAGTTTAAATTTAGTTTATAGTTTGGAAATAAATCTCAATTTAAATTTTAGTCCAATGATTCCAATCAGTTGTTCGGATAAGGGTTACACAGTGTAATATTGTAAAATCTTCTGGGGACAGTCTTGAAAAAAATGTGCGTGACTACTTTCTTGATGCTATGTGCCGACCAAGGAGGGATTAAGGGATCGCCGGATCGACGAGACTAACGAAGAGGAAGCTGCGGCGAGGGTAGCGCCAACGGAAACAGCTACGAAAACAGTCGCGTCACCACTAGCAGCCGGCTTTTAGGTCTTTGCTCTCTCGTACAACTTCTTGCTTTGTGTCTGTCCCGTTCGTCTCCTCTGTTGGCAGGGCCGGGTGTTTTTCCAAATGTCAATTAAAACATTCGATCTTCATAACAAGAAAATTACCTATATTAACGCTATCATGAATGAACGAAAAAATAAATTTATCAAAGCGCGAATATCGTCTTTGCGTGAGTAGAACAGAATTTTTTCGGTTTATCATATCATCGTGTTTTGAGTTAAATTAATTATATTGCGTTAAGTTGATTATTATGACGATTGATATTTAACGACCTTTTTGCGCTTCGAACAAGATATCTTTCTGAATCTTTTTTTTCTTTTTTTTTAAAGTAAATTATTTATTATGTACGAGTGCTATATTTTTAGTCATATATATAAACATTATTGCGTTTATCATATGCAGTCAGTATACAAAAGTCAATTAATAAATTGCAGTTGAAAATAATTCATTATTTTCCAAATTATTCTAAAATTTATTTTTATTACGAAGAGAGAAAATTTCTACAAGAGATTATTTTATAAGAAAACTCCATTCTAAGTGATTTTAAAATATTAAATATTAACGCTTTAACAAACTTATTAATATTTTTACAATGTCGAAGCCACTTCTAGCATTTAAGTGGATGATAATTTCAAAACACCTAAAAATAATGTAAAAATGCATCGTTCCTTCCTAATTTCGACTCCCCTATCTCTGAAATGAAAGCTTAGGGTGCTCTACGCTCCGGTTACGGCAGTGGCTGCCTGTCTCTCTCTCTCTCCACATTCTCCGCACCACCGGCATCGCCGGGAGTAATCCGTGTGCATTTACGACCCTTGCTGCGCTCACGGCCGTAACAACATGCATGCGTGTCGGTGAGGGGCAGGTGTGTACACTCGGGTAGAAACGAGACTTATTCGTAGAGAAAGAGAGAGAGAGAAATGGAGCGTAGAGGGAGAGGAGGAGTAGCGCGTGCCGCCGTCGACCATCCGGAGGCCAGGTGTAGCCTTTATCCATTTTATTCGCGTTTGTTACCCTCGGACCTCTACGATTCCGATGCACCCTCTGGGTCTCGCTGCTTCTGGGGTGCCCTTTGGCCGATGTGAGTGTGCGGGGAAAGCGAGAAAAAGAAAGAGAGAGGGGGGTGGGAGAGAAAGAGAGACAAAAAGAAAAGAGCGGCGCAGCGATCGACGACCAGCGTTCTTTCGGAACACTGAGACTTCGAGATGCGAATTTACACATTGCGCCCTTCGCAAACACGCACGCGAACGATGCCCCCGTGCCATCGTGCGTTTTCGCTTCTTCCATTTAAATCGTAATGTTTAATTGTAATGTCTATGTAGATTTTTGTAAAACATCATGTGTTCCTCTAGATATATATATATATATATATATATATATGACTGGTTGCGATAATTTTGTTCAGTTATAGGATGACTTTACAGGAATAAGCGACGCATTTTTATTGAGTAGAACAGAAAAATTTATTACTATTCTAAAAAAGAAATATATTTAGAAATATATTTATACTATGGAAAATTAATATGAATAGATGCATATGGATCACAAATTAACGCAGCTATTATTAAAAATAAACATAGTGAAATATATAGCCAAGAGATAAGAAACAGGAACTTTTAATTAATGTAAAAGCCGGAATTTTTCTCACTTAGTATATGTAATAATGTATGATAACGAGACTATGACGGCGGAAAAATAGTGAGGTACCATTTCACCGGAAGATTGTAGGAAATAGACACTATAGGCACCAGAATCTTAAAAATTCACTCCAGCTGTCGTCTAACTCGACCGACGAGTCTAATTTTAAAGCAACGTAAAAGGGATAATCACACTCCCTTTCGTCGTCCTTGTCGTTTTCCCTGTTCATTCCCTTGGAGCGGTACACGCCCACGCGGAAATGGCGCCCGCCCCGGAGTAATCTACGTGACCCCCAATAACGATCTCTTCGAACAGCATTCTTGCAATGATGTTGCCGATTTTCCTCTCCGATTCCGACATACTACTTATCAGATGTGAACTTTGATTTGAGAATTTAGATAAGCGTATCTATGAAAAAGAAAAAAAGTACTTTAGTCATTAATATACATATTTATTTTATTTTTTCGTTACTTTATTTCACGTTTCTATGCAATAAGTTTTGTAGTATTATCCAGTTATTCAGAAAAAATATTTACTAATGTATTAGCGGAAAATGGTTCACGAAACAGTACAGTCACAGAGTAGATATCGCAATTAATGACCAACGTTAGTTTGACTCTGATTCTAAATCACTATAAGGACACAAGATGATATAATGAAAGGTAATATACCATGAAAAATAAATGATTCTACTAAAAGACAGCATGATTCCACTACGTTTCCTCGCGTTAAGCCGACACGAATGAATTCGCGGTATTTTTCTTTTCAACGCCATCGCGATACTAGGATCAACATCTTTCATCGGTCTTCTTGTCGCGAACGTTTCATGGATTGGGGCACGTTAAAGAACTTCCCCCCAGAGAAAAGTGCGACGACAGAGCCAACGACGACGAAAGCCTTTTGACGTGCATTAAATTTGCCCTGATGGCAACTAAGTGTTTCTCTATGGTGTTCGTTCTTTGCCCGTTCTTTCTGCTTGTCTCTCTCGGTCATGGTGACGGAACTTCCGGACTATTTCATCCTCTCGGAGGATCGAAGATGAAATAGCCCGATCGAACCTTTTATCAAGGCTATCCTGGAAGAAGGCTACGAGTACCATTTGAGCTACTTTCGGAAATAAAAGAAGTTGAGCCTAAGACAGGAAAAACCTTAGGTAGTTATTTTGACCATCACTTAAAACTTCTCGAAAGACACAGCACAAAGAGAAGTGTCAAGTCATTAATAAGGAAATTCGCGCGATTATCTATATCCAAAAGATGAATAATTAAACAAAAATTTATACAATGGTGTATAATGTGTGTACACACACATGCACACACACTTATCCACAAATATATATGTACACATACCTGGATATCAGGAATATACATTTAGTAATTGAATAAATAGAGAGATTCTCGATAATGAAATAAATAAAGTAAAACAAATAAAAAGGACTTTGAGTTTACGGTTACCTCAGTTAACGGTTGACCGCCGAAAGAGCCAGATATTTGTTGAAATCAGGTTTTTAAATACAGTATTATTATCTCAATTATAACAACTGCTGTTTTTTTCTTAAGTCATACAATTTCGATATCTTAAAGCTTTAATATTTTGTCTTTCATAAAGCAGTCAATATATTTTGCATTCTCGGACACAATTTGATGAAACAATTTTACTTTTGGCTAATCAATCTCGATTTTTATCCCTATCAGGATATTTTACAAATTGAACATAAATATTAGTAAATTTTTTTAGTAATTTTTTAAAATTTTACTTTCTTTGTACATTTAAAATTTTAATACTCATCTCATCTAAGAACGTGAGAGCACTTAATTTTTTTTATCATCGCGTCGCTGAAGATGACTCAAAACAGAACCGAAACGTACGATTTATAATTATGTTTTTACTTTTTATTAGTAAAGATTAATATTACATTAAATTACTGTCAACTGCGTTGAACTCTTAGTCTCTTTTATTTGTTGCTTGTTGATTTCAACATTTAGTACATGAGATTTAATTTTTAGCATCTAGTATTTGCATTTAATTTGTAAACATTAAATTTACTTAAAAATTACTTCTTTCCTTTGTTTACTCCTTCCTTTGTTTTCTTTCTTTACTCGCAATATGATTGAAAACAATATAATACACTTTTGATAGATTTTATTTGATACTTTCTTCAACAAGATTTTTCACATAATACGAGACGATTCGTTGATCCATCATGTGATAGAACTTAACGCCACGGCTAGTTCTTCGAAAAAGAACAGAGGCGAGGCAATTGGTTATCATGTTACGCTAGGCTCGCGTTAAATCTGTCGTGATAACTGAATCTATCTTTGCTCAATCGCTGTCAAATGCTCGACAACGATCGAATTTACTCAACCAAGCATACAGCTTCTGGTACTCTTTCTTTTTTCTTTTATCCTTCTCTCTCTTCTTCTCGATTCGTTAATCCGCTACCAAAATATATCAGTGAAACGAGTTTTTAATGATAATGCGTTCACACCACCTTTAGCTTGGATTGTATAACGCATAAAAATTGATTTGGGAATTACAATAATTTTTGTAGTTTGACTTTTGAAACATCTGACAGACCTGGTTCATCTTGGAAGATTTATTTCAAATTTTCTTTTCTTAGATTTTTTAATTTTTTTATCGAGATGTGTAACAAAATATACATTTTAAGGCGAAATTCATGTTTTATTTTAAAAGAGAATTTCATGTCCGTCTTTAATGCCGTTGATCGCATCACCGCAGAGTGGTATGAGTCTGTTGCACCCGGAGAAAGACAATCGCGCGGCAGGTTCTTAATTGCCGTTGGCACGAGGAGACTGCGGTAGAAAGAGTGAGAAAGGAATAGAAAGAAAGACCAATCGCCGCCGTCATGCACGTTCGCGTTTCTGCACGCGCTCTGCACGAAGGAAGAGTCCAGGTGCGAAGTGCGTCCCACCCTCTCCCCCTCGAAGTCTAACCACCTTTCGACCGGCACCTCGTACATCGCAATCGGTAGCGGGGTTTTTGGGGGAGAGAGACTTCGGAAGGAACTCTCGAACGCGGCGAAGGGAAGGTGTCCGGGGACGACGGCTCGTTTTAAGGACGCAGTGGGCCCCTCCGGTGCCGTGCCGCGTGCCCCGTAGGTCGAGAAACGCGACGAGACGCATCGGAGAACGGAGGAAGAAGGGGGGGCTCTCGGCAGGACGGTTTGTGTTGCGGCTGTGCCTCGCGCGGTGAGGCAGCTGCAACTGCTCGCGAGATACGCCTTAGATCGTCGTGGCACGAGCCCTCACGGCATGTGTTTCCTTCGGTTTCCTCTTCTCACTCCCTCTCTCATTTCTTTCTCTTGCATCCTGCTCCAGCCCCTCCTACGTCTCCATCCACCTCTTTCACCTTCCTCTCTTCCTCGCCTCTTCTCTCTTTCTCTTTCACCGCTTGTTGATATTATCTTGAACATATATGTCATAAATTTTTATCGAGTACAGATTCATTTCAGAATAAATGAATAAGGCAAAATAGAAATAATAGAATAGAATAATTTATTATCGTGAACTTTTATTTATTTTTCATAAAAGAAAAATATATTGTTGCAAAAGCTTCGGAATTATTAAAATACTAAAGCAATGTTTTCAATGTTTTCTTAATAGAATCTTCTGTTTCAATCGCTGCTGTAATATACATAATTTGATTGCAGCTAAATGAACTAAAGTAATCTGAAGTAACTGAAGGTTTTTCCAAGTCATCTATTCAGACATATTTTATTATCTCTTTATAAGATGATACATAACTAACCCAAATTATATAATAAGTCCATGAGATTACATTTGGAAAGAAAGATAAAAACTTCGTTACAAAAATTATATGATTAAATCGATCCATATATATACATACATGTAAAAACATAAATTGTCCTTTTTATCTATACGTATTTTTTTCTTTTGTTATTATTCAATTTTATCGTATTCAACAAAATAGATTTATATCAAACGCTGATGATTGTATATGTTACATATTTTATTAAAATAGTCTCTTCAAAAATATAGCAATTATAAAAAAGATTTTTACACACACTTGCAAATAATATGGAAAATTAAATAAACTTCAAAGATAAAAAATAACAATATGTTTATATGTGAATTCAAACTTTATTTTTTTAGAATTTTAATTGGAAGTTTAATTAACAGAAAATGTTTAGCCGAATTATGACAACTTAAAAATTATGACAAAGACACGTAAAGTTTTCGTATTATATCCACGTATCTTGAAATGTTTTATCCAACTCTATTTTATGAGATAAAGAGTTCACTCCTTTCTTCACGGACATTAGGCCGGGAAAATAAATGCACGTTTCCTCGGCACGTTCTCGAGTTCCGCACGAGTATGTCATGATGAGGAAAAAAAGAAATAAAATCGAACCGAGTTACCTTTCTCTTTCGCTCCCTGCTCTTTTCCCCACATCTCGCGGTAGCATCTGCCGCGATGAAGTGATTTCTTAGTGCCGCGCACCTTTTTCCTCCCTCTTTCTCCTCCCTTTTCCGCATAGCAGCGCGTGTATCGCTCCGGGGTACTGGCTGGATGGGCCCTATGGGTGGAACCGAGAAATTTAGATTAGGTGCAGGTAGCCAGGTTGCGTGTACGCCGCCAGTACACCTACCTTCTTACTACCTTTTTTTATCTTGTTGCTCGACTCTTTAGCCGTAACGTTCTCAATTTTCATCGTTGCGCTCTCTTCTCTATCTATCTACCGTTGTCTATCTCTCTCTCTTTTTCGGCGAAGAAATTGACGAAGGAGCTCGAACAGCTTCCTTCACGTGCGTACAAACGACATTGACAGTAACCCGGGTTACCGTCGTATCGCAGCTGACACACGCGCGCCACGTGGTTATCCAGCAGGCACCACCGTGCATCGTATGTCTGTATACAAACTATATAGACATACTCATTTCTCGCACCCTCTTCTGGTTTACGGATCATCTTCCAGCAATTTGGAACCCATTTCGTCGTCACAAAAATTTCATAGAACGCAATATTCTGTCGCAATTTTTGAACATTCATATATAGTTCTTTATTGTAATAATGACCCTTGATAGAAAAATACTTAATTACATTCTACTCTATTTTATTTTTATCTCTATCGATTAGTGTGTGGTGGTAAATTTTTCAGAAACATTTTAAAATATTTTTTTACAGAAGATTATTTTTACACATTTTAATTCTTCAAGATATCTATATCCTGTGTCTTCGAAAATTTTCTTTAAAACAGACTTGAACCGAAATAGATTGGTACAATAATATTAATTCATTTTTATTCATAAGTATACTAAAAGTTTTTAGCCTTTATATGTTTATGTACATTTAAATACAATGTATATCACATAACGTTACAATCATTCGTCGACTTTCGTGGGGATTGCTAGACAGTGCGTGTCCGATAAATATTTTCGATGCCCCGAGCACGCGTTTATGCGAGTGCCACGAGTTCGAGAGTGCGAGAAGGAATCTCTTTCGAACGGAGGGCTCGCTTCTCGAAGACGCCAGGCGTAAGGGTCGATGGTTATCTGACTTCCTGTCCGTTCGTACGCCCTACGTGGTTTCGCGGTTGAGCGAAAGAGAGCGAGAAGCGAGTCCGAGGAGAGGAAGAGGCGAACGAGTAAGAGCAATAAAAGCCCGACCAAATAAATACAAAAGATAATCGACACCGCGCAGACAGTCGTGCGAGCAGCGGAGGCTCATCCCCCATCCACGTTGCTCTTTTTTACTTTTTCCGTCCGACTAGCATCTGTCGGTTCTGCTAAGTCTCCGGCGAAGCAAGAAACGCATATTGCCGCCAAAAGCCGCGACGCAACAGGAAAACAAGCCTCTCATTTTGCCACCGGAGCGTTTATTTTGGTGTATTGACGGTAAATCGACGAGATTGCTTCCAGGAAAGACGCAATAAACATGCATATCAATTTTCGTGATAAAAGACAATTTTATTATCTTTTAAATTGAAAATTGGTAATTTTGTAAATACCTTTATAAATCATTAGTATTTTATTCTTATAACATTACATGTAATTCGTAAAGAAGATGCTTTGTCGAGACACTCGACGTATTTGTCGCCGAATTTCAGCATAATCGTTATGAGTCGCGTGGCTGTTCGATGCGTAGCGCATTTACATTTTTTACGTATTGCCACTTATTATGCCTGGGCCGAACGAAAGTGCCGAAGTATCTTAGTCGACGGCTCTGGAAAAAAGGAAGAAACCAAACGAAAAAAAGATTACCACGACGAGAGGGAAAGAGAGAGATGGGACGAGGGGTTGTAGAGTCCAGGCACGTGACCGGAAAGCGGGGGGCAAAACGGCGCACGCGCCATCGTCCTCCACCTGGCGCATCACCTGCTGCCCCCTGCTTAAGCCTCCCTGTTTCCATCTTCCTCCTTTCTGTCTCCATTCTCCTACTCCTCCGCGTCTATCCTCGTCTTCACTCTGGTCTCTCACTCCACCACCTTCGACTTTGGCCAACCCTTCGGCGTGCTGGGCTTTCCTCGCGAGCCATCCCGCTTCTCTACCCCCTTCCCTTCTGGCGGACAATATTAAGTAGCTGATGCAATGTACTTTCGCACATTGCGTTTAATTATGACGTATATTTTTATGTACATTTTGAACATTCAGTATTAGTAAAAAGTACTGAATTATATCTTAAAATCCAGATGTTTTGAAAATCAACTTTTTCAATTATTGCTAGTCAGTTGACAAATAATTTTGTAAAAAAATTGTTATGAATAGATTTGTCAGAAAAGTATTTTTCGCTAAAGAATAGATAACTTTTAATCTGAATATAATTTAAAGGAAGGAGGCGAAATTATACATATCTATGGAAATGATAAGTTTTTCTGTTTGCAAGTTGTGATATCTTCTAACTCGTTAAATAAATTTTATAACAAGTCTGAAGAGACTTAACGCGAGATTAGACAACCCTTCCCTCGTTTCGTCAAAATCGAGGAGCAGGGGATGTTAAATTGGTCGCGAGATACAAATTTTTTTATCTAACACATAAGTCAGCTACGAAGATGACCGAACTCCTTGTAGGACGATGATTCATAATGAAGATGACGATGAACGTTGCGCAATTATTGAGTGAGTCAGGACGTGCGCTGAGGGCAGCGCCAGGTGACAGATGCACGAGCCACTTCGGATGCTTTCCTGTATATATTTGCAGGGTATCCTTAATGAGCGAATCCATCCGTAACACACGCAGTACGGAACGATAATGGGAAGAAATTTCGATCGATATTTAATCGTCAAACGTGTCATTAGCACTTGAAAGGGTCTTCGATACCTTCGATATCCGTCTTGGATTATGATCGCGGAAGTGAGAAAATACGCGCTTCATTTTTCCATGCTCGTGCACATAATTTTTCATCAATCACATCGCGTCAATTCGATAAAGCGGACTTGCAAGATGTGACAGCTTAATACTCACTTTTAAATTTTCCTACATTTTTACGATTACTATCACACATACTCTGATACTATTCAGCTTTATTATAACAGAATGAATTGGAAAATACTGTTCGTATCTATTTTACTCGCAATTAAGAATAATTCGAGATGATTGATGTAGACAATTTTAAGGATCTTTAATTGACAACAATATGTCTCGTTTTATTTACTTCGAACAGCAAGGAGTTAATCTATTTGATATCCAGATTGTATATCGGGATGTAATCGTGATATTTTCGAAGATTGCAAAGTTATCGAAAAGCGGTCAGAGGACTCTGGACTATCGAACAATGACACGAGATCATTGCCCTAACCGCGACAAACTGGCACGCCGGCTGCGACATTATGCCAAAGGCACTTTCTGCCAAATCGGTCTTCCGCAAATGCGGCTGATAATTGTTGAAAAGAAAATTCTTGTAAATAGCTAATGATATTAGTAATGAGTGATACTTTTATGTTTCTCCGTACGAGAATTATTTCTTTTTTAACGAGGATTCAATGACTTTTTGTACATTTTTTAAATCGAATAATTGAAGATTCTATTTTGAAATTTTTATTTTATCGATACATTTCACATGATCCTTTTTCGCCTAACATTGATTTCCTATTCTCTTTTTGTTGCAGGTAAGTCTTCAGAAGTAGACAATTTTTCGAATTTTTGCGTGATTTCATCATTTGAAAAAAACGTGAGTAATAGTTCATTGAATGAAAAAATGCGTTCCGTGTTTTATTTCTTTAGTTTTACAATTAAATTTACTATTAAAACTTTTATAATAAATATATACAAGCATTGAATTAGATTTTTTCGAATCATCGAGCAATTTTTAAATGCTGTCTTTTATACAATATACAAAACTAAATTTTTTTATTATTTTATTTTTTCCTGCATGTAATTTTTCATATCTTTACATCTTTCATTTTCATGTTTCTATAAATTAGAATACAAACAAGTTTTATCAAAATGATTTTCCCCTGATCTCTTTAATCTGAATATTCAATTCACTATTCGATTAAATAATTTGATTCTTTTTCTGGAATGTCCTTATCTTTCTTTAAATTTTTTACTTATTTTAAATTTCTATCCTTTTTGTTCTTGCGGGTTTTTGTCGAATTTACTTGGCAACCTATAAATGATGATCTCAGTTGTTCACTGACGTTGAAAGTGAATGCACTGGTCGCGGTTTGTACGTGGGAGTTTATGTTATTTGGGTCGCATCGACTGCTCTCTCTTTCTTTCCTTTCCTTCCTGCTTCGCCAGCATATAGACACAGTCGTAGTATATTACTCTCACTTCAATCCGCTCTTTCTTTTTCATCCCTTTATTCCCCCTCCTTAAATATTTGTGCATACATTTGTCACTTGAAATAGCATCCAATTTAAAAGAAAATTATGTTAACATGGAAAAACAGACGAAATTATTTTAATAACATTACATTCTTGTTAAATATTGTTGAAAACATCAAGTCATGTTCATACAGCTAATCACTATGTCAGGAGTGTATCTATATGAAAAAAGTGTCAACATTTTTTATCAATATCGACGGCCATCTCCGATTCGCAAGTTTATTCGTGCGGTAAGGTCGCGCATACCGGTTGCTTGAATCGTCGTCGTTGTCGCCCGTTGTGAATGAATTCGTTATCTGAGAAAACGGTCGCGACCTGCCTGGCGATGCTGTGAACCGTGCCGCGTAGGGTCAGTCGCGTCACGAGGCACGAAACGCAAGGGTAGAGTAACAGGCTTGAACGCTTTGGAACTGCACTACACATAGAAATACGTTCATACGCTTTCTGTAATTTCTCGTATGTAATCAGCGGTCACGCTATTAACCACACATATCTGAAATTCTAATCGCACGGGTCCATTAAATTATCGTAAAATAGTAGATTATAAAAGAACTTGAGTATACTGTCAAGATTTTTTAATTTTTTAAGGTTCTATTATTGATTTAACATTTTTGTTTTACAATTAATAGTCTACAGTGGATTCAATTACATTTTATTATGATGTATCATTTTTAGTAGAATAAAAAATAGAAATAAAAAATTATTTCATAGTGTAAAAAAAAGAAAATTTTTCTCGCGCTCAGATTTGTTAGATTAATTTCACTAATCATATTAATTTTTAAAACTAATAAATGTATTAATCTTAGAAATTACGTTAAAAAGCCAAAATGATTTTATAATTTGGTATATAATTTACTCAATCTTTTCAGATTTCTGAGCTCCGTTTCACTCTTAGAGAGGAACTTTATTCACCAAACACTATCTCTCGCGAGTTGATGATGATTGTCGCGTACACGCATGATTTGTAACGTATACGCACAAGTCGCTGCGTTAACTGTACGCAGTCCCCAGCGAGAACGTGCGATTCAATGTCGCCCGAAGCAGTCAACAAAACAATGTGTAATCGCTAAAAATACTCTCTTCCTTTCCGCTCAGCCGTCATTGTCGTTCTCCTACGTATGGCCCGTTCATGATTTTCGTCTTTCTTCTCTCTCGCTTTTGCATCACCAACGAGCGAATATGTTCTGGACTGTACAACTGATTACGATAAACAACAATGCGCGTTTGAAAGATACGTTTATAAAAATAACCTTTTGTCCGCAAAAATAACATTTCGTTTGAAATTTTCTTCTGATGATTCGACATTGTTCAAAATAATCCAGACTTACGGATTATGTTTCAAAGATATTGCTAAAATTTAAACCTCCAAAGAATATAGAGAAGGAAAAGGAATTATCTCTATGCGACTTGTACAAAAAATGTGTAAAAAATTTGAAATATTTCTTGCAGTTATTTTTCTTTTTCTTTTTCTTAAGGCTTCGTTAATGTATGATCGAATAGATAATCGCATAGTTCAAATAGCAATTGTAATCCTTCTCTTTTATACCTACGTGTCACATTTATTTCCTACTAATAAACATACGGTCATCATTAATAATTCCTGAAGTGACGGTTGTCGATAGTGCAAAGTTTTTTTTTGTAAATCAAATTTGCAAACAGTCGTATGACGACAATTGTTAACGTCATCTACGATGATGCTGTCATAAAATGGCATTGAATCGTAAGCGCGTAGGTAGGTTTGACGTTATCGCGCGATTCATTCGCGTCATGAAAATATGTACCTTGTAGATAAGGGGAATTATTCGTGGTTTGTGCGCCGACCATGTTATTACTCTAACTCCACTCTTCGGTGTAGTAGTCGAGTATCTCTTACCTAGTCTTAAACTGACTTGCAAAACTCTCTAGTCTAATACTCGCGCGTATTTAATTGAGAAATTCGAAGAGATGCAGGATCGGATTAAATGTTTTTAAGCTTTATTTGAATATGCTGAAATTGATAACATTGTTATCGCTCATAAAACATTCTACTAATTCTAAAAACAGATTATACGTTCAGCGACCTAAATTTGAAAAGGCATGTTATCCACTATTATATAATTATTGATATCGTTTACTACTCATATATTACTCGGGAGCTCTCAAATCTAGCTTGACCTAGATTTTCAGTCACATTTCATTCAAAATACCATTGGCGTTTCGTTCAAGCAATCGTCTCATAAAATGAAATTGTTAATCTACGTTGATTTTTCTACTGGTCATCCACTAGTCATCCAATAGTAATTCAATCAAAGTTGCTATGTTTGTGAGAGGTTTCTTGAATCATCGAAATACGTAGAAGCACTATTCACCCATTTGTCACTCGTAGAACCCGCAATCTTGCAACATTGTGTCACGCGTGTAGATCAACTCATTCTTTCGTAACGTTACCATCTATTTGCCAGATATTATTATTTTCAAGTTCGACGAAAATAAGATTACGAGTCACTCGAGCAGGATTTTAAGAAAATTTATGAATCACTATGTAGTGAGCAACCAGTTTTTAAGATCGAGATTAAGAAATCCTTTTCATTCACGATTATCTTGTCAGCGAATTCTTGCGAATTCCATTCTTTACTCCCTCCGCTCATGTCAAAATTTTTAGGAAAAGTCCATGTCGCAACGTAAAAATAATTGAAACACGGTTCCCGTTGTTCGTTGACGAATTTATCTGACTGACTTGATCGCTAATTTTGAATTACTAATCTTTCTATAATGTCTTCTGAAAAATACGCGCAATAAAAAGTCAAAAGTTTTGCTCAAAAATCAAAAAATGAACGGTGGGACTACCAATAAAAATAAAATTGTTCTATTGAGCGCGCACACGCGAGCTAGAAAGAATTTTTTTGTTTAATCAGCGCAGACATAGTATCGCGTCGTCAACATCATATACGCAGGTCGTTGTTGTGACGCAAATGTCGATGCGCGATTAGACGAAAAAAACAAACGGAAGCTAAAATGCAAAACCTTTAACCGGGAAATATCATTAAGCATTTAACATTAGGCTTTTTTGTCCAAAATTAAAATTTTTACGAGAACTAAATGGCGATCAGTTATTGGTGATCTGTAGTTCTCAAATTCTTCATTTTAAACAGCAATAACAGCAATAACTTGTAACAAGTTTATATTACGCTTGATCAATACTCAACAAATACAGTTAGCAAATATATATTCTCTTTATTAGCAAAAAAAGTTTTTGATCGTCCAATTATATTAACCAAAACATTCATAATTGCATGTTGCCTTTATCTCTCCCATTATGCTCATCGCAAAGAGCTAAACTGCAAATTCTTGCGTCGATGAGATTCGTTAAAAAATCAAATTATCGAGAATCGCTTCAGTCGCCACGACGACGCGTGACGTCTGTCGACGCGAACGGGCCGCAACGGGTCTCTACGTCACGCGTCACGTTACCTACCTACGTAGAAGCCACGAGTATCGAGGTCGTTCATCGAGAACAATAATAACTAGCGGCATCAACGAGGAATTTCTTTGATCGTCCGGACGAGTATCCAGATGAACGTCATCGTCGAGCATCGAGATTACATTAGGGATGACTCTTTAGAACGCCTACACGTTTACTAGGGGTGTACGCTTAGCCATTTTAATCAAAAACTTGGCACGAAGGCAAATCTTTACGAACGTCATCTAAAGAAATCTATTCAAGAAAATTCGCAGAAAAAAGATAATAAAAAATTCGTAGAAAAAGGAACTTGCAATCAAGGGATTTAGAATAATGAATATGAGAAAGAAATTAATATTTTATTAATATGACAAAATAGTATTGTTGAATATATTATCATTATTATTATTACTGACATACAAATATATATAAAGAGATATACAAATTTATATTTAAAAATGTTTAAAATAATTTAAGATATATTTTAAACTAAAAATTGTGCACATGCACACGTTTAATCGATGGAAAACAGAAAAAAATGTAGAATGTATCTTCGAGCATATATATGTAAGTGCTCGATGTAACATATATACATACATACATACATATATTATTATTATTACATATATATATATATATATATATATATATATATATATAATATATGAAAAAGTGTCAATACTTTTTATTTAACATCGAAAACGTCGATAGCCAGCTCTAATTGAAAGGCTTCGGTGAGGTGAAAAGAGTTGAACGTGTTTCGCTCTAATCGAATCGATTCTCGCAAACGGTAACTGCCGCGTGTTCGCGATGTCGCCAACCACGTGACCGCCATGTAGGCCATCGAAACATTCAAGGTCTTTCATCGCCAATAACCCACGATAATTCCGAGTAACAAAATGACCGGAACTTCCCACAGCAATAATAAACGATAACTTCGAGGTACTCAATTTTTCAATTATGTTAATTACCGACAGTTATCATTGTCGCCGCGATTTGCAATTCTGAGAATTCGAGCCGATAAATATTAAAAACAGTTTTTGATCGCGAAACAGCTCTGCGTTCGCTTCTTGAAGAGAGAAAAGCAGTATTTTCATATTCAAGCTTTTCCTTTCGAACCAATTGACAGGTGTGACAGCTCCGAGTAGGTAGTGCAGAAGTTTATGAAGACGCCGCGTTCGAGGTTTCAAGCATACGGTAGTGGTTTTGCGATATATTAAAGATTCAGAAAAGAACGCTGATGTATCCCTTTTATTCGCCTAACTCTATAAAGACGCCATTGTAACGTCCGCGCGCGTATTTACGCACGTCTTTGAAACGAAGGTCCACACAGGATATAGCAAATTCAATGTTCTCTGATCGCTGATACCGCATTCCTTTATTCATTATGAAGCGCGAGGATAGGAGAGGGAAGGGGAAAAAACTGTGTTTCGCAGAATGTTTTCGCCGAATGAAAATTTCGAAAACCATGAACCCCCTTTTCACTCGCATGAAACTCGTCATCGCTTTGTCGTCGTCTTCTTCTTCTTCCTTCGTCTTCCTCTGCATCGTCGTCGCGTTGTCGTCGTATTACTCGCTCTCCACCGTACCCGCGACAGTTCGCAGACACGCACGAGCGTCGGTTACGTGCGCACCACGGCCGCTTTTATCGCGGCACGCATATACGCACGCGTGTACGTACTTCTACGTGCATCCGTGCATGCGTATGTACACACGCACACGTGTGCGTCGCGTCGGGCCGGTACAGCGCCACCCCGAATACCGGATGTGACGACACTCGCGCACTTGGCCCGACGCACTCTCGAGATGTCTCCCCTGTCCCCTTCGTTCCCCCCTTTTTCGCGTTTCTCGCTCGGTCGGAGCGACGCACTTTCCCTCCCTCCCTCTCGCATTCTCTCTTTCTCTCTCTTCATTCCCTTGGGCGGCCCACCGTCGTCGACCCGTTATTTACTCTCGTAGTTCTGGCGATGGCCAGTCGCGGCGTTCCCGGCACGCTTGCGTCGCATCTCCTCGGGCCGTTCCGTCGACGCGCGCGCGGCATGGCGCGGCGCGGCGTCCGCTCCCGCGGCACAGTCCCACGCGGCTTCTCGCGCGTGTCTACTACTATACTCGCCGCCGCATTACGTACGTACGCGACGCTCGCATGTGCGCGCGCGCGCACGCCTCTTCTCGCCTCCTCCTTTTGCTTTCCTTCAACGTCTCGCATTTATCTCGTTAGTTCGCGACATGGTTCCGCGAATGCAACAACAACGACGACGACGACGACGACGACGACGATGATGAAGATGACGATGACGATGGTGTCAAGTCGTTGGCCGAGCCGAGGATGATGTACGCACGCGGCGGGAAAGAGAGAGAGACGGAGAATGAAAGAGAAAACAAGATACATACTCGCGCGGCCATTTTAACCGCGCGGTGCGCTAAGCCGGGCCACCCAGTGTGTAATACGAGAGAGACCACGACGGCCGTGTGTGCCAGCGCCACCGCTGCCTACCGTCGTCGTCGCCGCCGTCATCGTCGTCGCCGTTCTCTAGTCGACACGAATTGCGTCTGTCGGCTGCGCGCCTCGCTTCTGCGCACGCGAGTCCGTCGTGTATCGCGCATTAGCCGCACGTCGTTCTGCGTCTCTCGAGCCGATCGCGCTCGTCCGCGTTCGTCGAAATAAGTGAAAACACCCGGCGACACGGGGAATCACGCGATCATGAAACGACCGATCGTGTGTCCCGTTGACATTCGCCGAAGAAGACCGCGTTTCTCGGTGGAAACGAGTAGTTACGGGAATCGGCTCCGGATATTATCGCGATTTCGTTATGTGATACGTCGTCGCGAGATTCGCGCGCGCGCGCGACAGAAGGACACGTGCCGCGCGCGAAAAAAGATGCAGCGCGGAGTGACCGCATCGGAGTGACGCGCAATGACACGCGATGACTGACTCGCGAAAGTTTACGAACGGGAGGATCGTCCAGGGGGATGGGAGGACCTGGTAGAGGACACTGGAAAACGTGAGAGACAGAGGTGAGCGGAAGAAGCATAAAGCCTATTCGAATCCGATTAACACGACTGTGAAAGAGAGAAAGAAAAAAAGAGAGAGGGAAGGAAAGGTGAGCGATCCGCGATTAGGCCCTCGTATGTGGACCGATTCGAACGCGGCGCAATTCCGACGGCGCTCGTGCGACGAAGGACCGCCAAAGCGTACGACCGCGGACTGCGAAGTTTTCCGCGCGACGTAGAGAGCAACCGCGTGACACGGAATCTGCGCAGTAGGTACGCCGCGGACTCGCAAGCGCCGACGTTGTTAGCGCCGCGCTCTCTCTTTCTTTCTCTCTCTCTGCTCGAGCCAGAGGAGCGTCGTCGACGAAGAGAGACGTACGCAAGGAGAAGGAACTCTTGCATGGCCCGAAAGAACGCGAGCGCGAATAAGTTCTTCACGCAGATAAATCCATTTCACTTGCGCTACGAATGTTGCAGCTCTTATGCTTGAAATGTATTGTCTAGATTTTTGGAGCAAAGAGGAGCTGGGGAAGATTAAAATATCTCAATTGTATTTTGAGTAAAATGGAGTTCGATTTCCCGTTTATAAACGGAATATACGGAGGAAAATAGAAAAATATTGCGAAAATAATTGACTCCGAAGCCCCAGTATTCTCGTTTAATCGCTCTTACGATAACTGAATGAAATTTTCACAAACTCGCACGCGATCAGAAATATGTTTGACACGTAAAAAGCGACAGCGTTAAATATGTCTGACCTCTGACATTTAAATTTTGTGCTTTAACACGAGAGAAGTATATTTATATCAAAAACCAAATTCTAATTTCTCGTTATAAAATCGAATGTTATCTGTTTTCCTCTTCGTTGTCTCTACGGAATGTGTAATCCGATTTTTCACCCCTGAGGTATTCCCATCCGGCAATATCTCGATTAATTCCCCCATATCCGATGACATCCAGATTCCTCGATAAACTCTTCTGTTTTAAACTCTTCTGAACACTTTTGTGCATATTTCCGAAGGCACGGATCGTGTCAAAAGTACCCTCCACATTCTGCCGACCGTCCTCTCTTTTCGCGCCTACGGAGCCCCTAGCTACTACGAGTGACGTGGGCGACGCTTACGTAATGCCCGACCGATAAGGTGGATAATGATAAGCATCGTCGTCGTCGTAGTCTTAGTCTTCGTCTCGTCTCCGTTTTCATCTCCATCTCTGTCTTCGTCTCCGTCTTCGTCGTCGTCATCATCTTCGTTTTAGAACGCGCAGCGGTTCCGTGCGAGCCGGCGGCGCCTCTCTATTTTCGAACATGCGAGTCACACACTTCATTGTCGTCCACTGCCGCGACGCGACGCGTCCGAAAATGCCGCCGGACCGATAAAAATGTCACGAGGTAACGAGTCAGCCGACCACGCGGTCGAATGCGCTTCTCGATCAGCCGTGAAAACGAGAGGCCGCCGTTATTCGCGTGACATTTGTTCCGTTTATTCAGACGACAAACGGTACGCGAATGTTCGTAAGATGTCAAAGATATCTAAAAATATGATAAATCCTCGTGATCGTCCCTTTTATACGCCTCTATGCTCTTAGCTTTTATATTGTACAGAAACGATACATTCTCTTTATTTTTCTTCTGTGTGAAGTAAACATTCTTACTTTTTGATACTACGATTCATAAATTCGTAAAGAGTGTTCCTACAGTTTGAATTAAATAGAAAATTATTTTCAGACATTTTTCGTTTAGTTTATTGCAGAAAGTTAGCTGAAGCTCGAGGGATGGAAACAAATTGTTCATATTATTGAATCTATTTCTTACGTAAAAATTCTGTAATTCGAGATAAAAATCTACATGAAATTACCCGAACGTTAAAGTTTTATCTATTTACATTTTTATGTGTGAGATCTAATTTGTGTTAATTTTGTTGCCTATAATTTGAAAATTATCTGAAACTTATCTGATTTGAAAATTATCTGATTAACTCTGTAATCTGAGATTAAGATTTTTACTACTTTATTTAACTTTTTGCGAGGCAGTTGGAGATTCTGCAACAGTTTACGCAGAAATTAAATTATTAGCACACAATGTTTTCTCGTGTATCATTAATTATATAATACATTAATTATTTAATAAGTATATATTATTATTATATAAATGCGTTGTATTAGATGCTAACTTATGCTAAAGGAAAACGATACGATAATTGAGCAAATGACGAAACGGTTACGAACCGGTTAGAACGAATGTACTTCGAACTGGGTAGGGTTAGGGAACGCGAACAAGTGTAAAGAACTGTAACGAAAGATCATTTTCTTTGCCAGTAGAAATTAAAACTCAAATGAAGGGAGACTAGTCGACATCAAACTGGCATATGATTGGTGAGCTGCGAGCCGACTGGTTTTGTCAGACTTTAAACCGCAGTGATTCACCAACTTTTTGAAATCTAGATTCGATTTCAATTTTAAGGAGATTAATAAATATCATCTCAACTTGTGAGATGAAGAAATTATTGCGAAAAATATTACCTCAGCCAGGATTCGAACCTGGAACTCCCCCATTCCGTGCGGGTGTCATACCAATTCGACCACCGAGGCATGTGACACCCGCACGGAATGGGGGAGTTCCAGGTTCGAATCCTGGCTGAGGTAATATTTTTCGCAATAATTTCTTCATCTCACAAGTTGAGATGATATTTATTAATCTCCTTAAAATTGAAATCGAATCTAGATTTCAAAAAGTTGGTGAATCACTGCGGTTTAAAGTCTGACAAAACCAGTCGGCTCGCAGCTCACCAATCATATGCCAGTTTGATGTCGACTAGTCTCCCTTCATTTGAAGTGTAAAGAAGTAGAGTTAAATAGAAACGGTTCTCTCGTCTGTCGGTATTCGAAAATCGGTTATTCCGACCTGCACTGGACCGTCATCCCCGGCACCACGAAACTCCGGACGCGAGATTTGACCGGACGGCTCGTATCGATCGGCGACGTTCACCAAAGTGAAACGACGACGGCGGGGTGACGGCGAATAAGCGAGAGTTCCTCTCCGAGCCGATGACCTGCGTCATCCAAGGACGCGATTCCTGGAAGGTAAGGTCGCGTTTGCGAAATAACGGAGTTCTCCTTGGAGAATGGGACGGGTACCATCGATCTCTATCCTTCTTTCTCCGTCTATTTCTCTCTATCATCCCCCACCACTCGTCCCGAAATCTGCGAAATACTTCGCAACATTTGTAGAAAGGAGAAGGTCAGGGTACGAGAAATATCCATTATGTTTTCGACACGAAACTGGATATTTAATTCACGTTTACGTCCATCACGCGTCCCTCATGTTTATCTGAATTTTATACCGCATTCCATAAATATAATTTACATTGGGGGGAAAGGAGCGGCTCTGTAAGTTTTATAATACTTAGGCAAATTAATTTTTAGAACGTCAAGATTAACATTTGAATGGCTGAAATATTTTTGTCCTATCTCATATTCCCACACGTCTTCATTTTTTCCGGAATGTTCAACATCTTGGCGAGATCGGATCGAAGTCGTCGCTGCCGCGCCGAACCTCGAAAATCGGCGCGGACCTCGATAACGCGTTCGAAAGCAGACCGTGACTCATCGAGTTGCGACGCGACGCGAGAACGAATCACTCTCACGGCGTGACGCCGAGATTCATTGCTCCGCGGAGCGATGCCGGGACCTTCACGGAAGAATTACGCGCGACGGCGACGTCGACGCTTCGCGTCGGCGCCGCGAGTGTCGCACGCTTCGCGAGTTGCAAAATCGGTACGCGATTTTTTCATTCATTCGCGTTATCTCGAGTTGCGAATCCGGAAGCTTTCCTCATCGTCAAGAACGGGAGAGACGGATGTTGGCGGTGGGGATTCGAACTTGGCATGGCGGCAGATGAGCAAAATGGCGGCGCGGTTGAAGACACGTGAGTGGTCTTGAGGAGTCGGCGGTCTCAAAGAAGCATCAACGATTCCTCAACTTTTTAATCGATTTTATTGCGCATTTCGTGCGCGATTACTTCGTTCGATATTAATCTCGATATTAATCGTTGAATTGAGTTGGGAAATGTTCGATACATCAATCGCAATCTCAACGTTTAATTCGCGAGAAAATAAAAGCAATTCTCAAAAGATCGTGTACAGATTGTGGCTAACATTGAAGGAATTAATTAAAGCTAAACGTAGTAAAATATCGTCGTGACGATCTCCAATTTTATTTAACAGACGAACACATTGTTTATTATTAAATGCATGCGTTTCTCTTGTCCTTTTTTCTTTCTTGCAATTCTCAAAAAATATTAGCAAATCGAGGTGAAAATTATTCCGTTTAGTAGTGAAATTAATTTAAAAGATTTAAAAAAAAGATATATTACAGAATTTTTTGTGCTTTTGCTTCTTTATTTAACGATTTCCAAAAAAAGTCACAGATAGAATTCGGGTGAGCGTTGCGGGTTCTTTTTTTTATTAGTATGTACGTGTTGTAAACAGGTACGCGCCTGTTTTTACAACGTACATCGACCGGTCGGAGGGTTTAAAGAAAACTGGTATGCGACCGTTAGCGCACGAAGTTCTATCGATTTTTATTTCGAAGTTCCAGACGTTTCTTGAAGCCTCAAAGCTTCTAAGTACTTAGCTGAGAGTTGGTATTTCTAGATTACATTTTCTTAATAATCTCAGGAACAATTTATTTGATACTAAACTTATGCAAAATCTAATCAGCATTAAAGTTTTAAATAACCAAAACTTTCTCTCTTTTTGCTTTAATATTAATGTTAAAATTACCGAACGTTTAGCAAATAATAAATTTATATTTATTATAGAAATATGAATTAAATTAGGAATATTCTATATATCATTTTAAATGTGAAAGTATAAATTTAATTGAATAAATTTGCGACAGAGAAAAAAAGGAGAAGAAACGTGTACATTTAATAACAAACGATGTGTTCGTCTATTAAATAAAATTAGAGGTAATCAATATTTCACTACGTTTATTTTTAATTAATTCCTTCAATGTCAGCTGTAATTTGTACACGATTAATTATTAATCTGCGATACATATACATTTAAATGAAATTGAGATTTGGCAATAACGGCGAATTTCTCCAGACATCGACCGGAACTGGTCGCTTCCTTAGGTAACTCCGTAGTAACCCGTTGTCGGGCGCGCGAGGAAGGGTAACGTTATTATGTGCTTAAGGGCGAATGCGAAAGGGGTGTGTCCGAGAGCGGTGGACGTCGGAAGCTGTAATGGAACTTGATGGATGCTTTCGCGGAAAAGTCGATGCGGGTAAAGCAAATTAGCACCCGGCGAGGGGACTGAAATTGTAATATGCCGTCGAAATGAGTCGTTCTATCGTGCCTTTAATAACTCTATTGCGATTTGTCACCGATCGAGTTAACGGTACGCGTTCCGTTACCTTGCCTATGTCACTAAAATTGAGCAAAACGTATGCAGAGTATTTAAAAAATATCACAATTAAAGAAACTTCGATAAATTAGTCATTGATATTTCCTTAAACCATTAAAGTTCAATGGCAACTTTAATTGCCACAATCTTTTGCGCTTATTCGCAGGCAAAAATTATTGTGATAGTTTACTTTTAACGCTCAAAAGGATACATCAGCATGGTTATTATTTGAACCGAAACAATGCAGCATTATTGAAAAATCCTAAACTCATTTAAATTTAAAACAAATTTAATAAGTACGTTAAAGATAGCTCATTGATGAAATATTATCTAACAAATTCCCAATATTGAATATCTTCTTAATAACATTTTAAATTGGGTTTCTGTTTGAAATACTACACAAATTTACTTAAAATATTTTGCATTTGCTTTCTAGTTCGCTATTAAATATTTAATGGAAACAGCTACTATTTTCTTTCTCTGTCTGTCAATAATATACTTAGAACATCCGGTAGAAAGTGCAATACATTTTACGCGATGCAATAGATTGCATTTATTGCATTAAATGCAGAATGTAGAAGATATTTCTGCGCGCAAGATCTGTCAGGCTAAATAAAATCGGATACGTCTGTGGCTTGCGATCCGTATGTATGGTAGAAAATATCAATTGAAAGTAACAAGCGTAATGCATTTGGAAATTATTATTGCTATTGCTAACGAGAATCTCGATGCCAATCGTTTAATTGCGTTAGCATTACCCGAACCAGGGATCGACAAAGCATGGCGCGTGGTCGGATAAACGGAGATCACATTTGGCTCTTGTTACTACCATAATTATCCCGGCGCAGCTGATTCATATTGTGCATTCTGGTCGTGAATGTTGCCCTATTGTTTTCTACGTGCGTGTAGGCGCAGGGTGGTTGTCCCGCGAACGGAGCGTCTTAAGAAAGGGTTTGAGACTCAGGTGGGTTTCGTTTCCGCTCTCGGAATCCTTTATCTTCATGCGAAACATTAATGGACTTTAAGATTAACATCTGTATATATATATGCAAAAATCAAATAATCAGATGTTTGAGCTTTGCGATTCAAAGGATGATTAGAATTACAATATTTCGAACACATTGTAGTACAAAGCAGATATTTTTTGAAAGCCATGTAATTTTTGTAACTTTGTTTTTTCAATATGTTTTCCATTTATTTGCGACAGGTGCACAATTTGACAATTTTACACATTTTCTACAGTATCAAAAAAGAAATCCGAAATTACTCTAGGTTTACCTTCTATACAGATGTCATGCTCTCAGTATAAATAAAATGTTTTTTGTAGTTAAGCTATTTCAAATTTAATATATCGGTTAAAATTTTTACACACATTTTTTTGTGATAAATAAATAGTATCAAAATTGCTTGGACTGTTCCTTCGATTGCAAACTAATTAACGTAAATCCATTTTGTTATCGAAAAAGTAATTCTCCATTATTTTATTTTGTTATCATTAAAAAGATTCTTTTGTTTAACGGCGAAAAAAAGGACTCTCAGCATTCCGATAATTTTTTTTCTCTTTAAATATCCATCTCATGTAGTTCTTTTGTAATCTTTTTTTCTTCTGTTTTGTCGTAGAAATGTTCAGAAATCATTCCGTGGTCGATATTTTACATCGTTAAAACTATCGGAAATCTTCCCTTCCACATTCGTTATTGATAATCTTTCAAATATCCGAAACTCGGAGGAATTGAGAAAGTCTGACGATCGCGTGAGGGACGAACGGGAAGAGAGAGGGTTTGTTTTGGTGCGTGACTCTCACATAGGGCGCGCGTGGCCGGTGACTCTCGCGCTCCGTGCCAGGCACGCAACCGGTGCGTACATACTACGTACGTGTACGCAAAATGCGCGTGCACGCAGGCCACCTGCGTCTGTACTTTGTAGACGAAAGATAGAGTACCGATAGCCCCGTCCACGTCCTGGCCGGTCGTGATTTAGGGGTCGCTATGGCGCCGCGATTCAGAAACAAGGGTTCGACGACCGAACTCACTCTTCTCCTCCCTCTCTCCTTCCCTCCCCACTCTGCCCCTAATTGCATAGTAATTGCAGTGACTTGATGAACATTTTTCTTATTGCTCGTAAATGTTGCGTTGCGACTCATTTCAGGAAGAAAGTTGTGAATGAAAAAATGGCGATCATTCTAGTGTGAACGTTTAGCACACATTTCTAGCGCATATTTCTAATTGAATAATTATTTTTTACTAATTGAAAAAAAGCGAAGAGAATTGCGCACAACAATTCTTAATCTTAAACAGAGGATATTTCGATTTTTTTGTAACAATTTATTCGCACTTATGTTATTAACGGTATTATTGAGGAGCGATGGATTGAGCGGTGCCAAAAATTTTGAAGCTGAGAAACTATATGGTTTTACGAAGTCTGGCCAAAAATAAGCAATTGAGATCACGAGGACTCATTTTCTACTCGCTTTCTGCTTCGTCAGTTAATCGTCATCATTCAACGATTCCTCGTATTTTTGTTACCAAAAGTATCATCGACTGTCATCAACTTAACAAAATTTGTCGCGAAAAGTTGCACACCGTCATATATAAATTCTTATTTGTACTTTCGCAATCGTAGAGCATATATTTCAATTAATTGAAATTTTTTTGTTAAAGGAAATTTAGGTTCAAGTTAAAAAACGTATTTAAAATTTTCAAAACTCTGCATTTCTAAAGAAAAGAAGACAAAACGCATGTAACGCTTGCTCAGCATAAGTTCTCAAACCATTATTGATCCCAGTGAAATGCGGATTTAAATTACGGAGTATCGATTTTATGAAATTCTGTTTTTATTAACTTTGTCTTTATTAACATCTCTTCTTGAGTAAATGATTTGCATACAATACCATGTATGTTTTATAGCAGTATCGCGATTTTACGCGAGAACCGTAACGGTAGAATTTAGATTGTCAGAATACAATCGGCGATTAAGCGACGTCAGCAATAATCACAAAGTTATAAACCATCTCTGCAAATGTATGCATGCGAAATATTAAGTTTCATGGACACGAAGACCTTTGTAAGTGATCTTATCGTACTTTTCTTTTTTTCTTGCCGCTTTCAAATTTGGCGCGCCTTACAATAGCGCAGCGTATTAATGGCGATTGTGCGGCATTCTCTGCTGTATGGTCTTCGCTCCTTTCTCTCATATTGTCAAGACCCAGTAACAAAATTTTACACAAATAAAATATTTCTAGTTTTTTTATAAATAATCGATGATATTCTAATAAATAATAATAAGATAATTACAATATAGTACTTAAAAAACAGTTCTAATTATTGGAATTATCTATGACAGACGTATCGAAAACGACATTGAAAACTAAAATGTGATTAATGTAAAAAATTCTTTTAAATTTAAACATTTATAAAATTGTAATTCTCATAATATTAATTCTAGAAATAGCAACTTTTTAAATTTCAAATTAAAGTAGATCTTAGGTAGATTTTAAAAACTTTTTAGCAGTTATTCACTGAGAAAAATATTTCGAACTGTGTTTTAAGATTAAAACAACAAAATTATCGATGCGTAGTCTATCGTGTTGGTATAAAAGTATAGAATAATCATAGAAATATTATATATTAAGCTATCAAGATCTATCAAGATAGTATATTTCTAATTAAATTTAAATTTAAATCTAATTAAATTGTTAAAAATGTTTTTGTTTTGTACAATGCATTCTTGCATACTAAACTGAATTCTGGTTAATAGAATTTCTGATTATCTCGGTATTTTATAGCTTAAATATTTTTAATAAACGTAATTATAAGTATGTATTTGATTTTTACCTTTCTGATTTGTAATGAAAAAGTAAAAATATAAAAGCCAGGCGCGTGCATGAATTGCATGTTATACTAGCGACTACTTAAAAAAAACGTTAGATAGGATCCAAGGATTCTATTTTACTTTTTTTATTTTTAGATTTTTCAACCGATCAATAACCAGGTTTCCAAATTCAGAATTAAACTAAATCTACGATCCTAAATCTATTTCCAATTTATGCAAGCAAATTTCTTTGTTACACATTATTATATTATCATCAAGAAGTAAAAATGTTACATGGCGCGTTAATAACGACAAAATAATTTAACATTATTCAAAACTAACAGTCTCTACTTGAAACGCACTAGTCACCGATTTTGTGGAAGAGAGAGAAAGCTCCTATGTGAATCAAAAGGAGAAGTTATCGGTGCGTCGCTCGCTCTTTGAAATGGAAACAAACTTTCACAGTGGAAGCAACAAGTAATTACTTTAAAGAAATTGAATTATCCAAACGCACGGCACAATGCCTGGGCTGTCGCCCCTTTAAAGCGCACTTGCGCCTCCTTCCATAATCGAATTCTCAGCAGTCTCCGGCGTCTAATCGAGAAACACGCGTCCGCCAAAACGTACACTTGCGAACGGAGGTAGAAAAGCACGGGGGTGGAAAACCTCTTTGTTTCTCACGCGTCGTTCGGTTCTTAGTGTATATGACTTGGCAAGATTTCTCACGATATTATTCGCCAAGAGCATAACTAATTCGAAACATGTACCTATCCATGTCGAGTGGCAGAACGTTTAAAATTTTATATATGAAAGTTTATACATACGCATTTTTATTTTATTTTGTTTCTTCATTACTTTAATTCTGAATTTTCTTTCGAAAATATCTGGTTATTGATTGGTTGAAAAATTCAAAAGTAAAATAGAATCTTGGATCCTGTCTGTCGCTTTTTTCTTTTTAAGAAGTAGTCACACTAGTATAACATGCAGTTCATGTGCGCGCATCTGGCATTTTGTATTTTTACTTCTCCAAGGAATTACAAAAATATTAGTTTTTTAAAGAAAAAAATTTTGAAAAAATCTAGATTTATCGACACTCGTTCTGTCACCCGAGAACGGTGATAGATTTCCGCAATGCAAGTCGGTAGTCCGTAAGCAATGTTCGTTCATCATCTTCCCCGTTTTCTTTCCATGCGCGAAGGGACCGTAACCCTCACTATCCACCCTTTGAACTCTTAAGGGTGCACTCGACGCTCGAAAAGATGCTCCCGAGCGCTCAATGAGGCCAATACCGCGAGAGTGCGGCTCTTAATGAGGTTACGGGATACGACTCTCTCCATCGTTCTCTCTGCTTGTCTGCGTCGCGTTCCTGACCCCCTCGATTCCGGTACAGCATGGGCCCCGACGACCGCTTTTCAAGGGGGACAGGAGGCAAAAGGGGGAGGTAGCAGGCAGGGGCGAGAGGTGAGGTGGTTGATTTGGGCGCGAAATTGCCCGACAAAATCAAATTTCATTTCGCCGGAGGCGTGTCTGGACAATCGAGCACCCAAGTGGCCAACGGCCAATCTGACTATCTCGTCAACCAATTTTGTCGGTGATTACTTTACTCGCTGCTTTCTCGTCCGCCCCTGGGGGCGCACGCAGCGTCGCCGTCGTCGTCGAATGGTGTTTTCCTTGCGTTCTTAACTCTCGGATTGTGGCATGCGCGAACGACACCCGAGAAATCCGTCTCGTGAAAACGTCCTCCTACGCACTCATGTTGAACGATTAATATCCCCCCCCCCCCCTCACCCCTGGTGCTTGCGTCAATGATAAGACTATCTTATAGTGTAATTTCCCTTATAAAAATTTTTCACCGTTTTTGGCCCGTTTTTGACCGGCGAAAACGGTCAGTTTGAGTGGTAAAAACGTACATTTGATTCAATGAGTATGATCCGTTTTTAGGGCGCAAAGGGGCAATTTTCCGTAAAAATGAGTGGTTAAAACGGATTGCGTACGAGTATATCCGAGTGGTAATAACGTATTCTTATGAGTATTTTTGAGTGGTAAATACGTGCTGTGTGTAAATTTGAGGTGTAAAAACGTACATTTAGCTACGAGCAAAAAATACTCGTTTAGCACTCATAAATACTCACATAGCACATTTTGGCTGCGTTTCGATATTCACTGCAAGTACTGAAAATCTATAGTGTATGTGACGTAAACTATAGATTTTCAATATTTGCAATGAATATTGGAACGCAGCTTTTGAAATCAAATAATCAATCATTATAATTGTTCATTTATTTATAGTAGTTTAAAACATTTATATAAATTTATATAAATTATAAAAATTCGTGGACATATTTTTAAGTTTGTAGAATAAATGTACTTCAATTTAGAGACAATCCGCGGATATTTTCTTGTGAGTAAAAAAGAAACGTAATAACGTGTTGTTACTCATCAACGGAAAATTGAGTATTGAAAACGGACAACTTACTTCGTCCTCATCTTTGTGAGTAAAAAAGGAACGTATTAACGTATTGTCACTCATCGACTGAAAAACGAGTGTTAAAAACGGACAATCCACTAAAAAATACTCATACACATACTCGCGTATACTTGTCATGCTCTTTCGCAATAGACTAAGCGTGCTTGAGAGTGCGGACATAAAAATGATAAAACGGGCTAAAAGCGGGCTAAAAACGACCTATATGAGGTGTAAAAGTGGTGAAAAATTTTTATAAGGGTTCTTTCTTAAACACGTACAAAAATATTTTTTTTTTTTATAAACATTGATATTAAACGTTCCTATTCTCTTTCTGCATCTTGATAGATATCAAAGTGCCCGATAATCAAAATTATTTATAAAGGAAAAAACTTTTAATGCACTTGTTTTCAGGTCATCGGCACAAAATTGTCCGTTTGAATATTAAGAAAAAGACTAGATTTAAACTCGAGTAAACAATGTAGATGCTAACTAAATATTCTCGGATTTTCCAATTTTTTCGGCAATTTTTTTTTTTTTTTTTCGAAACTTAATGAACTAAAACAGCAGCTCTGTTGTAAACGCAATGGCCCATGAGGGGAATGGAAATTTAATGAGCGAAGGGAAAATGAAAAGGATGTAAATATGAAAAAAATGAACGAAAATGAACTTTATTGTTCGTCATTATCATAACATTTTTAATATAAATATGACGTCCAGCGATTTCACGGTACGCACGTGTGCGAATGTTGATCGGTGTAGCTTCCCACGCGACCGACCACGAAAGCTCGGCTAATCGGCGGAAAAATCTCAAGATCTATGAAAAAGAGAGACGTTGCATGCGGTAGTAGAGAATGTGTACTATGTACTCGCTCGTATGCAGTGTTTGCGTGCGCGCTTGTTCGTGCTCGCACAAGGATCACTCTAGCGGATTTGCGCCGAGCGCTTCGCGAGCGAGAGAGCGAATGTGTAGTAGGAACAGGGAGGAAAAGGCCCGAAGATCGGGTCCAAGTTTATAAAGGTTCCTGGAAGGGCGGCGACCTCCCTCGGTCCCCTTTCATCCGGACCGCGGCCTTCTCCGTCCCCCTCCCCCTCGGCTCCGTCGCGTTTATTCTCTTTCTCCTTTGCCGTTTCTCGGATATCGCATCTCTGCTTTTCTCCTTCTCTCTTTCTCTCGACTTCTCGTCCTATTTCTTCCTTCGTTCTGGTCGTCGCCACCCCTACTTCCTTTCCTCGAGAAGAGAGAAAAGATCCTATAAGCCGTCTTTCTTTTTCTCTTAGAAGAAAAAGAATATATTTGAGAAAATTCCAACCCAAAAAGTTCACTAATGGTATAAATTTTTTAAGTTTGTATCATTTTAAGGGATGAAACATGGAATTACAATTTACATTTTTGCATCAATGATAAAATCGGCGTATATAATGGTGGCGTACATGAAACCGACCCCAAACGTAAAATACAGTTTTACAATTTTTTGGTAGTAGTATACATTTGAGTTAAATTTGATATAATTGTAAATAAATGGTATTTTAAATTTAAAAAGGTTTTAATTTTAACAATTTACACATTTTACCGCACTTTTTCAGCATTTTTAATATGACTTTAAAACTATTTTGCTTTGGAGCCAGTTTTATGTGTGTGCTATTCTGTGAAATACAACATGCGTATGGAAGATGTAACATTACTAAAAAGAAGTTAAAAGATAAAATAATTATGTGGCAAAAAATTTTCATATTAAAAGATGATAATATAATATTTCAATATGAATTTTGAAGCGCGCGGTATTTACTGTTATGTTCTTTATCTTGAATTATTTATAACACCTTTGTTATTTTTTTGTTCTAGGTAAGTTTCGGCATGCTAGATTTATCAACTGTCGGTCCCACATATAGTGGTGAGTTTTGCAATAAAATTCTTATTTATATCGACACGATACTTTCGACTTGTTTTCCTATATTGCAAAAGCACATCACAGACGTCAGTTCAAAGCAGTCTTTACCTTGATCTATTTTCGCACGTTATAAAGATTTATATATTTCGATTTTTATTACGCATTAACTTCGGGGGATAAGATGCAAATTAGATTGTTCGTCTTCGGAGGGTTAAACGGCTCGGACGTGATTCGAGTCTCGCGAGTGCTATTTGTTCAGCGGCTATCACTATCGTGTCGTGCGGACACAACAACAAGAAGGGCCTCTACGTTCATTGACGTCTTCCGACGTGTCACGTCCGCGCGAGGAGACGAGCGTGTTGCGCGCAGAGGCGTTCGCGAGAGAGAAGAGCGACCGAAACGATCCTCCTTGGCGCGGTGCGCATCGAATAAGGAAGCGGCACCGTACGCAGATCTCGTTCTCGCCGGAGAAGCCTACGACGCAGTTGCGAGTACCTACCGCGGGAGCAACTGCGTCGTTCGAATAAGTATAAGAGGAAGCAGGAGCGACGGGGCGGGTTGCGCGGGAGGGCGGAGCGGCGAGGGAAGCGAGACCAGAAACGAGTCGCTCGCGTCTGTGAAAGTTACGGGCTAGTCACGTGGTCTTACGTTTGTTCTCGCTCGCGTATCTCTCCTCTCGGTGTGCGCGCGTACTCACGCGCTCAAATTGTATGCGTGTCTGTCGTGCGAGCGCGCGCGCATCATTGGTGGCGAAAGGAGCGAGAAAGAAAGAGAGAGTTGGCGCGAAGAGGGCAAGAGGAGGGTGGTATGCGGGAAACATTTTCCTCGGTTCCCACGGCGCGCGCGACGCTTCTCTCTCTCTTCCTCTCTCTTTTCCTTTATGCCTTCTCTTTCTCACGTCATACACACTTGTGCGTGAGTGTGCATGCGTGTGCATGCGCGCACGCCTCTGTGTGTATAAGCACGCTGTGTGTCCCTCCACCGAAAGCTCAAGTGTCACGGAGTGGGATAGAGGGGGAGGGAGAGGGGTGGCCACCGTCGCTGATGGACCGCCCGAGACGCTGCGTGCCGTGAGTCTCTCCGGGAGATAGAGACGGCGCGACCTCTGTGTCTTTTCGTACGCGACCGATGAGAGAAGATGCGAACGTGCGAGCGAGGAGACGATTGTTCCCGTTTCCTTCTTCCTCCTTCGGCAACCTTCATCCACTGACGACATATCGGAATCTCACGCCGTGGTCGGGACTCGGAGAGTACATTGCGCGAGGAATGTCCCGTCGAAATATGTCCTTCGTTCTTTATTCAATAAGTACGATGTTAATACTTCAAAAAATTCAACTTTGGTATTTTTTTTTATTACAATCTTTATAAACGATTATATAGATTAATTGACACTGTGTAACTTTGAATTCAAATATGGTGCTCTAAAAGAAAAATGAAGGAAAATTTCTATACTTTTACCTAAGAAAATATCTTGACTGATAGTATATATATATTTACTCCAGTTTAATAGCACACTCTCCGTAAATTTTACAAAAAACAGAAAGTGAAGTATGTCATTTTCCTATATTAATTGTACGTAAAGAAGATGTTAGCGTTGTACACTGTATTGATACGTTACGTTAGTTATCATAACGTTAATTGGCATCCGTTAATTGGCGTGCTGTAGTGCAGAATTAACGCTTACGACTGTTGAGAAACTATTTATGCCGTTAAGATCATTAGAGAGGTATGCGATGGTGTGTATGACTCGCGAAAGAACGCGGTCGTGCGGAACGAGCTCTCTACCCGAATCGCGTATTACACGCACGAAGCAAGTGCGTGCTCCACCATCGTCAAAGTACAACGACAGTTGTGACCCTGCCTCCTGTCAACGCGATCACGAGATCGGGCGACCGAGTCGGGTCGCAGTCGCTACGGATGGCGAACGGAGCCACGTGGTTCGAATACCGGCGCTACAGTCTCTCCGGGACTGGTTCGCGGCGTGGTATTCGGGATCCGTACTCCTCGACGCGTACAGTATCCGCGACGGGGTCCCGCGCCAGACATTTCCCTTCCCGCTCGCACGGTTCATTCGCTCCCTTCCGAAATCACCGCTGTCGCATTGGCGGCATTCTCTCACGTACCGGTCGCTCGCGTTACGCTCGTCGTTCTGGGTAACGAGAGAAAGAGAGAGAGAGAGAAATTAGCGAAGGTAAGGAGAACTGAAGACTTAGTTTCCAATGAGAATAACACTTTCGAAGAAATTTATTGAATTGGAAGCACGAATCGGCGTTGTGGTTTGCTGGTCCCCATGCTTCCGATAAATAATCGGCATGGGATAATGTCAGTCGTGAACATTTAGATAAAGTTATGTTTTATCTGAAGACATTCAAGAAAAGATTTACTTTTTCTAAGTAAGGTTTTCAAGATTAGATAAATTCCAATGTTTGAGAAGACATCCGCCTTAGGCATTTGAAGGTTTAATAAGTTCGACAATTGATCCGCTTGTGATAAGCGGTACCATGATGAAAGCCTGAGTAGGCGATTGATCATGGAGACACAGCTAACAACTATACTTGCGCAGAAATTCCGACGGTGTAGCGTGTGTTTTGACCTCGCGGTGTCTCCAAGACTTCCAAAAGGAAGCAGCCTCAGGGACGCGCTACTCCGCGATGGAATTTCGAGGAACAGAGCGGAGCGAGAGAGAGAGAGAAGAGAGACCAGCGTGACCGGCGCGGCGCGAGAAAAAGAGAAGAAAGGACTAGAAGGAGAGAAATGCGCGATGGGCGGCGTGGCGATGTGGTGGTGATGATGGTGGGATGGCTGTCGTTTATTTCCTGGTGTTCTTGCTGCATAGTCGGATGCTCTCTCGAGTGTACCTACCTACTCGCTCCCTCATAACGAAAGGGCAGCACACCTTGGCTGGCCATTGGCTCTTCCCTCCGTCCTCGTCCTTCCCTTTCACAAGACGAAGCTTCTCTCTCGCTCTCCGCGCTCTTTCTCTCTCTCCCTTCCTCCCTCCCTCCCCTTCTCTTTCTTCTTTTTTTCTCTCTATCTCTCTCACATCGGCGGGGTTCTCCGGTGTTCCACATAAATACACAAATACCCTGGCGTATATACCGGGACCACGGCCGCATTCCACGACACCCGCCCCCTTTCTCCTCCGCCTTCTCTGCACCTCCGCCTTTCTGCCGCGTCTCCTTCGTTTCGTCCACCCTACTCTCCTGTATCACCACCGACACTACCGCGCGCGGCGGGCGAGGCCCATCTTCGGGACTCTTTACCTCTCGCGGCCCTCGAAAGGCCCACTCCGCCCTCTCGCCTCGCACCGTTCTCCTGTCCCGTATGCCTTCGATCGGGCAACCTCCGTTTCCCTTTCCATCGTGCTCTCTCATCTCGCCCTTCGTACACGGCGCCACCGGATGCTTTCGCAGATCGCCTGTCTCCCTTTCTCACTCGGATCTTTACCAAGGGCCTCTTCCTCGGTCTCCCTTGTGATTCTCCTTCTCGAATACTATATGCACCTACTTCCTCTTCGTTCTACACTTAAACTTCATTTGATATTTCTCATTTTGTTTGTTCGATTTATTTTTCGTTTTTTGCATTTTTTTTCTCTATATTATTGAACATGTTTACGTCTCTTTATTTTCAATGTGTCTTTTCCCTTTCTTTATTCTCCCTTTCCTACTTTTTCTACTCTTTTGTTTTCACCTTTTGTTCTGTATTTCTTCATTACATTTCCATTTTTTCTAATATCCTTCGTTTTTCTTATTTTTATGTCTTATCTTTTCTTCGTTCACATCTTCACGGTCCTTTCGACTACTTCGTTATTCTCGCCTCTCTCTTCCGCCAGATTCCCTTGCTCACTCCGATGTGCACATGCTTGCTCGAACGTGCTTCTACACGAGCAAGCGAGAATATTTTGTTTACCCCGCTCTGTCTCAGTTCTTTGAATTCTGCGGCCCGCCTTTCCGCTCGTTTTCTCTTCTTCCCTCTAAGAAACCGTGAATCTCCTGGAGTCCAATGAAAATGAATCGACGTTCATCCACAACTGTTTTTGTCGTTTACATTTATTTTTAGCTTTTAACTTTTCTTTTTTCTAGATATTAATGCACCGATTACTAAAATTTGAAAAGTTAAGAAATCTTATGGTAAATTCAACCGTTGTTTTCTTGTTGTATCGAGAAACTAATTTAAAATGTTTTTTCTTTGATCTTGTATAACAATATTTTATTTTTAAAAATTAAATTAAATTAAATTAAAAATTTTTAATTTAAAATTATTATATTTTTAAGAATTATAATTTTTATGTTTAAAATCACGAAAGGGAAGAAATTTTTTCTATCAATTTATTATATTTCAGATGCACGCGCGCATATCGATGTGTCATGATTTTTGAAAATTGTAAATCAGTCGAAAGTGTGGGGAAAAAAGGTTATCTCTGTCCCTTGTTCCTTTCCCATATAATCACTCCGTAATCGCGCGGCACAGAGGGGGTCCTTTCCTTTTATCAGACTGCAGCGCTTTTATCTGCGTTTTCTCACGCCCGGATTTTGAAAAAGAAAATATCACGTTTCGGCCGACGTTTACGTTTTGAGCGCAGCGCCAATACACGTAAGATTACCGCGCGACTGTGCTCACAAATACACACGCGTGTGCACATTCATGAATGCGCGTCCACATTTTCGTAAGATTATGCAGTTATTCCCAGCATCCCGGGTTTCTCTTCGGCGGAGCACATTGGAGGAGAAAGAGGACGAGGAGGAAGAAGAGGACGAAGATACATATAAAAGGGAGATAGAGCGAGACCCCCTAAAGGAGATATATAGCACCGAGCAACGAATGAGGTCCTTCCAAGAATCGGGCCACCGACACAGTGCCCGAACCCGCACGCGCGCGCGCGCGCCCACGAGGGGTTAGAACTACCCCGGTCGGTTTTCTGGTGCGCGATGACTACAAGCAATCGACTACGATCGTTTCTACCTTTTTTAGTCGATTATTTTTTCGTTCTGATACTCCACCTCTTCTCCATGTTCTTTCTCTCTTTCCGCTCCTCCCTCTCCCCCCCTCTCTCTTTTGCTCTGCGTGGGTAAATTGCTCGTGAGATTCGTCGGGATCGCATTCCGGTGTTAATTCTTTTACACCTCTTCTTATTCCTTTTTTATGTGTATCGCGTGCTCCATGCTATATCTTTGTCGCAACGATCACTGGTCCACTTTACGATTCATTACAGGTAAACGCGTTTGCCATTTATCCTTCACGAAAATGGCATAAATAATTTTATTACCGATTCTAGGCGACGATAATCGTGATCTCAAGCCAATTTGCGAATAACATAAATCTTGAGCGGTTTAAGGTAAAATCCATGGTATCTCTTTCTTTTAAGTGTTAAGTTATTCAATCGGTAGTATCACTTATCGGTAAATCACTTCTCCAAGTTAATTAACAAATTAATGCAAACATTTAACCGGCAGTAATGGCATGAAAAGGCGCAAATGTTTCATGAAATAAAGAAAAATAGAATTTTATTTTTAATTTTAATCCCGAATGACGAATTCTATTTTCGCTATTCGATAATATTCGGACAGTTATTTCGACGCACGATGCTAAAATAACGAAACCTTCACATCCACCCTCTGCATAACGCGATAAAGAGCGGCAAGAATGTAAGCAGCGAACTGCCTGGCGCCACAACACACACACACTCTTGCCTCCCTTCCTCTCTTCCCTCAGGCCCTTCCTCGGAGAACTTTGCTGCGTACGACTCACGTGACCGTCTGCATTCTGTGTTTTCTGTGAATGACTGGGCTCGCGGACCAATCCCGAGGAAAGGCAGAGAGAGGGAGAGAGAGAAATGATGCAGGAGCAAAGAAGAGAGGAGTGAAAAGGAGAAGGAGGCGGACGCAGCATCATTTTGAACATGGAGCCGTGCGCGTTCCTTGGCCTTTCTCGGGACCGAAACCGAGATTGGAATTCCCGAGGATAGTTCTACGCGGTCTCGATTCCTTGACAGCTATCGCTTCTTTCTTTTTTTATACCACGCGATAGTTCGCTTCTCTTTCGACGCAAATCGAATTTTTGCAAGCGCGGCCCATTTTTGTGAGGATGTTTCGATTCCTTATCATTGTCTCAGAAACATTTTGAAGTATGATACCCCGGCGCGATCGGGGGAGAATATTTATAGTGGTAATGGTTAAAAAATTATCTTTTTTATTTGTATTTTTCGTTAATTCTTATCTCTTATCTTTTGTGCTAATTATTTCTTTATTAATCCCTATATGGTTATTGTCTTTTATCTCTGACATTTATTAATTCTCGTTATTTTATATCTTGTTTTTAAATAATTATTTTTACTTACCTTTATATCTCTAATTTATGTATTTATGCATTTAACCTTATGTAGATAAATAGAAAAACAACGAGAAAAAAAAGAATGTTTAACACATTATTGCGACAGATCCCGGATCATAAACTCGTAAAAGTCATGCTTAGCAATGTAGCTATATTTTTCCTTTTTTTTTTAAATAGAAAAAGAAACTTGCCTGTCTTTAGAAATATTGACGGCATAGTAGGTAATGTTTTTTTTTGGACCGTAGATTCCTAACAGAACGGACTAACCTATTGGAAAATTCCAATGCGGACGCCTATGCGTTTGAATGCGCAAAAGATAAAATACATGTCTTTCATAATCTGATCAGCTCAAAAGTGATAAGAAATTTTTCGGTATCGTTAACATAGGGTCGATTTTTCCCAGTAACGTCATCTTTCTTCACATATCTTCATAGAATGTTATCCAACGCTAGCAATAGTCTTTACTTCCGTCAATATTAGTCATTTACGATATCAGGATTTCAAATATTAAACTTTATCGAAAGTTTAATAGAGCCAAAAGTTACATAAAATTTTGTAGAAACCATATAATCACTATATATTGTATAATTCAAGGAATTACAAAGTTGGAATAGCGAATTCACTAATTTCAATATTGGTGAATTTATTAATGGTGAAATTGATGTGTTTGCCACCGGATTATAATCCGTGGGAAAATCTTACTAAACTTTTTTCCTTTAGGGAGTATAGTAGAATAATAGGGAGCCGAGGGTGATCTAACCTTTTTTTTTCGGATAATCTTAAATATTGTGACTATATGTTGCCCGCGGCACACATCGCGCCTACGCGAAATGGAACAGGGTGCTGCGTGGGAAACTGGATGGCGCTTTGCTTCTTTCTTACCCTCGAACGACCCAGTAGACGATTCCGAATTTCTCACGTCGCATTTGTAGACTGTAACGAGCGACAACAAAAATAGCGCCAATTCTTTTCTCGTACAAAGACGATGTCATGATTCTTCTCAGCTTTTGTGCCTCTGTCTTCTCATTTTTATGTCCTTTGTATATTTACGTGATATCTTTTTCTCTCTCGTTGATTAAAAATATTCATATGCAATTTTTTTTTCTTCATAATTTATATATTTTTTATATTATATATATTTTTTCACGTTAGTTTTTTTATGTTAACAAAGACATGTATAAGCTCGTTATAAAATTAAATCATAGTAAAAGCTAAATTATGAGCAAATCCTTAATCACATCAAAATATATAGTTTAATAAAAATACATCAAATAACGCTAAACGTTTTGGCTTACTAAGCCTTCATCAGTAACGTAAATAATGATAAAAAACAACTTATAAACATAGAAAAGAAGTTTTTATCACTTCTTGCAAATATATTTTGTATTATTATCGGTAAACAAACAATATCTTGATTATGCTTAGGGAGATTAGCAATATCTTAGGAATATCCTGGGAAATCTCGAGAATTGGTTGTTGTGCTCGAGGTTATTCGGTATAATGTACTGAGCTACTTGACTTCGGTATAATTTTACCCATAGGGGTGCTTCATGTTACATCGTAGGAAGAATTTTGTCAGCGTTTCTGTCGGGCCTCGTGAGAGCGGCGAGAGGAAGAATCTAAAACTTGGCGTAGGAGAGGAGGAGGTGGAAGGGCAGGCAAAGAACGGTCCATCGATTCCGAGAACCGTGGGGTAGGTCTTTTCAGAAAAAATGTGTCCATAAGGCGTGTATCGAAGCCTGGGAAAAGGGAAAAGATGCGTCGTGGGACGTTTTTCCGTTCGTAAGGAAAAGAGATGCATCGAATAAACGGTGGAGAGGAAAGGAGAGGAGTCGCGGCATCGTTCAAAAAAGAGGAGGAGAGGATAGGAGAAAGCCGTCGAAATAAAACGTTTGACAATTTATGCTAAAGTCCGCGTTTCTCGGAAATTCATTGTCGATCCTCATCGACGATTCGACCCGTTTCGTCCGTTACTTTTTAACTCCGCGATGATGGCTATGAAATATCGATGTGTGAGAAAAGCGGATAGATTCGAATAAAGGAAGATTTTTAGTTTTCGCAAGTTTTCGCTCAATTTTTTTGTCTGTGAGACTTGTTTCGAATAAACAGGATACACGTTATCTCACAATATAAAAAAACTATACGTTTTGATCGTTAGTTCGTGTTAGATTATTTAAGTTAACACCGACTTTCTCTTGAAGGAGAAAAAAACTGCTTGTTCGGGATACTAATACTTCAATTTGTTAAACATGTCGCGCACAAACGTACCCGAAAACAGTTGCGGTATCTCGTTAGCACCATACGCGAGCGGCCATCATAAAAAAGTGAGAAACTCGAGAGTCTGACCGTTTCCGATCGAAGGCTCCGACACTCGGCGATTCTCGGAAGGTCCAGCACGAAATTCGAAGGTGCCGCTACGACCTCGGGCAAATGGAGATTTCGTATGTCTTGACCTTCGTCAAGGGAGGAGCCCGAGCAAGACTCCTGCTAGGCCGACGATCTTTTGGCGGCTTGGCTCGCCCAAGAAACTGCGAGCTTCTTCGAATAAAATAGCCTCCCTCTCTACTCTAAAACCGCGCATTAATCTCTAATGAATTCTGATACATTTTTATTTAGCGCGACATGAAATATGGGTTGCTCTATCATAAAAATTTATTTTAGTACTGATGAATGAAAATGGATGTCAGTAAATTTGTAATGTAAATAAACATTTTAGTAAATTTATTTATTTATATATAATGTTACATAAATGTGTGACAGTATATATAAAATTTTAATGAATAAAATGCTTTCATAAATTTATCCATCGTAGAAGTTTGTTCAAATAATAATGTATTTATTTTCTCTGCATGCATCGGATTTCATGATTTTCAAAAAAATTTTTTAAATATGATATTCTGATAGCATCCGTGAGTATTAAAGAGATTTAGTTGCTCTTGCCCCAATGGAGCGTTAACCTAGCTATCTGAGAGAGGGAGGGAAGATAATGGAAGGGAGAAACGTAAGGGATGGAGAAGCTGAGATGGAGAAAGAGAGGCCGATTGGGAGGTGAAGATAAAGGAATACGAAGCGGCGGCACGACCAAAGAGTAGAAGCCGTAAGAGGCACTCTCCTCCCTCAATAAGCAGAAGCACGGTGGGAGAAAGAAAGAAGGAGGACCAGCATCGTGTATGGAAAAGCAAAAAAAGAATGGAATTATAAAGAGGAGGGGAATGTATACAGCGAGGAAGACGAGATGGTGGAGAAAAGTAAAGGGAGAGAGAAAAAGATTGGAAGAGACGGAGGTAGCAAGAGAAAAGAGTAGAAAGAGAGGGAATGGGGGTGGAGGGCTAACCGTGCGGTCTGAAACCCTCGCGGTATCTTGGCCACGATCGCCAGGCTTCGGGGCTTTATTGTGTTGTAGCGGCCTAGAGGCCCCGAAGAGAAGATGAAACACACGGGGCTCTGTTCCATGGAATCTACCTCTAGTTATACAGCGTGTTATGATACGCTTCTAACGACCGTGAGATGCCGATAATGAGAGGCGGCTTCATACTCTCTCCTTTCCCTTTTTCTCTTTCCTCGCCTCCCATCTTTTGTTCGTTATCTTCGTTCAAGCACCTGCAGATCGGTTATGAGCCTTGTCGCGAGAAGCACGTCAACCCCAAAAATCATATCTAGCAAATTTCTCGAACGGGATTGTCCAAGAATTTATTCGTGATTCCGGTAATAAAGTCGTGCCAAGTAAAAAAAAGCACTAATTGTATCATCGTGTTACGTTTCTTTGAGAAAAGTATGCTTGAAGTTATGCTGAGAAGTGGGTTTAAAAAAAATTGTCGAGTAGCTATTAAATTAAATAAAGAGAAGCTATTCAATTAATTTAACTTTATACAAAGGTGATAAACTTTTATGAGGTCATCACTCAAAATAGAAGAGCCAATTATAGATAATATAAAGATAATATAAAGATTTTTTGGGATAAAATTTTTTGCATTTATTTATCGTTAAAGAATTTATCTCGTATATTTCTTTTAATTGTATACTATATATTTTGATGCAATGATTTATTTTGAAAAAGGAATTGCCTTTCTTGTGAAAGTTGATTTATGTTCTTCCTATGTCAATCGATACGATTTTAAAATGAGACGAGAGTCGCGTGGACACCGTATATGAGCAATGTTATTAGTCATGTTTTTCGTAAGCGCTATCCGTTTTCCTACCTCCATATATGTATATACGTTTCTCTTTTTTTTTTTGCAATCGCATGTCTCTCTCTTTCCCGCGAGATGTCGATGATACACGATCTACGGATCTTGTAGGCCGGCAAGGTAAACGGGTTTCTTTGCTCTCTTAATGCCGCTCGTCCACGATAATTGGTGATCGAGCATTTCTGTACAAAGTGTGCAAAGTGAGAGAAAGAGAGAACGGAACACATAAGTGAAAAAAAAGTGAAGAGTGAAAGAGTGAACTAAGCGACAAGAGAGGAGGGAACACCCGAGGGCTCGGTAGGCGACGCCTAGTCTACCTCGAATATCCTCGACTTCGGTCATTAGCATATCGAATGAAGTTCAAAGAGTTTCTCGCGAACATTTAATGGAAAATCCACAGCATTTCTCTTAAGAATGTCGACCTATCACGAAAAGACTTTTTTATCCGAAGACTTTAACTGATCCTAGTTCGAACGTTCTCCCTCGTTATTTCTTCTTGTTAGGAAGAAATCTGTTAATAACACATGAGCTAATTCGATCAAGTGTAAAATCTTGGGAAGAAGGAATTAAAGAACATTTCGACGCGGAATAACTATAATTTAAGAAAGAGCCATATTTATATATAAATTTGCAAGATAATGTGTGGTATTATAATTTTTCTTTTATCGAATTCATGATATGTTGCAAACTCAGCAAGTCACTTTTTACATTATTCCATAATCAAGATGGACCTCGGCTCTTTCTTAACGAAGGTATCGTCTTTTACCTAAAGGTTATCTTTAAAAAATATATATTTCCAAATTTAAAAAATCTTGACATAAGTATTGATCCAAATCTAGATCTAAATCCAGAACGAATTTATTTCCTATTATTATCTTGTTCGATCGTCAAAAACGAAACACATCGAGGATACTTTGCGCGCGGATTAGGTACACCTTTCCGTGAAGAATCAGGGGAGAACACTTTTGTGGAAATTCAACGAGCAGGTGTCCACTGAACGGGAACGGGGATAAACGATACCGTAGGTCCGGCACTGAACGCGCGCGGCTCGACGGGTTGGCGCGGACATTCCACGGCCCACAGGTAGCATTAAAGGAATGCAGATAGGATGAATGAGGTGGTCCATGCCACTGTCGATGGATGCGGAGTAGCATGAGAAAGAGAGAGAGATGGAACCGAACGATCAGGGACGAGAGGGGAGTGGTGGGCTCGCGCGTTAGTGAGACGGAGAGAGATGCCAAGAGATGTGGAGAGAGACGGAGAAAGGGAAACCGAGGCGCATTCCACGTTACCACGATAATTAACGGCTATATTCCAACCTCATCCCACGGAGCGATTCTTCGATGGTAGATGCAAGAGAGAGAGGGAGAGAAAAGGAGGAAAAGGAGGAGCGATGAGCATTTGAATAAAAGGCGCGAGTACACAAGTTTCCTTTAATCAACACATTCTTCCGCGGTAGCGTAAAGAAACTCCGACCACGCGCGACGTGATAAGATTCCTTCGTGTAATCGCGAACCGGCCGGTTTATTTTTGTTTATTATCGTTTGCCCTCCAATTAACACTTAAAAGGAATCAATTTCGTGAGGCGTTGGGTGGAATTTCAAATTTAACTTCAAAATGCCTTCGACATCTCGCATGATAACAATCGAGACGATTTTAGCTTAGGTTAACATAAATACTTTTAATGATAAAGTCTCACAAAATAAGATTCATACTAGAAAATTTTATTTTATTTTTTTATTTCATTATTAAGATATATTTGTTTGTGAAATCTATATACTCACATTATTACTATACGTTTTTGTGCTTAATTAAGGAATTTTATGTGATCGTTGTACTTTTTATTTACTCAAAATTGAGAAGGATAATTCAGAAAATGATTCAACAAGTCACAATTTCTTCGTATAGAGATACTTGTATTTGTTGGCGCGATTCAATCGTAACTTAAGCACGAGAGGCAAAACGAAAGTGTTTCCTTTTCGACCTCCTGAATCTTTTCGGAGACAAAAGGTCTCCGAAAAACATCTTGCCACATTACAAGAGAATGTTCAAGTTGCACGTGACCAACGAGGAGTAACAGATACGGAAAGGGCTATCGCTCTTCATGCACTGGGTCACCGACTGATAAGCGGCCGCGGTGTCATACGACAAAAAGAGTTAGGCTACGATATTACTTACTTAGAAAAATGAAATGCTCAGTCTTATATGCGCATACACGATAATCCGCCCTACGGACGGAAGTATCTTTTCTGTCACGACAGCGCAATAAAAACACTCTCTTGATAACAAACTGGTCACAAGTGCCGTATCAAGCATTTCAATTTTTTTCGAGAATTCAACTGTTACATAAATTCTGATAAATCAAGATTTCATTACTACAAAAAATAGTAAAGATGGAAAATTAACAAATGTAATTGAAATTGGTTGTTTTCATTTTTATCTTTATAAAAACGTAAGATATCGTAAATAGCGGACTCTAGAGATCGCGCGTAATCGTTTCCCTTTTATTATTGCCTCTTCTTCCTTTACGAGAAAAAGATGCACGCGATAGTTCCATTGAATGCAACGTATGATTCCACGATAACTGGTTTAGTCATGCCACATACGTAAGTTTACATTGCCCATTTTTATACCATTTTGTCTCTGTTTCTTTCTTCCTTTCTTTTTTTTTAATCGTCTATGAATTGATTTCCTAATAAGCTAATAATATAATTTTTTGTCGTCAACTTGAGACAAAAATTAAAATATCATTTTCTTGAAGAGTCGTTAATTTTTAATGTATTTTAATTAGTCGTTAATTTAGTTAATGTATTTTATTAATATAATATTTTGTGTAAGTTTATTTGATATTGCCTCTTCTTGATTTTAATCTTACATACATTACATACATTATCTATTTTACTCGTACATATATAAAGTAGCTTAGAAGAAGACCATTGAAAGATATTCGCTGCTCTATTCTAGTCTCCTTTTACGTTTCTCAATGTGCAGCATTCGGTCTTTCGTTGCTCGTCTATTTCACGAGTCGACAATGGAGGGAATAGGAGCGCGACATCTTCCGATTTCGAAACAATCTGTTTTCATTCATGATCGTGGATCGACGGAAACGAGTGCATTGCTCTTTTTTCCGTGGTACGATCACGCGGCTGATTCATAGGAACATGATCAATGATTCTAATCTATTCTAAGGCCGATAAGCGGCAAGCATCCTATATTTTTTATGCTCGAGAGAAATTTCTATACATAGTACTATCAACATCTCGTTACTGTCATATCATTTCATGACTTTCCGCCGGTTACGCTTACATTTATATTTTACAAGCATATTACATTCTATCTATGTTATTTAAATATTTATTTTTATTTATTTGTAACTAGATCTTTATATATTTACTTTCAAATTATTTTCCAGAATTGTATCAATTGCATCTGAAACGTACTTAACGGATTCATCCGTTATAAACATGTTTTAAACGACCGAAATACTTTGTCTTAATCCAATACAATGCCAACGCATATCGCATTCCAACGGTGCTGAGCTAAATAATTCTCGCGGGACATATATCTCGACGTCATCCTCTTTCGAATAAACGTACGAGGTCGATAGGTCGATAACCGGTTAGTTCAACTTGGCTGTTGACACTTTTATAGGGTACGATCGGCACCTTTCTCGGTTTGTGCAGTATTTCCTACTTTCTGCAGGATCCTTAAGATTATTGGATATCACTATATAGATACCAAGAAAACGAAGAAAAATAGTAAGATTGTTAGTGACAATTGAAAATTTACAAATGAAGCTTCAAAGACGTAAATAGATAAAAAAAATCATTTTTAATTAATATTAACCTACATTTTACCTCGAGTTAAGGAATCAAGTTCAAGTCATGATAGAGTTAGTTGAGACACCAGAAAGATTGAAGATAAAAATTTTGCCTTCCGCAAAGTCGACCTGAAATTTTTCGTAGGATCTGTAGCTAGAAATATGTTCGACGTTACGTTTCCCAGGATACCTCGCATACACTTCCTCAAACAGTTCCGCGGATCGATCATTCGAAGATCGAATTCCAGGGCCGCGGGACAACGGTACGACAACGGCGACCTAGAAAACACGACGCGGCCCATCGCAGAGCCTTGTCGTCGCCGTAGAAAATTTTTTTCATTAAGCCTCTCCTTGGCGCCTGCGTCTAATTCAAATGACTGTTTGCCTCCACTCTCTTCCTCCTATCTCTTACGCCTCCTCCCGGCCTGCGTCTCCCTCGCTCTCGGCAGCGGCCTTTCGCCCGCTCGCTCTCCTCGTTTCTACGTCTATGAATGGAATTCTTTCGTGAAACAGCGTTCACGCACACCGGCGCATACCGTCCACAGCTTCAGTATATACATCGCTCATAGCGAGAGACCGAGAAAGAGAATGGCTACGTGTCTCTGTGTAGTACGTATGTACGTACCTCGCGTACATATACGTACATTTCACATCAGCCGCACGATTCCACCCGTGCGCATTCCAACCTATTCCCATGACGAAATTCAAGACGAGTCGCCTCTCTGATAGCTCCGCTCGGCCGTGCCGTCGTCCAAGAGCAAACTCCAGCGACTACTCGGTGAGCGAGCACGAGGCGGGCAGTGGGCACAGCGGGGAACTCGTTTTCGGAGTTCTCGAACCTCGACAAGTTGATTCAAGAAACTCTCCTCGTGAGTGGTCTCGTTTAAGATCGCCCGTCGCTCGCGGCGAGAAGAAAAGAAAACTCTTCTTCTACTCACACACACCCACGCCAATTCCTGTGAGAATTTTCGGGATTTTCGTAAAGTGGCGAACAAGAATCTCCTCGGTTAACTCGCGCCGCGCGTGACGAGCCTCCGCGAGGTTCCTCTCCTTTTTTTTTGTTTAGAAACTTTTAATGAGAAACCAAGCTGCGCGATTTCAAATATTCGAGTTACTTGGATGTGTAGAATGGAATCTACCGCCAGTTGTAATATATATTTTTTAGATGAGGTATTATGAAGTTTAGAAATCTAAGTTTTTCAAGCGGAATATTATGAGATATCTCTTTTTAGAAAGAGTGGACAAAGTTAGAGAAATTATATAATTAATATATTCTGTACTTTGAGTAAAATGATTCTAAGGCATCGGGAGGTATCGATAATATTTCTCTTATTTAATTGTACACTATTATTAATATATTTTATCGTTATACGAGAAACTTCCTCTCTTTCTCTCTCTCTTTCTCTGTACACTTGTATTATATATTATGTGTATGTATTAAAAATACCTATTAACGTATAATGCGTGACAATTAAACGTGCTGGTCCAAATGAATGATTGAAATACGAAGGTATTAAAACAGATGTAAACGTACTTTTTGTAACTGATTTGTTTTTGTATCGCGAAAAATTTCATCGAGGAAACGTATTCGTCTTTTTAAAAGGCCGCGCATTTATCATCGCTGAACCACTTCCATGTCCGGTACGTTTAATCGACTTCTTCCGCAAAATTCTGATTGTCAAGCCAGACCCGAGGGTATCAGCATAGCTAAATTGCATACGTCATCGTCATTCATGATTTTTCCCAACCATTCACGCATGACGCGTTGTTCCCGACTTAGTCATCAACTCCCATCTAGTTTGCGGAAGTATTCTAAGATAAGTTTCTTCATTGCGAGTGCTTAGTTGTGTAGGAAAGAATTAAGATTGATGATTATACATTCGAGAATAGTGACATTTTTGAAAAAAAAAAAAGGTAATTCTTTGATCGTCGTTCCATTCGCAATTTTTAATACCCAATCACCGTATTATCGATCGTAGCGAAATAGTATTACCGTTCGGATATTATACATTCAGTCATGTCAAGGAAATCACGAGTTATCGTCGTTTTACATAAAATATTAAAGTGTAGGGTGTACGATAACTCTTCTTAACGTTACTCTCAACACTATTTTTTTCCGGGCGGGGCCTCGTGCGAATTTCGTCGAGTGTGCGCGTGATAATTAACGCGGTGACGTGTGACCGGTAAATATCAATTCTGCGAAAGAAACGGAAGTTCGGACGCAAGGAGGAACATTAAAACGAGGGTTTGCGTTTCATGAGCTACGTAAACGCTGCGAAATTGCGCAGTTCCACCCACGCGACACGGTCGTTCACCCGCAACGTATGATTTTCTTATAGCTTCCGCGCGTGTCGTTAGGGATAATTTCGATTTCTACCTACTGTTTTCGGCAACGTGAGGCTTCTTTCGATATGTTCGTTGCAGCAGCACGCTATTTGTCTTTTGCATGCGTGATGTGTACGAGGGATGCACTGAAAAAGAGACATGCCGATGATATCGATCTTTTGATTCTTTGATCGGTCTTTGATGACAGTCTGGACTTCTGGAAAATTATGAGGGTCACAGTCGGAAGTTCTAGCAAAAAAAATTGTAACGTTGCACGGTAAGAAATAGGGTCTGACAGCGTACTTGTTATTTACGCGAAAATTGAATAAAGAGAAGAGTATACAGACGACATATATACATGAAAGAAAATATTCCGTTTAACAAACACAGTAGATAGATAGATATTGCAACACTGAGATTTATTTTTTATTTTTTATTACTTTTTCACATGTACGTGACGATGGCAAATATTACAATTGTCCTTAGTTTTCGTCAATTTTCTAAATACGTAGCAAGTCTGACCTTAACACTCTTGGCTTATATCGGTATCTGTAGTTATATACAGACTTTTACGTTCGCTTAACAGTATACCGGCGAATTTCATTGTCAGGTAAAAGGAGTGGAACAGGTGAAACCGCCGTTATATATTACCGAACACTCAATAGCACACGCGTGGACGACGCTTAAGAATTGCTAATGTTTCCTTCTTGCGTAGTTCAGTGCAGAGTGGAGTATTCTGGAGCACGGCCGCGCGCATAGAATAAGAAATGTTTTTGCGATAATATTCTGTATAGAAACGTCGCGGTGGCGGGGTGTGAGGGGTGAGTAGGGTTCCATAGGAATTATATGATGGGAAGGGAAGCAATTATTGGGATGATGGATGGCCCCAGGGCGCCGCCGTAATGCTTCTCTAACCAAAGATCTCTGCTCCTCTCACCACCTCTTTCTCATTCTCCTCTCACAACAGCCTTCGTCCTCCGCCTTCCCGCACTTGATCCTCCACCTTGCTTTCTCTTTCACAAAAGGGGGAGGGAGAGAGAGAGAGAGAGCCTGTTACAGGAGATTTCAAGAAATTGACAGGATTGTGCGAAAATGCTATTAGGAAGAGATTACTCATTGCGTTTGGATTCACATTCAGTAAGTTTCCGAATAAAGTAAACCATGAATTATTAGATACATTGATATAATCTGATATAATTATAATCATTGATATAATCTCATCAAGTAACATATTTTTTTATAAATATCTTGGAAAAAATGTACTTTGCACAAGTTCTTTGAGAAAGAAAAAGAAGATTTTCCGTGAAATGTTTGCTCCACGTCCACAGACTTAAGTTAATATGTTCCTTTAATTCAGCTAAAGCTTATAATTAATAGAACGTGAGAATTGTTTTTCGTGAACCTATGAAAAGGGCGAATAAGGGCGTTCGAATCCGCGAACTTGCGCTTATGTCGCATTTACGCATGATTCATCAACGCATACTTTCGTGACGTCTCGTCAAAGCCGATTCTGTTCAATCCTATCGATACGATTTATACTTGTCCGCTAATTCGATTTACTTTTCAATGATGCCCAGCGGGATGAAATCGTACGGTGTGTGTGAGGCTCCGCCTTGACCTAAAGTCTAAAGTTCGCTAACCGCGACATTTTCGGACGCATGCTTCTCGGTGCGATGCACGAGCGATCTTTGGGAAGCTGAATGACGACAGTGGCAAGATGCGATGAAAAGCGATGAAATTATTCTAACTATGAATAATTGCCTTTTAATATCGTTTCATTACATATTGCCATTGTTGTTATTATTATGTTGTATATTATCTAAAACGCTTTCTTATAATAGATGCAGGAAAATAACGATGATTAATTACAAGCAACAATTGCGTGAAGTAGGTTTTTAACAAATTCCGAACTTTAGATAAATAGCGCTGTAACGAAGAATTTCAAGTCAAATTTTTGCCGACAAATTAATATTCTTCGTGTTCTTTTTCTTCTTTATCAAATTCCAACAGTTAACGATAGTATCTCGCAACATTCCGCGAAAATAATTTCACCGCTTTTAACCAAGAGAGGAGATATCGATCGATCGCTAGAGATGAAGGAATCGGTTTCCAAGAGACAAGGGAGTCCTTAAGTACATGAAGAGTTTAAGCGACCGTCTTGAGTTTTATTCCCCTCACGATCCACACTCGCTGATCTTCTTTCGCCAGACTACGTAGAACAGATAGCTGAAGAAACCATATATGGATTCTCGAAGCTATATTCCATTCCTCTTCTTAACCCTTCCCGTTTTTATCATGGTCTTCCGCCTTCGCTCGTTCTACGTCGAGCCTCGCAAGATACACAGCTCGCGGATTCTTGAGTCGCCATTTCCGATCGCGCTATTTTCGCTATTACCTTCACATCTCCACGGCACCTACTACATTGATTCCTTAAACTTTTCACGACTCGTAATGAGTCGTACGTTTTATAGAATCGAAGCAAAACTGACTCTCTTACGAAGGCAATGTGAGTCGACGGGGAGTTTCGAATTTTTTATCAATATCTCACGATTGATTGAATCTACAATCAGATTCGGTAAAGATTACTCGTCAAACAATTCTATTTGAACAAATGCAATGATTTCGCGAATTGATATTATCCGTTTATTTGTTCGTGACCGTTATTGGCCTTTGCAATGTTTGTTTATGACGTAAAAACATTGCACGCGCCGTATCAGCACAAAGGCGACCTCCTTGTAACGAAAGACGTCCCACTCTCGCCCATCTCAATTCTGTTTAATCACGTATTGCGCAGCTGAATTACTCGATATCGAAGCACAACGCAAGAGCGTAGGAGCGTAACATCGATCGACACGATTTCCAACGTTATTTATCTTTGTTTTCGAAAAGAATATTAAGAATATTTAAATCTAAATAACTTACATCGTCGAGACAATCCCGCCAGCATTTCTCCATCCTTCGTTGTCCGATTCCAACTTTTGAAACTACTTAATTTTTGTCGCTGTATCACACTATCAGTTCTGATCAATTCGAAGCAAAAAAGTCGGAGATCGAAATTCGCACAAATAGGTCGAAATAACAACGTTTGAACAACCGCGCGATGGAGATACGGATCGGGAACCTAAAACGATCTTCGCCCATCCTGACGATGATAATAATGTTCTGACGGGCCGGGGGAGGATATAATGAGGGGGACGGATGCAGGTAGGGCGGCTGTCGGCGCTGAAGCGATATGATAAAGTGGCGGCGCTAACCTTTCGAGCAAACACACCGGTACCGACTGCATCATGCCGGTCGTTGCAATCGACGAACGGCGGCGACGCTAGGTCAATAGCACGAATAAACAATACGTTTCACTGATTAAAGAATCTAATCGCCCCTTGAACTTCGCGATTATTCTGATTGTCTGCGTATACGACAATTCACTTAATTTAGCGGCATCTTGCGAGAAACATTTACAGGATATAATAATCAAGATGCACGACAAAAATAAAATCAATAATCTATTACGTGGTACAGCACGCTTTGAAGTAGAGAAAAAAATCTGAAGAATAATAAATGAAATAATTAAAAAATTAAAAACGCTCAGACATATTCCTTTGGCGATAGATGTAGCAGAAGTTAGAGATAAAGATTTCTTTGTAAGAGGATAACAGGTAATTTTCTTTGCGATGAGAATTTTAATTAAATCACTATCTTGCGATGAAATCTGAATCACATAACTTATTCGTGATTTTTACGTGTGTATACCGAGTTCCTACTTATTCTCTCGATTCGTAGCTGAAACAATGACTAGAGCTAAAATGTGTTGTTTATTCATCTCGTTAAAATCACGTATAATTTATAAACGCTATCGCATTGGCGGTTTCCATTCACCAGAGATATTGACATAAGACGGCAATGCGCCGATGATAGTCGCGTGTTAATCCGCCAATGTGGAGACACCGTATCAGGCTGCATCCGGCGCATACATCGAGGCGCGATACGATTTCGAGATCGCACGCATAGCAGCATCACGCGAGTCAATATACGAATTCCTGGCACAAAGGGAAGTGACAGCGATTAAGCAACGACTATGCATTCCACGAATGCGCTTTCCGTCACTAACTATCGAGAGAGCGACAGAAACGCCATCGCTTCGGTGCACTGGCATAAAGGACAGAGATGCACCAGCGAATTGAAATATTATTTCTGCAATTTACCAATTGGCTTTGGCATTTTCGAACGATCTGAAATTTATTTAAGGAGATTATCTTAAATTAACGATTAACATTTCTTGTTTAATTTGAGAGAGGAAGCTGATATTTATTTGTTGAATGATTTTATTGTGAAAGAAAAGACATTCACAATGAGAGAAACATGCAATTTTGCGTTAAAGATGCCACAGTGAGTCTGCTGCAAAGAATAATTGCATCGTAACACGCGAGGGCGTCGTACGGCCAATTATTTAAATACGCCGGCGGTTTAACGCGGATTTGCGTTTGAGAGAAACGAGTTCATGGTAATCGCCGCTACGCGCGATACGCTAATCGCAGCCGTTTTCTTGTATCTGTTATGTATCCGCTTCGGTGATGAACGTACCGACGACGAAGCGAACCGCGCTCTACTTGGACGCGAATGCATATATAAAACCGGGCAAAACCGTCGACCTAGTAATGAACGCGCCGCCACGGCACGTCGAAGACGATTGGGAGCGCGGAGGGGAACGTAATAGGTAGAAATAGAAATGCCAATGCGATTATTGCCGTCCTCGCGACGACGGTGGCGGGTGAAACGGCGGCGATTACTCAACGCAACATTGAGCAATTGTAGGAGGCAAGAGAGTGCTGTCGGTTGAGTTTGCACAATAACCTGCGTTATGTACACGACGCGACAGTCCCTAGGTGAAAACGCAAGGACGTGGACGGCAAATGTGAATTCTTTCCTTAATAAGGATGAGCCTGTGCGATATTTTGTGCACGCGTTTACGATCGCATAGATCGAATAGAGAAAATTTAATTGGCACACATTTATGTGTTTATTAATGTGTACGTACGAAAGCTTAATTATTGCTGAATGATATTTTAAACAGCGTAAAAATATCAACTGCTAGTCTAGTAAATAATCTCTTTAATTTACAGTCGTAAATAATTGCAAATTATACAATATCGCGTGTGTCCCCATTTAAGAGGAAAATAAATAATGCGTAATTATTTTGATATGATCGCGGAAATAAACACGTGAATTATTTATTACTCATTCTCTATAATAAATCCACTCGAAATGTCATAGGTCGACGGCCGCCTCCATAAATTTATGACGCGAACGCGCGTAATACCAGAATCGGGATGCTATCGATAGCGTGTCAACATCATCGTATCTGGGAAAGTGGTTCTGACAAACGCTGGTCAGCGAGATAGAGAGAGACTGGGGCGAAGGGAGAAAGTGAAAAAAAAAACAAACTCTCGTCATTTTCACGCATCTACAAAGTCGACGTGAGTCGTCGCGTCGCGGTCTACGATATAGTGGGAGGTCACAATGGCCTCACGGATGCCTACAAGGTGCTACGTTCACATCGAGCTCCCCAAGCTCAATTATCATATTGGGTCTGAGACCAGTTTCCTCTGTCCCTCTGTAACCCCTCGTCCGCGACATCCGTCTCGCTGTTCTTTCCGGGCTAAAGCATCTCTCGCTCTCTCTTCTTCTCTCCCTCTCCCTCTCTCTTTTAGCGCTCTCCTTCTCTGTCTTTTTCTCCACCTTCTATCTTCTCCTCTCAGTGCGTCGTTTCTCTCACATTCTCCAAGATCATTCCTCCTTTCTCCATCTCGTAGCCGAGTTCGATCGACTCTTTCCCTTTCTCTCTTCCTCTTTCTCTTTCCTTTTTGCTCATGCCCGTCTCTCCCGCCTATTGTCGACCGCCTGCCAGCATAATGCATCTTAAACGGCGGCGCCTCAAAGATCGACGCCTCGGTCTGGCCTCTTCGGAATTCTTCAATATAAATTAGATTCTTGAATGGGGATTCTAGATCGGTGGTATGACCGCGACGGTGTGAGGGAAGGGTATCTTAGGCCAACTGAAAGGGGGGAACTCACGTATGTATTTATTTATCTATGCGTTCGAATATTGGAATATATCTTTTCCGGCATCTTCCAACTTCGGCGCCTTTCTGTCGTCAGGCTGTTTTATCGTTTCCGACGTAAGATTATCTTCGGAAGTCTTTTGAATATTTGACTCGAAAGAGGGAGGAGGGGCGTAAATTAGAAAATAATATAGCAAGTGAATATTTTACAAGTCTTAATCTTATTCGTGTCGGGCTTATTCGTATCGAAAAAGTTTCAATATCACACACACGCACGCACGCACACAAAGAAAATTTGGCGTAAAAGTACAATACATAAATATTCCTTTATCTTATTTTTTACTTTAGTATAAAGCATTATGAAATTGTATGCATATTTTTTAACAATGCGTATATTGAACTGATTAGAACACAGGAAGTTATCTCTTTGCCGATTGTACAAATTTGTGGGAATAAATAACAGAAAAACTTTTTAATTTAATAAATCAATATAATTCGCGTCGATACATTTTGAGCGATTGACTATTATGATCGAACAAACTTGCACATTCTACATTGATCGAACTTCTGTAGTTTCCTGGAAGAAAGGGCCACTGTCTACGATGGACGCCGTCATCGATCGATTCAACTTTGAAAGGTGTACCTACTACCCTTTGCGGCGCCTAGCGTTTTCCTTTCTTTCGTACCGCCTTGACTCATCCGATCTCGCCTCGATCGATGCCATCGGTAACCGAGTTGGAAGCTCATGAGTGATATGATCGCGTGAACAAAAAGTACCATCGCAATTCTCTTCGTCAATAATCCCTTTCTTGGGCTTTCAGATGTGGCGTCGTAATGTAAAAAATTTGCAAAGTTTGAAATTGATGCAAAATAATCATAATGGAGTTTATATCTCTTGTGTGCAAGATTATTGAATCCTAGGCTCATCACTCGTTTATTTTGACAACATAAATCTTTTTTTTATAATATAATTAAAACATAAACCGTAACTGTCATAGTCGAAATTGATAGTCGTGATTAAATGAAATGAATTTTGATGCTGGCGTGGATCTCCACGTTTAAGAATGGGAACACGATGATTGGCGTAAAGTATAATTTTTCAATGTTTACAATGTCGGGAATTAAACTTAGATTTCTAGTCGATGCCCTTTGGACTGAAATGCATGTAATCGAGTTCCCTCCTATTATCGGAACAAGTTTATGTGTCGAATCGTGTTTACAAGATCGTAGCACGCTGTAACTACTTGATAGTCCCAACTGCATCGTATATCGCCGGATACTCACGCGGGCGATCAGTTGCTTATCTGTATATTTATAAACAAACGTACCTTCCGTGTTGTGTCCCAACGTTACGACGTCGAGAAACACAAAAGAGAGAGGGTTATAAAGCTACAAGGGGAAAGAAGTCAAAAAAAGAGAGGAGAATAACAATCGATTCATTGTTTTAATCGAATGTCGGAACAAACATATAAGATAACTCGTTATTGAGTACAATAGCAAAAATTTTGCGCAATCAATAAAGATGCAAAAACATTGAGAATCAAATTAATTTATTGAACCGATGAGGGATGATCGCGGGGCGCAACTTTGGAGCCCGCGGGACACGTAGCAAAATTTAATTTACTTCAATTTCTATTTAACTTAAATCATACTTATTTGTTGCTATTAAGTACACAATAACAATAACATACGGTGAACGACGAGAAGCAACAGCCTAGCGTTAGATCAACGCCGAAATAAGCTCATGCGGCAGAAGGAGAAGCGGCGGCGTCACACGCGCCGCGTTTAGGCACAAAGCGCGAGAGGATCGAGCAAGCGAAAGAAAGAACGAGATGAACTGAAGAGGGAGAGAAGGAGAGAGAGAGGTATGAGAGGAGGGGAGAAAGGAGAGTACTTGCGGCGCGTAGAGAAGCCCACACGAGTCTGGCCGGATACTCACACTTCCGGTCCTACACATGGGCCGCCGGCCGGGGCGTTCTCCTTTGCTTCGCGCGAGAGCGAGATTAGCATGTGTGTGCGTGCGTGTACGTGCACATACCGCCCGTCAGCAGCTCGCCACTTGCGTTCGCGCGTATGAACGCACACCGAGAAACAATACCGTAACGTTACACGCACGACTTGTACTCTTCCTATGCTGACGACGACGGCGAGGATGGCGGTGGCGGCGACGATGTTGGTACAATGACGTCACACTGTCGGCACCCTACGCGTGTATATACACCCACACAGCCGTGCCGCAAGTCGCTCATTCTTCGCTCTGTACCCTCCTGAGACCTGAAGTTACGTTTTTAGTGTCATTGGGCGAAAGAATGGATTGTTTCATGTGGTATGTGTGTGTGTGAGGAAAGACGATATTCTTTTGTATAATATCCTCAATCAATTCAGTGTTTGTATTTATAAACTAGTAGACTTTCTGCGATTTTGCGTTTTGTCTTTGTATTATCGATTTTCATGTAGTATGTGTTGTAGTGTGTGTCATGTAGTATGTATGTAGATTTGAGCGATTAATGTTACAAGTGTTTATAAAATGTATGTATGTGTGGAAAGGATGATATTTCCAGGTGTTTTTAAATGGTCTCTCTTTTTTTTTTATTAAAAATATTTAGTAATTTATTGAAACACTTATAGAAGAGACACGATGGATCGCGATGGATCACTGACAATTTCTTTCCTTCTATATGCAATTTTCTCATTATTATTTTCTCCCAGCTCGATAAATCGCTATTCTGAGAGACATATCGAATGCTCATTACGAGGCAAAGGGACAAATTAACGACGCGAGTTTCCGTTCGGGCGCCACGCCGGTCTCTCGATGAGACAGATTTAGACCTGCCGCAGAAAAAAGTGGATGCGCGGAGGTTTACGCGGCCTGTTTACAGAGAACGCGGTCCCGAGTGGTAAAAGTTCACGCCGCCCGCGGTAGGGAGGGAGGCACGTCGCGGGAGAACGGTGGGAGAACGGGAGAGTGCGGGGTGCACCGGCAATTCGAGAATCGGCGACGACTTCCGGCGGTTCCGTTGACCCCGCGGCAAAAGTTCGTCGGTACCGCCGCCGTCGACTTCTCTGCGACGCAGAAAGAGCGGACGTGTGTATTCGCGGAGGGACGATCCGCGGATCTCTCCCTCTTCTCTCCGGTGAGAAGTGTCTTACGATCCCGAAGCGAGGCTGGAGAGAGACCTGCTGAATGCGCGTCGGATGAAGCATCATTCACCTTAATTCAACTGAGAAACGTCCGACGTTCTTTCGCAACGTCTAATTTATAAAGATGGATCTTTTGAATTTAATTTATAACAGTATGAAAAAAAAAGTATATGGAATGCTCCAGTCCTGCGACGTGTCATTTAAAAACTAATAAATGACTGAAATGGAGATAGAAATAAAATTGGTGACTATACTTCACAGACATTCAATTTGTTAAAAATTAAAAGAATCCACAAATTATCTTTTTTTTTTTTTTTAAGCGCGAATAGTTAAAGTCAAAAATCGTATTCGTCGATAAATTTTTTTTCAACTTTATTTTGGATGAAGTATAAATTACAGTCCCGTAATATTTAACGTTTGATAACGGTTCGTGAACATGTTCGTTGAAATTGAGATATAGAATTTTGTAACGATATAAAAGTTTGTTTCAAAGTTGGAAATTCTTTTCAATTGAAACGCGGTTACAATGTTAACAATGAGAACGCAAGTATATATTCAATGAGAATCAGAGGGGCGAAGGTGTTGAAAACGGAGGTGGAACGTCCACGCACGCGATAGCTTCGATTTATACGCAAACGCGCATTCCGAATGCGAGCCTTGCACGTAGGAACGTAGTTAAGGCCTCGAGCAAGCAGTCTTTTATAGAAACCATCTTGCAAAACTTTGCACTAATTTTCCATCCGTATTCAATGTATAAATTACAGATTGTGTTGCGAATTTTACGCGTGTGCGTCCGGAATTAAACTTGCGTGAAACGGTATAAATATAGATTACAATAGAGCGCAATGCGTATTTCGCAATACGTTGTCTAAACAAACGTGATAGATACGAAGGATACGAAGGATAGGTATGAAAGTTTCCATGGACAATGATCGTTCTACTAACGTGATGATAGTCAACGGACTTATTTATTGCAAATTAAAGAAAAAATTTCGTACATTTACTGCGTGAAAGGAAATGATATTTACGGCGAAGTTATAACATAAATACGATAGTGATATGATCTTTTTTATGTTCATGGTCATCTTAAGTATGAGCGATTGAGATTCTAATAAAATGATCATCGTCAGCATCTCGAGATCCTGCTTGAGACAGTTTTGACTGTAAGATCGGATTATGAATACCTCTGAAAACAATCTGCTCGCTTCGTCGTGACTACATGAAATGTATAAATGGTAAAAAAAAAATCTTGCAGATAGAACGATGCAGATAGAAGGGATGGGTGTGTTACGAGTCAGAAAAAGGTGGCGACGTCGAGGAAAAGTGACGGCGGCGGTGGCGAAACGCGCGCACGCGCGCGCCGTATGTCCGGCACTTTATGAATGCACGTTGCAGCTATGTGTGCGTGCGTACGTGCGTGCGCGCGTATACGTATGCGCGCCCGTACTACGTACGTACAGCGGCGGCGGCGGTGGCGGTACATTCATGCGGAGTCGCCCCCCCTCCCCCTCCCCATCCGTGGCGAGTGTATTTGTCGCGCGTAGCGCACGTAGTAAGTACCCATACGCGGGCGACGCGTGCGTGCGCGATAAATGGAGGGCGCGATGAATGTACTTAGAATATCGTTGCCCCGCAGAAATCGTTAAAACGAGCCGTCTTGCGCCTGCGGGCACGACCGTTCGTGCTTATTCACGCCGCTGAAAATACGCGAGATCGATATGCATATAAAGGTTTAAGTTACACTGTCACTCTATGTGGCCCTTCGGTGCTAATTGAGTTGTACCATAAACTTGCCGCTTATTCCGTTTTCGACGAATAGTGTGTCTTGTACAAATAGAATGTCTAACTTATGTACATGATGAGACACATGATCAAACAGTTTGTTTTTCTCTTACTTCCATCTTAAATTCGTAATTTTTAAGGGTAGGAGGGTCGTGTGAGGTGTATATTAATATAGGTGTATATTTATAATTATCTATAGAAAGCTTTGTAATGTACAATTTTCATTATATATTATGGCCATATATTATTATTGCGATTTTTATTATTATTATAATCATGTAATTTAATTATGATATAAATACTTACGCGATACACGTTTACAGTATGCTTCGTATTTGTATAAGCCTGAATTTAAAGAGTCAATATGTTGCATATTTTATTATCGAATCATAATCTTATTTGTTAAGTTTTTCCATATATATAGAAAAATTTTGTTTAGAACATCGTTTTACGCCATGACATTTGGTGCAAGATTTTAATGTTCATTTTCCTTATCATGTACGCAACGTGGTTCGAATGCCTTCCGCGCCTGCGCCTTGTACAATAATAATTACGCTCATTGACATTTTTTTCCGGTTCATTCATCAGGGCTGACCCGACCCGAGCCAGAAGGCGGGTGTGCCGCTTTGCCGCACCTCGTCGATCTCACGTGCTTTATTGAAACACAACGCCGTGCACGAACGTTTAAACACGAACGCCATACATTCCACTTGTGTTTTCCATATTTTACAGCATACGAAAATATCGCTGTGCATTTTAACTGCTCTAATTAACGACTCAGACAACATTTGAGCATTTTAAAAAAAGCGTGCAGTTTGCTGCTTCACGTCGATTTAACGATAAATGATATTTTTGGTAAGCAACCCCGAAAAAATCGAAACAATGAGGTTAACGGAGGAAATAGAAAAACGAAGATTTAATTGTACACTTGCTAAAGATTTAAATACAGCTTAACATATTTTTTATTTTTACACAAATGCTTTTACAATGTTGGATCAATAACAGCTTCCTTCTTAATGCTTTAGATAAATTCTATGATTTGACACAAAACACAAATTGCATCATGATATTCTTTACATTCGTCAATATTGTCCGAAAAATGAAGGCTTATATTGGAATATATAATCAAATATATATTCACACACTGACTCTTCTGCTTCCGTTTCATTTTTGCGTCCGATTATACCGCGTAACCGACCCTCCTCGTGAAGTCACCTCGCTTCACGAAGTATACGTTCTACACGGCACGTACGCGTGTCCGCGAACCTGGCGTAACAACTCACGCGAGAAAACACCCTCGTTCATAGCAGACTAGTTAGAAGGTGCAGCGGAATAGACCACACAACGTGCTCGGCTATAGAACATTTATATACTCAATTAAAATCGATAATTTCGTACATTTGGAATTTTGGCAGTAATTTTAATTTTTTTAAATTTTATTATTAAAGGAGAGAATGATCATCGGAGAACAAAAAATTTGTAATAAATCCTAATATCTCGGATTTTTCATATCTTGAAATGATTTCAAGTTTAGCTGATTCGAAAGATTGATGTAACATAATCTATCATTTTTTAATCTACATTTATTCACGTTAACAGATTTATTCACATTTTTTTAATTTTCTTTCTTCACGTAATACGAGTGGCAATTATCAGTTGTTCGATATTCAAATTAAAATCTACCGTGATATCGAACATCGACAAATTTTCTTCGCGTAAACGTTTCTACCGTGAGTGCGCGTTCGTTACTTTGCCGAACATTCGAGTAGTGTAAGAATGCAACAATTCTTTACGACCAACTTTGTACGTTACTTTCGCGACTTTCGGTACCGCGCTTACAATAATTACGCTTACGCAACGCGACTCATTGACTCCTTTTTTTTTTTAACTACTCCCGCCGTCGCGATCCATTCACCGGTCCTGCCGACCGAATAATCCGTGCCACCTCGAGTATCTATTTGTGCATTCCGTACGTTTGTGTACCGACACCAACGGTATGTGTGTGCGTATGTATGTGAAGAGGGGGACACGATTCCGCCGAGAGAAACAACACCGTAGAACAGAGCGCGTAGAACAGACCCACGAAGAGGAAAGAGGAGGACTATCTTTTCCTTTCCTCTCTGTCTTTCTTTACCTCTCTCCCTCTCATGCATACATGTGAGTCTTATACGACGAACGTTGCGCCGCAGGAGGGGAACGAGATGCGAGAGGAGAGAATTTCCTGTTGTGAACGTCTTCGGATGCATCTGCTCCAGCCTCTTAAGCCCAAGCCACGCGCGAGCACGAGCACCTATTAAGGCGCTACGGATAAAAGTCATGACTCTCTTTCCATAATTAAAGAGTTCGCTCCGACAGGAGCGTGTGTCATTAATATCTCGAGAGGTATCAACTCAACAAATAAAAAAAAAAACTTGAAATATTGCGTTTGAAACATTGAATCACCTTACATACATGGAAGTAAAGAGCATCAAATGTAACAATTCTCTATAAGAAATGTGAAAAATAAAGAATAAAAAGTAGGACAATTCGATAATTGCGATACTTTCAAACGAACACGGACTCGATGGAGAAAAACACATTGCAGTGGACGACGTTGAAGAAAGTTATCTCTCGCTCTCGTAAGACGCACCCCCGGCGTGAAGTACTTCAGGGTTAGTAATCCCGTCTCGGCTTTCGCGTATCTCGCCGATGACGGCAGACAAGAACTAGATAACTTATCGTCCGACGTCCAAGTGCGCATATCAAGTACAAGGTACGGTTGTCTTTGTCACGTCCCCGTTGTCTCATTCCTCTACCTCGGCGCGATCTTTCTTCCACACGTTGACGCTTCCCGTGTACTGTGTATGCATTACGGTCGTTCACACGAGCACGAGCGATGGAATGCACCGGCGTCGCAACACGCGCGCGCGTTTACAGGTCGTGTTGAGGAACCGTTAATGAATCTTCCAGTTTTTTTAGACCGTCCGTGTGTGTGTGTGTTAGACGTGTCTCATCGGCACGGCGTAAGGGCGATGGGATGACGGAAGATGCTGACTGACCAGAACGGAACGAGATTGAATCCTCTTCCTCGGATTGGGAGAAGAGTGATTTGCGTTCCCGCGTGTATCGGGAACACAAATCACAATATGATTTTCTTTGGCATTTTATCTCTTCTTTTATCTCTACTCTCTTTATCTTTGTGAAATTTTCGACTTCAAGATAAAGTAACACAAGAGTGGTTTTCCTTTACATGTGAAAAGATCGGAACTCGTGATAAAAAAATATCGATTAGTCGAGAGTCAATACTTTTGTGTGCTGAAGATTATATGTATTGAGGGAAAAAAAAGTTTAGAGTATAATAATTTAGTCTCATTTTTTGTTTTTCACGAAATTGATTTGTTCGTGCATCTGCAAACGATCACTTGATTAACTTTCATACAACATGTTGTCGTTTACATAATTTATAAATTATCCATTATTCTCGCGTATTCCATGAAATTTGACTATCATAGACATCCGTCAAGTATACGGAGTCTCGCACGCCGATCCGTTCATTTTTCACAAACTTCACATATCCTCTTTCAATCCTCTCGTGCGTGCTGTGTAAAAGAGAAACAGATAGAGAGGTATTGGTGCCAGCAGGCCCAAAGCACACCGATACCGGCAGTCTCGAGAAACAGGAGAAGAGAGACAGGAATGAGAAAGGGAAAGAGAGAGAGAGGCAGCCACCATCAGGCCGGTACGCGGTTGCAGCTCTGTTTGGCGGCAGTCCGCTTCTGAGAACTAACGGGTCTGCCCCTTTTCCCCTGCAGCCCTCCGTCACTCCACTCGCAGGCAACGCATCGCATATCCTCCCCTCTACTACGCCCGTAGTCCTCTCTACCCCTACCTCCGCGTACATGCATTGCGCCTGCGTCGACGCTGCCCGCTTGCCTGCTTGCCTGCTGCTTGCGCATTGCTTTTGCCGCGTCGTGCGTAATAGCGAGTGCGCATCTGGCGTCTGCGCATTGGCGCGAGCGTGACGCGCAAGCGATCATTCTCAGTGTGGCATAGGCCGTCGTGCGAGTACGTTGTGTTGTTGTCGACCAGCGGTTGTGTGCACGTTGTTTTTCCTCGTGACTTCCTTTTTTTTCTTTTTATTTTTTGATCACACGGGTGCTCACACGTTTGCGTGCGAGTGCCCACAGAGACTACAATGTGCGCAACAATGAGTACGATATCGGACAATTACTTTCTCGATAGTGGCACGGGGGAAATATTGCCAAAGTGCAGTCGGGAGACAAATAAATTACAAACGAGACAAGAGAAACGTGTCGGCGCGCGTGATCGACGATGCCATCCCCCGTATGCAACACACGGAAAGATACGAACGAGGACGCATAATCGGATTGGACGGAAATATTGGTGTGATGTTTCGAAAAGTTCGGCGGAAGTGCAAAGCTAGCCAGCCCAGCCCACGAATGTACGAGCCGCGCAATGGTGGTTACGAGCAATGGAATCGCGCGAGCGCATGGAGCGCGACGTGGAAAGCTCTCACGGAAGCCGTTTCTCAGGCCTAGTCTCCCACGTCGCTCTTATCAGTCGTGCGAGCACTAACGATCGTGACGTGGGCGTCATGCGGGTGACGAAACGACGCGCGCGTCAGTCGTTCATAATCGGTGCGCTCCGCAGACTCGCCGAAAAACGATAGCCGCGTGTTTTAACGGGACACTGTGTATCGGTCGCATCGACCGGCGTCATGCTCTTGAAGAACCCCCGAAGAAACCCAGGGGCCTCTCGTCGACGAAAATAAAATAAATGCGGCGTGGGTGGTGACCGCCAGTCTCGTACCGCGATTCGCCGGCGAGTGAAAGAAAAGAGGAAGAAACGCAGGAAACGCGCGAGTAACGGAAGCGAGAGAGGAGAAAACGCGCCGTGGTTTTCGACCGATACTCGGATTCCATTCCTCCTGGCCATTGAGGAAAGGAGGCACTCTAATGGCCCTCGTAGCGCGCGGTCACGCTACACTACGGTGCGCCATAGTGCGCCGCGCGGAGACTTCCGGCCCGCCACAGGAAGCGAGACACACGTGTTCGGGCGTGTGTGTTCCCATAATACGATCTGCCTACCCTCTTCCCCCCTTCTCATCCGTCCCTCTTCCCGTTCTTTCCCTCCTTCCCGCGCTCTTTCTCTCTCTACTCTCGCTCTACAGTGCGTTCCATATTCGACGGCCGGGAAAAAGAAGAGCGAGCGACATCGTGTATGTGTGATACGCGTATCGTATCGTATCGTTCGTTTCTTTCGATCGTTCGATCATTGGTTCGTTTGTTCCGTTCGCCGAAACGTGCATGAAGAAAAGTGAAACGGAGCCATGAGCGAGGAGAGACCACTGGTAAGATAACATCAAGACGAATATGTAACGATTCTTAGCTTCGCACGATTCTGTAACGGCTTTTTTAACCACATTTGCCTCGCTGCTGACGGTGCGTGGCGAGAGAGAAAGAAAGAGAACGATTTTATGTGCGAGCGAAAGTCTCGTTTAAGAATTGAAACGTTTACTTTCAGAAATTCTGAATGCTAGTGGAGTTACAGTATCGCATTTCTGTTTGATTCAATCGCACCGTTTGATTTACTCGAAATACGATTTTTCTGCACGGCTGTTGTTTATGAATGGATCTCATGTCAACGTGTATTCTCGCAATCGGAAAAATTCTCGTTCTTATATTCTCGGATTTCATTCCGTTTAATTGATCGGTATAAACTTTTTTCTCGTATAGTCATGTTATGAATGAGTTTTCAACGTTACATTCATATTTCCCGATACGGCCGTACGCCCGCGGTGTAGAGGTGCTCAACCATGTTATTCCTCCGCCACTCGGACTTTGATCCGCCAATCAGGAAAAATCGAGAATTCCTTTAATATTATTTAAATATTACTTATTATTATTTATTAGTTATATGTGACAACTTACAACTCTGGATTAACATACCAAGATTCGATCGATTCTGAAATTCTAAAACTTTTCGAAACTTAATTTTTCTCGAGGCTAATGCTTTTTACAAAGTACTTCAAAATTTACTATATTTATATAAGGTACTTTTTAAAAACGTTAACACTTATATAAAAATAACTTGCTTTAAAGAAATGTGTCTCTGGAGAAGATTCCAAAAATATGTAGACAATGAACAAGTGAAGACAAAATGCATTTGTTACCGTGTTTCTGTCTCCCTAAAAAAGTTACTTACATATAAGTGTTAATATTTTTTAGGCACCTGTATTCGCTTATTATTAGTGTAATTCACAATAAATTTCGTCTCACGATGAAAGCCTTTCTATTGAAAAAAAGTAAAGTAAAAAAATAAAAATGGAATATAGTTTGTCAATTATCCCATTAATGAAAGTATGTAATGTGATCGTTTAATATTTATAATGCGAGCATGGTGTTGTGGTAGAGTGTTAAGCGTGCTTTTAATTACATAATGATAATGAAGTTGCGCATCAAAAATCCTATCCGAAAATATCGAGGTCACAATTAGTCTCAAGGTTACAAGTTTTAACTCAAATTGAGTGTCAAGTAGAATTACACGTCGTAATTATGTGCACACGTGTATGTTGATCACCGTTATCATTTTCTCGATTCACTGGATATGAGTTTTTACTGTTCAATTGATTCTACTTTCTCAATAAGTGTAGATTTCGCTTAGACTACAGCAATTATCATAAATTTAAATAAGATTTAAATTCATAATACATTCATAATTCATAGTACATATATCTTGATTATTACTTATAAATTATATAAGATTGTTGTAAAATCTAATTTTATTAGCAAATATTGTAAGGAGTTATAAGTGCACGTGATAGCGAAAAAATGTATGCAAAAGAAAAGCAGAATGATTCGACGTATACAGCTGCGCCATCAATCACTATCACATTCGTTCTTTCAAGGAATAAAGTTATTAGCATTTAATTAAATCGTGTTAAGATATACGATTTCTGTGATATGACACGGTGCCTAAAATACGAAGAAAGTACATATAACGAGAAAACCGATCAGCGCGTCCCGGAAATGAAATTATAACTTTACATGCTTCTCTTAAGAGCGAAATACTACGATTTAGTGTGTAATGTCATTTTCGGAGCACTCGCAAACGAGAGTGTTTGTTGTAAGCGTGCGCGCGGCAACTCAGCGGTGTTCCTCTTATCGTGCTCATCGCATTCCTGAATATTATTGCCGTGCATTTTTTTCGCTCTCGCTTCGCGTAACTGCTGCCTCTCTATCTCTTTCGCGTCCTTGCTCCGGGTATCGAAACTAGTGTAATTCAGTGAATTTAGATGCCGCGTGGCGGACGCGCGAAGGTAATTTCTATGTTTATCTCGCATCGCGAACATAATTTTTCCGTGTTTCCACAGAGATTCAACTCGCCAACACATTATCAACCGCAATTTCGATATCCATTCGTAGGTACAACCTCATTAGTTTCCGCCTCTTCTCGCTTAGTGGAATAATACTTTTTTTTTGCACGTACGACGTTTTCTCTCCGCTTTCTCGTCGTCGAACTGCTTAAAGCTCATCTCGATCGTACATTGAACTCATTAGCATTATACGTACGACTGTTGCTTTCGGCGTTTCTTCGAATTCCGCTTAATTTCCCTAATTGGAAACGAGTCGCGGCCCCTTTAACGAGTGGGAGCAAACACGTGACTCGCGAGAGCCCCTTTGTCTCGCATAAAGTCCTAACTCTCTTCCCCACGAGTCTTATTACCTCGGACGTTCGTTCTCGCCTGCTTCGTTCGCGAGTAAAGCTCGGCGGCGGCCCGAGCCCGCCGCGTTGAGATCCTCCAGATTCTTATGCGTATGTTGTATTATGGTTATATAGGTGGGCCGATCTCTCTCTCTTTCCCTCTCTCTTTCTTTCGCTCGTTTCGCTGCCGAGCCGTGAATGCGAACTGTAGGAGGCTGAGTTAAGGACAGGTACCAGTGGAATGCCGTCTTCGGACCGACCGCCTGAGAATCCCGACCTCCGTGTTCCGTGTACCTCTCCTCCGATGCGATCCAAACACTCTCGCAGCGTGCCGCGGCCGCGCGCGCGCGCACCGCCTCGGCCCCTTATGAATAACAACAAAGCGGAAGACGCACAGTGCTCGCGAAATCGTCAAATCGAGCTCGATGAAAACAAGGTGAAATAAAGTGAATAACACTTGATAAGATAAGTTCACGAGTTATGACTTTTCATCTTTGAAAGAAATTTCCGAATTAAGTTACAACGGTGTTACATATTAAAAATATAATTGTCGAAGAAAAGTTCTGAAAAGACAAAAACGAAGGATTTTATGAATAATCCATTTTATATTTATGACATGTAAACTTGTTTCGATTTGCATTATTGATTCAATGTCTTACCGTAAAATTGAGAGCGAAAAGTTGAGCGTAATTAGTAGTACAGCGTAGTAAGAAGATGTGTTCGTTTTACGATTATAGCAATCGATATGTATTCACTTAGTCTCATCTGTCGTCTTTGTTGTCTAAAGATAACGCCGCACACCTTTTATAAACTGCGTATCGTACATTTTACCGAGTATAAACATAAATCAATTTGTGCTGCAATAAATGGGCCTAATGTTCGACGAGGATCCTAACGCTCTAAATAAGTCCGCATAATAAAAAGTCTGTATATAAATTATTCTACTCATTTTTATAAATAGGAACAATCGTACTCGCGCGAAACTCTCGCTCGTTTGCCGACCAAATTACAAACGCGGGAGAATAAAGGAGACCGCGTTATATAGGTGCACACGTATCGTTTCGGGGCCACGGTCCGTGCCTTGTTTACGTCGCCGTACAGAAGGGCCCTCAGGGCCCGAGGCGCAAGGGGTCCGGAGCAGCGTGAGAGCGGGCGCCTTCGCCGCGGAGCATTTAGCGCGGTGGGCGCTCCTCGCCGCTCTCTCCCTCCCCCTCTACCCGTCTCAACCCCGTCGTACTCTCCGCCCTTCCCTGTGTGTGAGTCTCTTTCCCTTTTTCTCTCGTGCGCCACCACCGTCGCTCTCTTGCTCCCGAGTAATTTATCGCTGCGGCGAATTCTAATTATCGTTCTGTCATTTTATAATATTTCGCCCTATTGTATCTCCTAATAATTATAGAATTGTTTTCGAAAATAAAGCAATTATTTTTCGAATTAATATTAAAATCGATATTATTCAGCTATCATAAAAGAAAAAAGAGAGACCCGCGAACTTGTTTAACGAATTAGACAAAGAATCTGCGGAGCCATATAAAATATCGATATTATTAGGATCTTGAATAAGTTCTCGCTGTTTTCCAACAGATGATGTTACCAGAACTGCGTGCATGTAGTTTAAGATGGTAACGCATCTATAGGGAAGTACCATAAGCAAGCTTGAAATTCAGTGTATGTCATTGCGCCGAAGTGTAAACAACTTTTTTTTTCATAGTGTTAAATGTCGAGTTTCTTGCCAAAAAAAGAGTATTTGCGGGGAATTTTACTGCACTACTTTATTCAAAAAAAATCTGCAGCTGAAGCACACAGAATTCTTGTTGAGACTTACGGCGACCATGGTCTGTCGGAAACAACATGCAGAGATTGGTTTAGACGCTTCAAAAATAATGATTTTGATGTTGAAGATAAAGAACGCTCTGGCGCACCGAAAAAGTTTGAAGACGAAGAATTGGAGGCATTACTTCATGAAGACTCATGTCAGACGCTAACTGAACTTGCAGAATCATTAGGAGTGTTTTTTCCTGTTTTTTTTTTTTAAATAAAGCATTAATTTTCACGAAAAAACAGCGAGAACTTATTCAAGGTACTAATAGATTCAGTGGATGGTATCAAAATAATAACTGAAAGAGAAACGTCCGATGTGTGTGGATTCGGCATCAGAAATATCGCGTGAATGTCCGAGAACACGCATCGGGAATGAGGTGCATCGCACGAATGATCGCGGGGTTCCGGTATTCCTAGGGGGCTCGTGTCCCCGAATGTCCAATAAACATACCGCACCGAGGAGAGCGCGCGTTGTTTCCTCTCCGTCTTCCTCAAGTCGCTCTTTTTATCCTCTTTCAGAGGGCAACGAGGCTGGCCGGCCGACCGGGGCCCGCCGCCGCGGTGTGTGCATGTGCACACGACGAGGACGGACGAGGAGCGTCTGAGCGGCCTGCGGCCGCCATGACAGAGCGGAATGCATGAGAACGCGGAGCTACTGACCCTCTCCCCGTCCTCTCCCCCCATCCTCCCCGTCTCATATATGCCTCTCTATGTCTCGTTCCTTCTCGTACCCTCCCTTAACCCCTCGAGAACCCCTCCTCCCTCTTAGTCCCCCCTCCTTCTCTCGCCCCGCCATTTCTCTTCTCGCTCTCGCTCGCGAGTTGGAAGTGTTCTCCTCTCTTTAATCTCCATATCAATCTCGCCCGCCGAAACGGCCGCCGTCGGCCTTTTAATCGCGCCGATTCGGAATTATTCGGAATAACGCTCGCCCGTACCTCGGACTTATCCTCGTCGTAACGCGTCGCGAACGATGTGCACGTCTTTCGACGCGCGTCTCTGCCTCTCCCTCCTCCTGTATCGTTAATTCAGCCGAGCGCGCACATAATTGACTCGTACGGGCTGTAGCGCGCACGCATTGCTGAAGATAAGGAGAGAGATATTCCAACCACGTCCGGATCTTCGATAAACGTTTCTGAAAAATTGCCTGTGACTTCGATACGTTTCTATATTTTACAACACGCTTTTTTTTAGTTTATTAATGTTTACATTACACAATTTACACTTTGATAGAACGCTAAATGCGTTTAACGTATATAAAAAAATTTAAATATTTTTAATTTATATTATCTATAATTTATTATATTTATATTATTTTTAATTTATATTATCTAAAAAAAGAAAAACATCTAGTAAGTAGATACTTATAAGTACTTTATACATTTTTCGCGAAATTAAAATACAAATTTCTCACGTTTCTCGCTATCCGGTTCGTAAAAGCAGTCTCGAGCGACGAGGAGGATGTTCCGCAGGTGTCGAAGGTATCGAAGATCGCAAAGCAAAGAAATTCGACGAATATGTCCAGAGAGACTACTCTTCTGCGAAATCGCGCGGCCGAGCTGAAAAACAGATGGACCTTGGACGCCGTCTACTACGACTGACAAGACGGACTACTCGCAACGCGATGCGACGAATGCGGCGGCTAGAGGTGCATACATCGGACGTTTCTCCGTCGGTGTCGGTTGTGTCGTGTGCCAATCGGTCACATAACGGTCGCACGGTCGTAACACGACCGCCGCTGTCGCCGCTGACATGACGTCAGGAGATCGACGACCGTGTATCCGCGTCGCCGCGACGGTCATTCATACGACTCGATGGAAGCTCGCGCGTTGGAATCCGAGGCGAGGAATGTGACAGGAAATAGTCGCATGACTGCGCGCCCGCGTGATCCACGGGAAGAAAATCCGTATTGATTTACACATCGTTGGGACGATCTACGGCCGTTGCATCTCGCTCGAAATCGTTATAATTTCAGTTCAACTCGATCATTCCCGACGAGATTGTAACTGCGGGTTTTATGATTCCTTTGAGATACCGCAGGATGAAGCACATGGCATTTAAATTGCTTGTCACGTTAGTGGAAACTTGGTGCTCTGCTCTACATCTTCCTCGAGAGAAAAGGTCCTAAATCAATTTTTCGACGTCACGTGTTTTTTTGTTCTTCGTCAATCGGCGAGCACGTTGCGTGATATCTAAAATCGAGATGTTTGCACGAACGTACGCAGGCTTATTGCCTCGCGCGCGATGCCCGTAATCGAATCAAAAGACTCTCGTTAATCGCGCATAACTGCCCGTCGGCCACATCGGTAATGGTGGAGGGAACACGGCGCGAGGCCGCGCGAGAGAGCGTGCAATAAAGTCCCGAGCGCGACTTAATACCGCGCGACGGCTCTCCTTCTTGTTGGGTCGTTGACTCTACGTTTCTTCTTTCTTCGAATCCTGGGGGCCCCCAGTCTCTTGTACCAGATCCTCTGTGCTTCGGCTCCTCGCACACGCTCTCCCGATTCCCGACTAAATCCGTCCCTGCACCAGGGTCCGGCTAAATCCCTCCCCCTTTTTTCTCTTCTCTCTCTATCTTTCTTACTGTACCCTTCTACATTCTCGCTCTTTCCCCCCGTCGTTTTTCTGTCGGCGTGCACGCGAATACTTCTTCGTTCCTGCTAGACGGTAAACAACGCCACGCCATTTCTACTTCTCCCATTCATATCTCTCCCGCGAGCGTCTCCCGAATTATTAAGATGCCGGTGCGTTCCGTCCAGGAGCGTACGCGTGGACAACGAATCGTCGTAGACGTAATGTTTTTATTTTTTATTTAAATCGCCGACAGAATTAGAGCACTCGGATGGCAGTGATGCCAATTTCCAATTCAATTGATGTTATAAATTTTTTTTCAATCTATGGAGATTAGAGTACTCTGTTGTACAAGTTTTACTCTTGCTATTAAAATTGCAAGTAAAAGAAGCAAGGATAAGATGTTCTTATTGTTTATACTTATATTGATTATATACCGTGTGATTATATTGCTATAACGTTCTCGCCTAATAATTTACAAAGTGCAATTGGAGTCTATGAATCACTAATGTCTATACACATTTGACTCTTTGAACTCGTTGCTGAGATAAACGTATCAACGTAAGAACAGCGCTTGCAGCTGATGGCTTATCGGCTATCGTACAATGCTCATTTTATTGCGCATAGACATTATTTGGTGAGAGAAATGTATTTGGTCGTACATTTGTAACTGCGTACGAGGATTGAAATTGATTTAATCATGACTTACTTATTACGAACACGAAAATAACACAATTAGCGTATAGAATGCATTCATGGACGTTCACAGTATTAAAATTACAAAATTAAATTTCGATGAGTTTTTAAAACGACATCTTTGTGTTTGCTCGATTGCGAAACCTATACGGCCTTCTTATTTCCTTTCAATTAATTTTTGATCTACATCGAGCGGTATTATTATTCTAAAAATTACAGTATTAAATTTATTAAGATAATGTAATTTTAATGACTATTTTGATTGTTATATTCGATGATCTCGAAATAATCTACGATTTGTAAATCAATTATCCTGAGTTCACATCCTTCTGAGAAAGAGTCACTCATCTGAATTCCGCTTGCCTCTCTTTCAACATCGCGAATCAATACTTTTCTACGATAGTCACTCTGCGCGCGCGAGAGACCGTTCAACAGGTGCTCGCTTCTCAGCCGAACGATGCGCCCCGTTGTGTTCGGCCGAAAAGAATACGAGAGAAAAGGGGTAAAGAGAAGAAGAGAGAAGTCGATGAAGAAAAGGAAGATGCTAATTGGAGCGGCTTGTAGCGTCCAGCAGCGCGTGTTAACACGACTTCCAGGTACTCTCTGCCTTCCCTCTCTTGCTCCTTGACCGTTTCTCGGCCCTCGCAACGAATACCTTCCAGTAGGCGCTTCCGGCTAGATGCCGGCTTTCCTCAAAGAGGAGGGGTCTCTTTGAAATTAGAGCGGGGATTTGGGGCGCAAGGAACGCAATTTTTGGGACGGGGTGCAGCGCTGGGAAATATGAGTGTCAGATTGTATGTAGTTTTCGGGGGAGGGAGAATTGTTTTTATTTAAACGATACATTGAAAACACCCACTAAAAGAAAATCATAAATGGTTTCATTTTTTTTCTACCCTCTGTTTCCCTCTCTCATTTCCTGGCCTCTTTCCTGTTTTCTCCATTTTTTTCCCTTCGTATATACGTATGCCTGTTAGTCGGGCGTTCGACAAATATTTGCACGAATTCAGGGCGACCGCTCGTAAATTAGAGAAAAAGCGAGGCGAGAGCAGACTTTGGAATTCTTTAGAGCTACGCCCCGGCTGGTCCCTAGCCTCTTGTGCCCCTCTATTTCCCTTGTTTTCCCTCCGTGTTTCCGTGCTCTTTTCTTCTCTTTTTTTTTTACCTCGGCTCTCGATAGAAAATTAAAACTGTCGGCTCGAATTGCTTTTCGAAATGCAATCGCGTCGGCGGTTTCTGCTCGTGACGCACAACTTGTCGCGCATTCCACGAAATTTGCCCCGCTCTCTGAATCATCGCGTTGAATCATGTTCTCGCTTGCTCTCGAGTTATTAGATTCCATCGTCGAAAGTACAATTGATAGCTGTGATAGCGCCTATCGATAGCAGGCCCAATCGAAGAGATTAGAAACTATGGAGTAAATAATACTCCGAAATTGGAAAAAAACAGCAATTGGATACGAATTTTTACGCATGTCATCCGTCTGAATTTACGAAATCAGACGAATCAACTAACAGGAAATTACCTGTTCACTTATATTTGCCGTATCGATTTTATACTCGCGACCTGTGTAAGACAAACTTAATGATAAGGTGCATACACACATATTATTTAGAAGATAGAAAAAATAATAATAAATCGCCTTTCCGCTGGCACCTGATTCTATTTCAGCGTTGCACTATTAATCAAAGAAATTGCAAAAATCGTGATCGAAAGAGTAATTTTTCGTTAAGGGATGGGGAGATTTAAGAAAACACAAAAATATGGATTCCATCAATCGTTTTACGATTTTGCGCGCCCATAAATACGACGTGAATACGATCAAAGGGATGTGAGAAGAGAGAGAAAGAGAGAGAGGGCGGGAAGACGCAGAGTGGCCAAAGATGCGGCTCCTACGATGCTTGGAGATCACAGCGTCGTAGTCGTATAAGAGAAAAGGAAAGAACATCCGAAGCGCGCGTGGTTGGAAGGGCGAGAGAGAAACGGAGGGCTACGAACGACGCGGAACGGGGATGACGGCGGGGGGGGACGGGGAGGGAGAAGATATCGGGGGTGGGGGCAGTGGCGATGTCCTAGCGAAGGTCACGGCCGGGAATGCGGTTTACGTCCGTCGGTCCAAAGTGGCGTGCCGCGTTGCGGAGTTCTCTTCTCTCGCTCCCTTCGCCTTCCTGCCCTCTCGGATGCCGGCCACCCCCTCCCCCCTTCTGCCGCGTTCGTCTGTCCGTTCGTTCGTTCGTCCGTCCGTCTGTCGCTATCTCTCTTCTTCTCCCGCTCACTCGGGGCCCCGCGGCACGGCGCAGACTGCAGGAATGCACCAAATGCACCGTGCTGACCGATACTCGTCCCCGTTCCACCGCTTCCACTTGTTTACTTCGGCCGTTTGCCTCTCCCTGTTCCTCCTCCCTGTCTCTCTCCTTGTCCCTCCTTCATGGTCCTTCGTTTCTTTTTTCTCCGGTCGGCTACTCCGCCTCCGCGGGCCACTCTCGCATCCTTTACATCGTTGTGCCGCCGCCGCCGTTGCCACTCCCGGGTACGGGCCGCTTCTCTACCACCGGTGTGGTGGCGCGCCTCTTCTCCTCCACGCCCTCGTGGTACGTACGGCCGTGCACGCACGCAACGCGTGTGGACCGGTACGCAGAAGAGGCATGTTGTGTCGTTGTCGGGGATACATACCGGGTCGTCCATCGCGACGCGTTCTCACTACGTGCGTTCTCGCGCCCTCCCGTCGCGCTTTCTCTTTCTCTCTTCCCTCCTCGAGGTGAGCCTTCCCCGTTGGCCTTCTTCGCCGTGTCCTTCGATCGCGCTTCCTTTTACGCCCCGGTCCCGAGATGAACCCTCGCTCATGGGAACGTGGCCCCGGCAGTATCAGTTGTCGATCGGCGCCGTTGACGGGATTAACAGCGGCTAGTATTATCGATCGTGACCTGTTCTGAAGGTGTTATCTTAAAGGAGATCTTAAAACGGATCAAACAATGACCTTTTTTTTTTAATCTTTCTCAACAGTTTCCAATACTTAACGAAAGTTTAACGAATTTTACAGTACGCTTGTTTTTTAAGTCCTGCTAGAAAGCTTAAAAATCTGGAGCTACGACTCTTTATATTGAATAGATTGAACGAAAAGATTTAATTTTAATATAATTTAATTTTTAATTTTAATATAATTTTAAATATAAAAAAAATTTTACTTATAATTTTACTTCCAAATTATACAATTCTTCGAGGTACACATTAATTGCGCACATAATTGGAATAATACACAGACGTTTATCCTGTAACAGAGGAGCTACTGTAATAACAAAATTGACTTGTTGATAGTACAGATCGGTAACATAACGGTTTCTTTGTTCTTTGATTCCGAACTATCGGAAACTATATCACCTCCGACTTTCGATTCAAAGGTGGGTCGCGATAAGTTTGTTGTCGATCACGATCGACAAGCGCAAAATTTGAACGAGTCTTAAAGTTCTGCGAGTACGGACCGTAATAAGAATACGTTAGAGCCAGCTGATGCGAAATCACAGGGTGCAGAGACCTCGGTAGAGATTTGACAAACTCCTCCTCTCCCCTACCCCCTCGTCCCTTCTCTCGACCTCGTCTCGCGCATCCCCGCTCTATTCTCGTCTGTCTCTTTGGCCCTGACCCACCCAAAGGATGCAGTCACCCCGCGTATAGCCGACGGGATGCGCACGGAGGGGAGCGGTCTCCGAACCGCGTCTGTAACTAGGAGGAAAAGAGAAGGGCGCGCGCTCACACACACGCACACGTGCATGCGCGCACGTGTATGCATCGCGCTCGTTGTGTGAACGCGTGAAACGCACTTCATTTGCAAAAAGAGAGAGGGACGAGGAGAAAAGAGAGAGACAGCGAGCGCGGCACAGCGGGGTAAGAGCCGGAGGGGGTGCGTTCCACAAATCAATACCTACGCTGAATCCCGCGTGTGTACCAGCCGTGCACGACGCACGAAACGTGTCACCCACCGACCCAAACCCCATGGACGATATAGCAGCTGCACGCACAGGCCCGGCATATGTCGTCGCCGCTGTCGCGCGCGCCTAAACGTTGGCGGCTGAATCTTAGATCTTTCTTTATGTCCGTTTGCAATAATAAACAGTGTAGCAAACGATTTTTCACGAAAATCCTGTCTTAATTTCATTTGTAATTTCGGTGGTTTATTAATAGTTGCAATTGCTTTAACATTTACGTGACCATCAAATTATTATATATAACATGCTGTAATTAAGTTATATGTTTGCTAATATTATCGTATTACATTTTACACATTGCACATGTAATATATTTCAACGATTTTGAGACTCGCTTATATTTGCTCCAAGTAACTTTTTCCGCTCATTTTCAATGAATAATTGCCTCTCGAAACATGATTCATATGATGATTTCAGTTATCATTCTTTTACGCCCAATCTTTCGCCAAATACATTTCTGATTTGCTTTCGTAACACGGATCGAGGTCAACAATGACCTCGACGATGGCGACGATTGTAACAAGAACGACGATCTCGAGCATCCGGTGCTATACCATATTATGAGTGGACGATTTACCTTCACAAAATATATTTATTTCTGAACATTATTTCTCACGACTATTTTTCTTATTTTATCTCGCTTCAAGAAGAGATTCAACTGTATTTTATAAAATTAATTAAGTTTGATCGACAAGCAAAAATTCGTACAACTTTATCAGCTCACGAAATTCATTGTGATGTCCGCGTTCATCACTATATTACGGATTTTCGAGTTTTCCCAGGTACACACATGGTGTACGAGAGAGAGCCGAGCGAATTTCCGCGCCGCATCGTGTAAAGCGTTCTCGATGCGACGCGGCGCGACGCACTCGGCCGCTTGTCCGATACGTGCGTTTACGTGTATGCGTTTTGTGGCGGCGACGTCTCTGGCGGAGGTGGTGGGAGATTTCATTCAGTGCGCCTCTCGCCGGTTGCTGTGCGCATGCGCCCGCCGGCCGCGCGTACACACGCTACTCACGCTGACTACTCCCTCCCACTCTAACAACGACGCCGACGACGGCGGCAGTGGCAGCGACAGCGGTAGGAGCAGCAGCAGCGTTCCCTAACACGTACCCACACGTACGTACATGTATGCACGCGGAACCTTGTACCCTTTATACGAACACACGAGCATCGCGTATAACGCGCTTAGTAGCGCTCGCTGGCTCACGTGATATATATATATATATATATATACATATATCTCTTTCTTTTTCTCTTCATGTATTTCTTCGCGTGCGAAAGAAGTACGAGCATCACAAAAGAGAGCGAATGCGCGGCGCGAAAGAAGGAGGCCAGTGCGAACGCGCGCGGCCGAGTGACCGGACCAGCGAGAGGGAGGTGGAGGAGAAGGAGGAAGAGGACCACACGCCGTTCGCCGGCGCTGTGTTGTTGTATCTTACGATCGTTCGTTGTGCGGAAACGCGCGCGTTTTCAAAGCATTGCTTGTTAATTCAGAGTTATCGGTAAATTTTTTTTTACTATTATTGAGCAATAATTTGATAATTCTTCAATAAGTTCCAATAAATAGTTACGATAAAGATGTTACGTCATAGCGCGCCGAGATATCCAAAGTTCTATCGCGATGATCTTGTCGCAAGTCTATCATTGATAAATGATAATTCTAATATGATAGCAATATGATAGTGATAACGATATATAGCAATAATAGGAAAAAGAAAGAATTTATTGGACAAAATTAAAATCTTATCTTGAACGCGTTTCTCTTCAATATGCAGGTAATCTTGTTTAAGCCTTGATGTTAAAACTGATAGACTTTGCTGCAAGCATGGAACTTAGTTTTACTACGGTTTGACCGATAAATATAATATAAGATGCAATGTACACAATTTAATTAAAACATACGGGAAGGAGATGTATTTATTATTCAGGTCAGCCCTTTTTGTTACTTTATACGTTTACTAAATTTAAAACATCCGTAACATAGATTGTGAGATAGAAAGAATATTGTCCGGCAAAATTATAATAAATACAATACTAAGTCCAACAACTCGAAATTCGGTTAAATGTATTTGTAATTTATACGCGGACAGGTGCACGCTACGGGATACGATACGTGCGCATGCAGATCGTAATGAAAGCGACCAAGATAGACGAGTATACAAAAGCAGACGCATGAGACCGGCGAACGTAAAAGACTTAATTACACAATCTGATACTATCAAATTGACGAATTTTGTTGTAATTTTCATATATCGTATAATATATTTCATAATATATTTCATATATTATGTAGATTAACAGTGTCTCTCACGAAAAAACGCACTTTCGAACCTGATAATGTGTATCGACAATCAATGTGCAATCCACTGATCGCGTACAATAACTTCGCGTATCGAGACAGATTCTCTGTGCTGGCCGAAACAACATTGACGCATATGCGTGGATAGTAGCTACGAGAGAGAGAGAGAGAGAGAAAACGATGCGTTGTAAAGTGCGGTAGAATGTACTCTCTGACGTAGGGCCCCGTATTGGCGCGCGTTGCATTCCCCCGCGGTGCATTGACTTCGCCTCCCCTCCAGTGCTTCGCTGCCACCCTCTTCGTCTTCCCCTTCTCTCCTATTCCACCAGCCCTCTTTCCTTTCCCCTTGTCGGTCTATCTCTTTCTTCCTCTACCTTCCCCGTTCGGACCTTCTTTCTTTCTCTCTCCTCCCTTCCTTCCTCTCTGTCCTCCTTGCGTCGGGTTCTTCCACGCCGCCGGTCATACTACCGCACCTCACTCCACCGCTCCCCTCCGTCGGTGCAAACGCTTCCCGGCACAACAACAACATTCCTTCTCTCTATAGCCCCTTCGTAGCACGGAGTCTCCGCTACCAGACTCGACGTCTCTCTCTTTTCCACTTTCTTTCCCTCTTTTCTCTTCTTGTTTTCTCTTCTTCAACTTCTTCCTCCTTCTCTTTTCTTTTAAAGTCTCCGTGCGGGTGAAAGGAAGAGACGGAAAGTCGCGCTATTGAACGGCTCCGCAAAACTGGTCGCCCGCGAATCGCATGTCCGTCCGATCGACCTGATGCCCATCGGAAACCACCGCATAGTTTTGCCGCATATATTGTATCTGGTTCGATACAATTCAAGGCATACCATTCGATCTTTCCGGTATTGAAAACTCGAGCGGAAAGATTGGTGCAAAAGTCGAATCTTAATATTCTGTTTCTCTCTTTCTTCTCGCTTTCCACTCCTTTCTCCCTCCCTCTTGTATACTCATATCAGAGTAGATGTTAGATGTGAACTAGACCGGAAAAGTTTGATGTTAAAAATTTATATTATTAAATTTTATATTATATATATAAAATAGAAGATTATATGAAATAATAAATGCAATAAAAAAATTGCTTGTTACCTTTGTTACCCTTTATGGAAAAAATTTTGTAATATAGACAGAAATTTATTGAAACTCGTTGAAATAATTTTGACATGCAAGACATTGTAATTTCAAAGATCTAAGTAACTTTTTAGTATACTTTTTAGTAATAATTTCTTCAATGAGAATTTTAAAGAAGTAGGAGAATTCATTTGTATTGCTAAAGATGACTAATGCGCGTATTATATTTGTTTAAAATTTCCCGTTATTATGGATATATGAAAATAATTTCGATCAGGAAACAATAGTATTCTAATTTAACAAGTCCTCTTTCGACCAATTAACGGATTTTATTGTTGCGTGGCCATCGATCTCTATCTCGCGTCGCACCTGCTCAGCTTCCTAAATTAGTCGGAAACTGAAGATCTTATCAGATTGTGTACAGGTTTTAAACCTGATAAATTAGATATTTAAGAGAAAGTACTAGGACAAATGTCGAGACTAAAACTAATTGTAAGAAGAGCTGGAAACGCGGAAGCCAAAATCATCAACCACCGAAATATTCACCTTAAATAAAAAAAACGCACCTCCTTTTTTTTATCTTCTCTCTTCCGCACTTAATGCTTGACCAATAATGTGTCACAACCCTTCCTTTTCTTAGATTGTGAAAAAGATACTCTCGATTCTCAGAATCGTCCCTTAATCCCGACAGAAATGATGTTTCTTTTTCCCTATTTATGGATTTCCCTTTTTTCAAAGATACAATACCATCCTCCTTGTTGGTTTCTCAATTTCTATAGAAAAGGTTTTATAGAAAACCACCGTAATCGATGATATTTTACATCGTAAAATTCAAACTCTCCAAGAATTCTTTTATTTCTTCTCTTCAGGTTTACTCTGCCCGATTCTGTACAGTAAGAAGTTGCCCTTCTCTCATACGCAATATCGACGTTCAATAGTTTTATTAGTATGACTAGAGTACCTTTGTTGAGATACTCTTCAGTTGAGAGTCATTTTGCACTTACATCCTGCATTGCTTTGCTTTATTGTCTTCCGTTAACATTTGTCCCGGATAAGACAATAGACCGGCAAAGAGTACCTGAGTTCGAATAGGTGACAGAAAGAAAAAGTTCATTGAAAAAAGAAATGTTAAAGAAACTTAATAAATTTACAAAGCGGGAAAAGCGCATCAGGTAAACATATTCCATGTACAAAAATCGGTATTTGACTACTGTAATTGTAAATTTTTGGTACCTAACTCTAGCAAAAGGTTCTTGATTTACGAAGAGATATCTGTAGAAATACCTTTATTTTTCATTTCTGTAAAACGGTCTTTAAACAGAAGAGGAAATGGTTGCTTTCTTTTGTCGGATATTGCGTTTTCCTTGGAAGAAAATCAATTTCTCAGAGTTATTTTTTCAACTCGAAGAAGTCGTAATTAAGAGTAAGACAAAGATTATTTTAGATTATTCAACAATATTTTTTTATGTCAGTATAAAATTAATTAAAGATCTTTTTTTAATCAAGAAATTAATCACTGAGACACGATAATTCTGCATATAATACTTAATTTTTAAAAAATTGGCACATTTACTTTTATTCAATTTATTATTAAAAATGGTAATGAAATGATAACAGAAAAATGTTTTATCGTATTTTAATCTCGATACAATAATTTTTATCTCCTTCGTCCATTGCAAGTATGAAGATTAATGCACCCCAAAAAGAAAAGACGCGTTTTTAACTTTACGAAACCGTTTCTGATTAGATCAAAAAGTTAACTAGCAAGAGTAAATTCTTTTATCGGCGACCTTACTCTTCCGAGAGAAGACTTAATTTCTAAAGTGTGTTATCAATTTGTATCTCCGAAGTGTTTCTTTCCTTCGCAATTCTTTAACGTACAACGATATTAGGATACTTGTGGACAGAATTCACGACACCGTGGCAATACCTAAATCAATCCTCCCTTATGTACATATATTATACATATGTATACACATACAAAATTACTCGCGCGCGCGAGAGCAACGGGGAGGAAGAAAACGCTGTGTTCTTTATCGATCTTGGCGAACTACGGCGATCATGCGCGTAAGCTGTAGAAAAGTGTCTCGGCGCCCATATTTCAATTTTTTGGGCCAGGGGGTGTCTGGGTCCGTCCGAAACGAACTTAAGTTGTCGTCCTATGAGATACAGGTAAGTAGAGGGCGCCTGGGAGCAGGGCATACACATCTCCTGTACCGGGTCCGGGAAAGGATTTCCGCGTGGAGAGCCGCAAAACGCGGCGCGCGCCTACTCCCGAAAATTCCACAGGGAAGACTGTCTTCGTTCTCCCTTGTCTTCGTCGTCGTCGTTGCCGCTGCGACCGCCGTCATCGCCGCCGCGGTCGGCGGCCATGTTTGCGCCAGCACAGTAGGCGTTCACGGGCGGTACCGTTTAGTCGCGCGTTCTCCAACTACTTTGGAGAACGTTTCTACCCCACTCGGCGATGCGCCGCTACATTTCTGGTGGGGCACCGGCGGCGATGTTCCGTTGGTGTCGCCTCCACCACCGCCGACGCTCCGCCGCTACCCTCCCCACCTCGTCCGCGGTACCACCGCTCGATCCCACTCGCGCGCATTCTCGCGTCTCCTTTGCGAGAGGGGAGGGTCCCCCGGCATCACGGTGGGGCGAGTCACGCCGGGCGGGAAAGGGTAGCGACGTGATCGAACTACACGGCGGCGATGCTTCGTCTTCCACTTCCTGCTCTTCGTCTTCGATTCCACTCGTCGAGGAGGGCGGCCGCCGCCTTCATGGCTTGCGATGATGGTGCGCTGCCCGCAAACGTCGTCTCGTCTCGTCTCGTTTTCCTTGTCGTACTTGTCCTGATGCTTGTTTGCCTCGATACTCTGTGTTTTCTTCTTCTTCTTCTCTTTTTCTTCTTCGTCTTCCTCTTTTATGGCTCGCGGCTTTGGGAGATGACTGCGTTGAAGCCTAACTTCGGTTTATGTATTTAATTATCGAACTTATTCAAGTTCGTTGGAATTTCACGGAGCCAAATGCGCCGAAATGCATGGACAACGAGCATGAATATTTGATGAAGATAATCGGCCGTCTTGGAATTCACGGCGTTTGCTCTTATTATATTTTCCTTTTAACACTTCAACGTTAGGCATATCATATGTACGATCGTTAAGATGGACACATGTTGCTTCTCAGTATCTTGCTTCAGTATCTTCACGGATTTCTGTCTTCTTTTGGGCTCGAAGTTTGAACAGATGCTGATTAAATCAGGCTTATATTTATGTATTTAATTATCAAACTGAGCTCATTGAAATTTTTATGAGTATCAAGTAAAATGTACAAAACAGAAGTAAAAGAAAATACAAAGTATATAAAGTTCATTCTTGCATTTTTTTCTTAGCAATTTAATGCTAAGCACATTTTTTTACCCACTCATTATAATAGAGGCGAATTGCTCGTAAAACTGCAACTTTTACATGATATATATATCTTGATATATTTGATAAAATATAATGTAACTATTTTTTTGCTTAATTTATTAATTAATTCTTATTACACAAGCGTGCAAAATTATAAAAAAGCATATAAAATTAATACAGAAAGCTTAATCGCATTATTCTTTATATCTAAATTAATTTATTTAAACTATTTATTTCTCTTTGTTTGACTTATTAATTATATAAGCCTTAAAATATTTAAAAATATTTATTTAAATTGCGCGGACATTAATGTGCGATATTTCAATATTATTAGACTGTATATCTAATGTGATAAAATAGCACGTAAGTCTGAGTTGGTCGAACTGACTAAAACACCGGATAGTCGGGAGGGTTCCAGGTTCGAATCGTAGCTGAGATGATATTTTTTCACAATAAAATTCTTTACAGTTATTTAATAAGATGTTTTTATTAGCATCAAAATGTTAAATCGATTATCGATTTAAAATAATGTGAATTTATTATTCCAACTAAGTACGTGCTGTGTTTTAAGACTGATAATTTTATCGGCGCACAGTTCACAGAAAAAGTATATAAAAATTCGTACAGAAGATTATATCGACACGAACACCTTGACATGATTCTAAGACCTTTATTCTCTTTACTTGATTTATTAATCATATAAGTCTTAAAATATTTAAAAATATTTAAATTAATTAACTGAGAACCTAGAGAAAGCTTACTAATCGCAGCGAACGTATTAATGTAAATAAAAAACTATCAGAGATATGTGTAAGAGTGAATCAGATGATATATGTACGTGGTTATAGTGAGAAATGAGAAACTATGATCGGTTGACTACGTCAAGCAATATTAGGGAGAAAAAACGATCGCATGAGGAAGCGAGATGATGTATGAGTAGAGCGCAAACATATCTTAGAGAGCGAATATGTGAATGTCAAACACCGTGGGCTGACTTATCGGAAAATTCCGTCAGATATTCCATTCAGTTGTTGGAAAAAACGCAAGCAACACAAAGTTATTTTTTACACTTTGTAACGATTGTTTGTATTAACGTAATTAAATTAGTTCAGCAAAAAAATCCCAATAGAGAGATAGATATCCATCGATAACGTTTAACGAGGATAACGTTTTAACGTATATCGTATTTTATTTAGACACTTTTTCTTTTTAATCTCGTTGCACGAGCCAATTCAGGATAATGTTTTGATTTGAAAGATGCAAATCGATAATATTATGCAGAATATCTGGTCGTGATCTAACGTCACCGTCGTCATTTTCTGTTGCAGGCAGATGGTTGGGCGTATATTGATGGAAATGTTTCGCGCAGCAGTCAATAACAAAATAACGCTAATTGTCGAGGAGGTCATGCAACATGTACAGCTTGTTATCAACGATAATGGTAAGTCGCATCGCAAGATGCAACATCATTGAATTGAACACTGATCTTAAAATTGCACCTTTTTTTAAATTACTTGCACAATTGGTCAGACGCAGCCATTTTTAAAATAATTGTAGCTTCTACGAAGCTGACGGCAAAAATAGTTGAAAGACATTTAACAACTTTCTTATACGCTTATTTCGTTGTGGCTTCCTTGTACATCCTCTGAGAAGTTTTATTCACTCGAGTAAAGTTTTTCTTTTTTACATTAAAAATTTAATTTTATTGCCTTATCATATAATGTCAATTGCTTCCAAGTATAGTCTAAAGAGTGACTCAAACTTTTTTTCTGTTTATCAAAGGATGGTAAATTGCAAAAAATTTATTACCGCACATTTTTTTGCACTTTTGCAAACATTTGATGTGAAAGGATTGAAAATGTTGATTTCTGAGTCAAATCCTTCGCACCACTCACGCATGTCGAGGCAAAAACTGACTGATTGCTGAAATTGTTACTTGTAATCATGTTTTTTAAATTATTTCGTTGTATAGCTTACGCTTTTTATTTTGCATCTCCTTTGCTTAAACTTACTTGTATATTAATGTGATTAATTTTCTAAAATTAAGAATTATACGCTTTATAAATTATTTTTTCTATTGTTTTCTATTGGCAATAATCTTAAGCGCTGCATGCTCATTGTAAACGAAAGAATAACATTCGGTAGTTATGCGATACATTATTGATTTCTACAATATTTATAATGCTATCGGGGATGTGCAAGAAGTTTCTGAAATTTGTTTTTTGTATCGACAAGATCGAAACCGTTAGAAAAAGCTCTCTCATTGCTATCAAAATTATACTGTGTATACTTTTATTATCCGCTCTCTCTAAACTCGTGACCAGTACTTTACAAAAACTGCAAGCATTGCAACGAATACACGTTTTAAAACCTGTCATACTTTTCCTTTTTTTATCATAATTATGCTGTCCATTTTGCTAAAAATTGAAAATTTTCTTTGAATGAGCTTTGTTCAAATAATCTCGTGCATAGGAAATTAATATAGCGATATCACACACAAATGAACGAATTTAGTAAAGATAGTCGTATGTCTTAGGGTTCGCTCAGTAAACGTGAATTTTCACATTTGTACGAGTAACATCGCACACATCACGAGAAATTGGATATATTTTTTCAAAAAAATGGAATGTACTCACCAGAGTCAGCAAATTTCTAAAAAAAAATGCAAGTATACTCAGGTATACTACAGGCATCAAAATTGCTTATGCGCTTATCGCGCATAATCTAACCGAAGTAACGTTTTGTGTTTCTACCACAAAAATCGAACATGTCTCCTTAAGTGGGAGAGGGTGGCGGGAAGGCGTTTAAGTAACACGTTGTCACAGGAAACGTATAAATATCAGCAACCGGCTGTATCAGGGCTGTTTCTTGAGGAGAAGACAGAGCACGAGTCGTTGGGGTCGAAGAAGAAGGACAAGATGATGCGGTGAAAAGTATGCATTATCGTTAGAGGCAACGACGAGAGACGACGACGTGCCCTCGCTTCCGGTATGGCACGCGCCGTGGTACCGGAAGTCGCTCGTGGATTCGAGGATACGACATTAAGCCGCTGCGATATTTATACGAGAGGGCACAGCCCCCGGTCTCAGACGTAAACCCACTCCGTTCTTAATTTAAACATCGCCATCTCTGGCTACGGAGAAATCTTGCGTAAAAGCCGGCGCATGCTGGTACCAGGATTCACAGACGCATCCTTCTGGCATCTCTTGATATCCGACACGCGTGGCGGTCCATTGATCCGGTGTACGCATTATTTCGTACACCATTGAATGATAATTTATTCTTGTATGTTTATTTTCGATTGCGAGCTTCGGCCATTAATTTAGAGAAGTGGAAAATAAATTAGAAGAAGGTAATTGTAATGAAAAATTCCTTATATGACTAAATTCAATAAAATTCACAAAATTTTGAACGAATAAAACATGCTGATAAGTTCTTTAAATGTTATATTATTGTTTGGTTAAAGAAACTTACGTTACATACGATAAGAATATTTAATATAAAATATCAGTTTGTTGCTATTTTGTCGAGTTCTTTTGAAGCAAAAATAAATAAATGCTCTCAAAGATCCATATTTTAATTATATTGATTCATCATGTTGTTTACTATGATTAACAAGTATCAAGTGCAAATTCCTTGATATGAAATTTTTTAATGAGGCAAAAGTAAAGCTAGAATACATTTTGCGTTAAATACACAACGAGGATATAAATTAAAATTTTAATGAACAATTAATGGTTGGTTGTGGGCCGTTATTCTCATAGATAGACGGATTTTTGAAAGATAAGGTAATTTGGACGAAGAAAAAAATTGTTTAGATGACGATACAGTTACTTTCACGATGTATAATCTTGAAATATCGACCCTACGGCCATTTCTTTTGAAAAAAGAACGTTACCGAAAAATATTTCCTTTTTACCTGGAGGCAAAAATGTAGAAAATGCACCAAGCCAGTGTATTGTGTTTCAAAAAATATGTCAAATTCATGCAGGCTATTTTCAGGAACCGAAAACGCGTTAAGGTAAGCCACGAAGTTATTTAGACAAAATTTTTGAGATTATTTGGAAGAAGAAATGTTAATATATATACTCCGACTTATAATTAGAGTTACAAAAAGAATATAATAAAAAACAAATTTATATTTATACATATGTGAAGCTATGCGCGCAAATGTGCGACTCAATGAGATGATATTTTGGAAAATCTCTTGTAATACTGAAAATAATATAATTTTGTGTGTGTGTACTTAGAAATTGATGAAAATGTACAATGCAAAGTTAAGGACTTTAAAAAGAAATGGTTTAGAATGCTTCTTAAATGATTAACAATTTCAAAAGTGTATTACATATTGTATTACATTGTAATTCTTTCCTATCGAATTTTAAAAATCTATTTTTTTCTTCATTTATATACTAACATGTTTTCCAAATAGTCTCTTAGGAAATGACCTGCCTAAGTTGGAATAAAACTTCGTGAATTATCCCGCATATTATTGAACATTTTGCGTTGAATTTATTCTAAATTTAACTCTTTTGTATCTTACATTTATCATGGATAACAGTGTCATGAAGTTAACATATTAAGATTAATCACCGATGATTATCTCTATCGGATTCGAGAAAACAAAATGAAAAGCGTATCCTCATTATAGGAAGAAAAATAAAACTGTTTATTTCCATAAATTTTTTGTGCAAGATACTTTAAAAGAACGCAAATTGTGATGTAAATGTAAGATGATAAATTAATCATGTTTATAGGAACCGATATTTACATGTTTACAATGCTCGAATAAATTGTGATGAAATAATAACTCACGAATGACCGATTCCGTGAATTAAATAATTAATGTTTATGACGAAATGTAATATTCGATATATTTACGAAATAAAATCGGAAGTATCTTGACAACAGAATCTCGTTACAGTAATTAGATTTTATTATAATGGAAAATTTTCTCATAAGAAGTCAAATATCTAATATCAGAAATTAAATGTTTGTTGTAACAAATCTCTCGCAATGTCTAAAAGAAAAAAAATCAGCTTGAAATCTAATCTGTTGGAAGGCTAATTGGAGCACCATACAAATACATAAACGCAGTAGTACACGTCGCCCATCCGGAAATGGTGAAACACACGATGGCACGAGGGATGATGGGACGGGTGTATCCGGATGTGCAGCACCCTAAAGGTGGCGGTGTCCTAACCGGCTATTTTTAGGGGCGAACCGCGAAACATCTTGCCCCGAGAACACGTGCCACCATCGGTGTTTTTCCCCGTAGGGGGATGGACATGCGGAAGGGGGACCGCGATATACGTGCAACAGCACCGGTTCAGGGGCACGCGACACGCGTCCATTTTATTTGGCATTTACGTATTTTTGGATATGCCGTTCGGACGAAGGGAAATCGAACCTCCCCTGATTTCCAACGAGGTCATTGATCTCATGTGAAACTAGGGAGCTCGAGGTTGCTGTAAAATTCCGACGAGTTTCATTTTTGACGCGCGAAAATGAATTTGAGTTTTATATCTATTCATGAGAACAAAGATACGGATATTGAAAAAATACATTCCTTTTCTGCACCTTATATAAACAATGTGAACTAATCTCGAACGAAATTATTCTTGTCGCAGAATTTATATATTTATTGTTATATTATTATTTATATTATTATAATATTATTATATATATCTGTGTTATATTTTTTATTATATGTTATTACATATATAATATATTATGTTGTGTTATATAATTTTGCCTTTCAAGATGTAAGTCGCCATTACTATGGAAACCGATATCTTATTTCTCAAGAAATTAATTCAATTGTTAGTGATAAATTTCTCACAAAGTTACTATTTTTAATAAAATACAACATAAACGATAAAAATAATTAAATAGTTATGATTAACGAAATGAAAATATTTTTATGAAACTTGACAATAAATTCATGATTGGATATACGAATACACGTGAATTTATCGCCAAATTAATGAAGGAGGGTATTAATTCTCTATCTGTTCATGATCTCCATGATTTTTTGTTATGCGTTCAGTAATTTCATATTTTTCGAATATTGCGTTCAATGTCATCGAAATCTCCGTGTGGCGCAAGATTTTTAAAATGGCCGCCTGAAAGATACGTTCATATATTCAACGTCTGATACTTTTTACATTTATTTACTACTTATCAATAGAGGTATGTGATTACTTTTAATTGAAAATAATTTTAATCGGTTATGAGAAAATCTGATGTATTATTTATCACCAAAATTTATTATTAAATTATGATAAGACTCTTCTGTTATAAAATTTAATTAATCGTGAGTTATGCAAGAATCGTCTTAACAAATAAAAATTTCTTCGAAAAGATCCAAAATATTCTCGGTATCTTATTGAGGAATGCAATCTGAGATGGCTGAGTCTTCGACAGCCGCAGCGGGATATTTTTGACGGTGTCCCAAAACCTGTGGCAAGGGCCAAGAAGGAAATGGGTCTTCGCTGATGATTAATGGCGTGTAGCCTGCACAAAATGAAAAAGTGATTTGCGAAAGGGTCTAACGACACAGCGATAGAGAAAGAAAACGGACCGGTAAGGACAGGCAGAGTTTTCGTGAAAAGTGAAAAAAAGACAGGGCAAGAATGCGTTCAAGGATGTTCAAGGATCAGAAATGACGGGTTTCACGAGTGAGAGCACGTACATTTTTTCCTCTCGCTTCTCCCTTCTTCCTTCTCCAATTCCACACATCCCTAATCCCTTCCACCGGGTTATTCTTAACCAACGGTCCTATCGTAAGGCCCCATGTAGGCTGTGACACCCCCGCTTTCAGCATCCCCCTCCATCGTAGGTTTTCAGTAAACTATTTCTTCGCGCAACATAGACTTCACTGCGTAGTCCTTCGAGGACCCTCAATCGTACGAGAGCTTTTCTCCGCGGATGTCGATTTTCAAGTTTTGCGGAAAGTAATAGCGTCAACATGACATCTAGGTAATATTTGGAGAAAAAACCTATTTAATTTCTGTTTGAGCAATATGTGACTTTCTCTCTCTTTCTCTCTTTGTGTATCCTTTTTTCTTAGATTTCTTATAAAATTTAGTTCATGCTGGCCGGATTCCGTATGCTGGTAACTTATTCCGAGTGTCGAATTCTGTTAATTTTGAGGTTCTGGTTCATGCTTGGTTTTCCATATTCTGTAAGCTGCCATTTTAAAACTACCATTTCATTCGAGTTATCCACGTGTGTGCTAACTAATCTCACTTCAAAATTATTGATAACGGTTTTCGTGAATATTGTCGATAATGAATTCAAACAATATTATTGCTTGTTCCATGTTTATGTACAGGATGGTAGGGATAAATAAAGTGGAGGAAGCAAAAGAAGTCTATAGAAGTCTATGGTTGTGACCAATCAGCGAAACCAGAATCTGTTTTCCGTATTCTGTAAAAGTTAAAGTTTACGGTTACAGAATAAGTTACCAGATTCCGGAAAATCAGCATGAACCAAAGCATTGAAATTCCAGTGTTGAAATTTACCGGAATAAGTTAACGGTTACAGCCAACATTTGCCGGCCTTAAATTCATTCGCATCTATCAATTTGATCCATTAATTTAAATCAACACGTGATTGTTAATTATCGTTACTTAATTCTTCTTTGCCATATTTGAAAACGATGCCAGATCTTTCTTAAAGTTATAAAAAATTCGAAAACACGAATATATTTATTATGTATCTGTGACATTCTTCTACCGTTTGTCTTAGGGAAAGGTAATATTCTTCTTTTTTTTTTACTAAATATGTTATCCGAGTAAGGGTCACGAGAATATCACAGCGAGTTTATTCATATTTCGATCAGAGTTTCGATCTCTCGCGAAACTTCTGTATTGTTAGAAATCGAGTTGGAAATAAGTACTTCCTATGTTCTCGAAGCTCATACTAATGCACAGTTTCTGTTCACAGATGCTTTGGTGCGGTCGGACCTGGTGGAACAAATCCCGAATGTGGCAATTATCTGTCACGAGGCGCCGCATCTCTTCGGCGACGTTCTCCGCAATCACCTGCTTGGTATCATAATGAAGTACCTGAGCGACCTGGATAATCAGGCAAGTGAACACTTCGTCTGATCAAAACACGTTGCATGCCTGTGTCGTGTTTTGAACACGTTCTTAAAGCAAAAACCGAAATATTCCGGCGATGTAAATATTGTGAGACGATTTTACCTCTGCAGGTACGACAAATGGCCCAAAACGCGCTGACAACATTGGTGAAACGAGGCCTCATTGACAATGACACGATCGAAAACATTATCTGGCCCACGATAGAAAGCTTATCCTACATAATGGTTGACGAGCATGTCCGAAACGCGAACATTTCCGTAAGTTTCCCGCGCTTCATTCGTCTTCTTCTTACTCGTCGCGAAAACGAAAGATAATCGAGAACTTGACATAAAAGAAGCTATGAAACATATTCTTCAAGTTACATTGCTATCGTACAGAAAAGCTACGAAGGGACAGTAGGATTGTTGAAAAAAATTCTTAAGCTATCTGAGAAAATAATGTAAATCGAATGAAACGAATGTTTTTATTGTTTACTTCTCTTCCTACATAGAATAGGTGAAAAAGGGTTTTTTCCCTATGTTTCCCATGAATGCTTTTATTTTTTATATTTACAAGTTATATAATATTTTTAAAAACAAAAATTAAACAAGTCAACTTCTTGTTACATGTATTAGGTTTGATCCATGAGTTCATGCGCATTTTTGTTTAATTGGTATATTTGAATGCAATTAACATATTAAATACTTAAAAATTAATTGAATAATAACTTTAGTATATATAATTAATTATATATAATTAATTAATATAATTAATTATAATTAAAATTACTAATAAAATAAAATTAATAGATAACATTCAATTTTGTTTAAAAATCCGCACATAAATGGATCAACCCAATAATAACATTAATAACAAATACAGAAGAGCCCAAAGTCAAAAGACAAGTAAGATACGTTGGATACGTTGAATGCTGAAATGTTGTGAACTTTGTGGAAATCTGATATTTTGATAAAATATTACATAGTGTATCATCGACGATACATACGGACATCATCTAAAAATGACATGTTAAGTAAAAATTATATGATCACTCTTAAAATAATCATGATTTTCTCAGATTTCTCCTCTGTGGCCTGTTTTATGTCAAATTTTTGTCACTCAAACAGAATTTTGAAATCTTATGTTTAGACTTATGCGATTAGAGATACATACACGTGGCGGTCGCGTTACTTCGCGTGCGAAATCGAAAATATCGACGAAACCTTACGAAATCGGCTTTCCTTCACGGATTCCTCCTGAAAGACATGGGTAGTGAGATGTTCTTACGCTATCGCGTCTCACTATCTTGTCTTTCATGCGGCGTCCGCTCGTCCCGACAATGTTGCGCAAAGAGTATGAGAATTGCGCGGTGAAAATTACACGATTTGTCATACCAGCGGAAAAAGCCGTTAAACATCAAATCGAATCATAACAAGAATCATACAGTGATAAGAAGATAAGAAGAAGTGGACAGAAAAGGAAAGAAAAGAATTTTCAGCGGATAAATACTTATTTTAGGAGCAAGATTAGAGAAGCGAAGAAAACTTAGCTTCATTGCTCGAAGATTTCCATGAACGAAAAGAAGAAAAACGGCAAAATGAAGGCGAAAGGAGCTTGAACGTTCATGAAAAATGCAAATGCCGACGTTCCTGATGAAAGACAGGGCACACTTTTACCATCAAAGTTGGTTTGTCATAGAGTTTGACTATCACAGCCAGCTTTGATGATCAAAATTGTGTCAGTTTTCAACGCGCTCCGGTGATTAAAAAAGTAGAAGCAAAAAGTGAGGAAAATCGAGTAACAGGAGAAAGAGAGAGAGAGAGATACAAAGGCAAGGCGAGAGAAAGGTGAAAGATGACTCGCCGAAGGAACGCCGTTGGAGCATCATAAACGGGAATATACCTTTTGCGGTCCGATACATCAAATTGGTTGTGGAATGTTTCGAGTCATATCACAGCCATTTTGATGAGCTGGCCCGCAGAATCGATCGTCGAGAAGATTCCGCTTTTCGCCGATATATATACCTGTTGAATCGATAACATATGCGACGCATCTGGGGACAAGCGTGTGGAACGAATAATGGAACGAACAACGGAAAGGTCTACCAGAAAATCACCATGACGTTACGTCCATATTTGCATCAAATTTCAAATTATGTGGCCTGTTCTGAAAATTACCATGTGAAGTTTCATTCTATGAATGGCGCCGTGCAGGAAGGAACGCGATCCAATCGTCAAATTGGTTGTGGCGTGTTGCTCTTCTGAATTTCATATCACAGCCATTTTTGACGATTTGGATCGCCGTTTTACGCATCGCCCTCTCCGTGTGGAAGGATGTAATGTACGAGGACTACTCTGGAGATTGTACCCTCGGCTGCAAAGGAGAAAAGTGTGTTTGCGTTGCTCACAAAGTGGTTGTAATATGCTGATATAACGGTGTTCATATCACAGCCAGCTTTGATGAGCGTTGCGGCACTCACAATTCAGCGAGTTTGGAATGCGCAAAAAAAAATTCACAGAAAAATTCTAAATATTTCGACATTTAGGAAGTAAAGAATAGGAATAGAGTTACAAAGCGTATAAATATAAATAAAAGTTTAAAAAAATCGTTTTTATATACATAATAATTTTTGAGAGGGAAAGTTAAGAAAGATACATTGAGATAACTATAAAAAAATAATTTATATTACATACAGCCATATAAATTTATATATATTACGATATTCGTATGTTATTTTCCAAAATGGAAATGATGGATTTGCAACACAACACTCGCGCAAAATTTAATTATTTAAATGCGATTATGTAATTTGTTTGTAATAATTTAAATAATTCTTTTTATCTTTATCGAATTACGTCATTTTGTAGGTACCATAAATGTGTTTGTATATCTTGTACAATAAGCGCTAATCCATTAACTAATGCACATCTCTCACGGAAAGCTAATTGAATAAAATCGACTGTTCCTCCCATCAGAGTGGTTGTGATGTGGTGCTATTGATTCATATCACAGCCAGCTTTGATGAGCGGAACGGACCGATGTAATTTCATCTGTTACACAATACTTTATAAATATTATTACTTAATACTTTAAAAATATTGTGCACTTTTGTCGTTTGTCGTAATTGTACTTTACTTAAGTACGTTGATTTTGAGAAGTGCCTGAAATTAAAAATCGGCATTAAGCGTGTATTATGCAACAGGCGTATCTTTACGTTAAATTTCTCATAATGTTTTTTTCTTTTTCCCAACGTTCCATATTCTATATCAATTCGCAGCTCATGTGTAGACTGGCGCCGCTGATTGGTAGCGAACTTACAGAGAAGATTTTTCTAACGCGATACCTAGACTTATGCGAGGATAACGACATGATGGTGAGGAGAACCTGCGCTACTCACTTTGGGGAAATGTGCACCGCTGTGAGAAAGGAAAAATTGTATAGCAAGTTGGTAAGTCTCATTTGTAGGTATAAAAATGGAAAACTAAAAAGTCATGAACGCTTTTTCGTCGCATAAATTTAGTATCGTCCAGTTTACTGATAATATCGAATTGTCTCTAGATTCCTACGTTTGTTGATCTGTGCGGCGACAGAGTGTGGAATGTGCGAAAAGCATGCGTCGAGGTCATGATGCCAGTCTCCTGTTGTTCGACGCTCGAACATCGTCGATTGTTACTTGCTGACATACTAGCTAAACACTTGAACGATGACTCCAAGTGGGTGCGAATATCAGCTTTTGAGATACTCGGACCATTCATATCGACTTTCGCCAATCAGTTCGCCGAAATTACTTATAATAAGAACGGTGAATTGGTATATACTAGTAAGCAGGATAATCACCCCAGGTATAGCAGTGTAGTTTCCTATTGCCATCGCATTTCGTGTTTATATCGATCTAAATAGAATACGTGTCTTTGCAGCATATGTTACTCGTACGAAGGAATCTTTCTTGCGAAAGGCGCGATCAAAAGTCAAATGCCAGAGGGCATCTCTTTTGACCAAAAGATGGTTTATCTACCTGTGATGAGACATGATAACATGAAATTATCGGATAGAATGATTTCGCAAGAACGACAGTACGACGACCGCGATTACCAAATGACAGAAATATCCTGCATATATAAAGTATGTTTAATTTTAATAAATGTTATGTCTTAACGTTTATTAAAATTTTTGTGAAATCACGAACAGTTCTTATTACAACTAGTTTTATTATTTCTACATGTAAAAAAAGTTCGTTGTAAACTCATACATTTATATATGTATTTTAACTCTTTAAAACTTAAATATAAAATTTTTATACTTCTGATTTGATTTCCAGGCTTTGCGTAAATTAGTTCTCAAGAGAGAGACGAATGAGGCGGAGAAATACAATCCATTTTTATATTATTATATACCTCCGGATACACCACTGGATGATGAACTTACTCATGCTGCGAGGCAATCAGCGATGAATCGTAATAACGCTCAGGCAGCGACAACGGAACAGAATTTGATCGAGGAAAATAGCTCGTCCTGCTCTTCCGAAATTTCAATTCCCGTCGTGAATTCGAATGAGTATGATTCAAACATAAACGAGCAGTCAATCGTTGATAAATTCGATGAACAAAAAGGAGAGGAAGATGATGATGATGACGAGGATTGTTTTCCTAGGGCGGATTCATTAGACGACACCCAGGAGTGTACCCTAGGTTATAGCCTGGATCATTCCTTAGACAGAAAATTTTATGTATACAATATAGATTCCATAGGCAGGAGTGACGAATCTTGTAAGGACTTAGACGCGAAGAATGGACAAGAAATCGTACCTCAGGAATTAATCAGTTATTACGTATCGATGGCTGATCCGGAGCAATGCGTGGACATGGGTGCCGAGATCCCACATCATTGTGCCTTCAGTTTTCCTGCAGTCGCGCTTACGCTGGGCAAAGAGAACTGGCACTACTTAAAAAAGGCTTACCAATCATTATCGAGCGCGAAACACTGGAAAGTCAGGCGCACTCTGGCGTCCAGCATTCACGAGATTGCCATGATTTTAGGCGAAGAACTCACTGCCACGGACCTCGTGCCAATCTACGATGGTTTTATCAAAGATTTGGACGAGGTCAGAATAGGTGTGCTCAAGCATCTTGCAACCTTTCTGAAAATACTCAAACCCTCCGATCGCTGTCAATATTTACCAAGGTTAAGCGACTTCCTCGCCACGGATAACGAATGGAACTGGAGGTTCAGGGAGGAATTGGCCACGCAATTGCTCGAGATTGTGAGCCTGTTCAGTCCGAGCGACGTGGCCCAGAGTATCGCGCCGCTGTCTTTCCAACTGCTTGTAGATAAGGTTGCCGCTGTTAGAACTATCGCGCTTGAACTGGTAGGATATTTGAACTTCTTGCATATATTGTATTTTATAATTGTTCCGCTTACAAATTTAAGCTTTAATTTCTACAGATTACACGAATAATGTGTTACTTGTCCACCGAGGACGCTCTGATGACGTCCCTTATTCATGAACTTCGAGAGACTCTAGTTCTAGACGCTAAAAAGTGGATACACCGGCAAACTTATGCGCTTGTGTGCGCTCACCTAATTCGCAACAATGCGATCACGGGAGACAAGTTTTCTAAGGAAATGTTACCATGTTTGATAAGTTTATCGTGCGACAGGGTACCTAATGTAAGATTAGCCGTGGCGAGAACTATAGCAACGAATGTGATTGCGATGGGTTGTAAGTAATCATATTATCATCGCAATGTATCGCGCTGATTCGGTATATTACATCTTACCTCGTAACTTTTTATTTTTAGTGGACAATTTGGGTATGGAAGCAATGGAAGAAGCAGAAAGAATACTCACGAAAATGCGCGTTGATGTGGACCGAGATGTGCGAGTTCTGGCCGGAGGTGAAGAACAGCAAATAGACATACTGGCTTACTGTTCCTCCGATGAGAGCAACCAAGTCGAGCAAACAAGAAATATATTATTTTAATAGTGATGTATTTTGATCTCATGGATCACAACAAGGTCACTGCGGTTTTATGTATAAAAAGAAAACGGAACTTTATATATACATATATATATACAATATTACAAGATGCGCCTTGGTTCTTCCACACGAATGATTAGTTCTTGTAGATGATAAGTCAAAAGTGTGCAACTAGCTGTGAACATCAAGCTTTGACCGCAAACTGACATACACGCATCAGATTTACCGGATAGTTGCAATTGCAGATAGGTTGACGAAAACAAAGCTCAAAGTTGTCAAACGTAGCGTTCACGATTTAAGTAGTCAAGTGATAGGTAAGATTATAATTTACAATGATGACTGATTTACGTCCTTTTAATCTAGGACAGAATTATGAGTATCAACGCACACGACATGCGACCATTGATACTGATTACGTAACGAGTATAGGAGCATTTGTATGTATGCGTGAAGAATACGCGCAAAGAATAGGTACGTTTTATCATTGTGATCAATTTGTCCGTTTGACGGTGTTCTCCCAATTAGTAAAGTCGAATATTAAATGATTCAAAGCGTTACATTGACACAGTCTTTCTCATTCGCTTATTCATTTCACGAATGTTTGATTGTACAACTTTTCGGCACTGTATCGTGTATCGTTATTTTGTAGCATTTTTTTTATTGTACACTTAGTCGGAAGTGAGACGCAGCATAACATCAAAATGTAAATTAGATACCGATAAGGCGCATTTTGTTAAATCAGCAACATTTAGGAATGTGCCATGTATGAGAATATTTTACAGATCGTTTGTCAGTAAACGTGTCGGACAATTGACATATCTAAAATTACGTTCGATAAAAGAAAAATAGATATTAATTATACATACTTGCATGCTACACATCACAATCTTTATCAACAAATTGCGTTTTATTATCAAATGTTCTTGCATTTAAAAGTGGTCTCAATGGATATCTTATCCAAGTGTCCAGAAAAAAAATTAAAATGTTGAATGTTGATGATTAAACGCTAACAACATGATAATGTTTCAATTGTAATAAAATTTGTCACATAAACATGCTATATTTGCATTTGATGAATATTTTTTTGATAAATAATTACTTATATAAAAAGAGTACTATCATGTCATTTAGCTTAATGATAGGTGAATTATATATTGCTCACAATACACTCTCTCTCTTTAATTCTTGCGTCTAAATTGAGGGGGTAAAAATGTTAAATAAAACGATCGAATTTTATTAACATTTTCTATGCCAGTATCACAGAAAACGAAGAGAAAATGTATTGTAGGAAACTATAAATATTGTACGATATCAGATTTTATAACACGCACAAAAATGTGCGGATTAGTGAGCAAAGTCCCGCGCCATTTGATCAGGAAAGAAAAGCACAGATGTATAGATTCGTATCTACTTGCACGGAAAGTATACGCTCGTTAACATTTTCTGACACGATTATTAACAAGAGGCGGACAATCGTATCTCGTGTGACTTTGTGACAATGAATACGATAATTGAGCTGCGACAGACTTTAAGCATTGGACGCCTTCGTTATTTGTGAATACTGAAGGCGAAGAAGGAAATATTGTTTAAAATCTTGTATAATATATTACTATATATTGTATTTGATAATGAGACGATGAGAAATATACATCAATCGAGATTTGTTACACAATTATGCGAAATACAATGGTGTTACATACGGATTGCTAAGCAAGCAAGTGTTAATACATTGCTAGGCAAGGAAGGTTCACGAGGCTGTAAAAATTTCATTCATACAAGTTTCATACGGCGATAACGTTTGTAACGCGTGAATTTAAAAAATTTCGTCATTCAAATTATCTTCCCGGAATGATTCGGCGATCATCGATCGTTAATTGCATCTTTGTGACTTTGAAAGTTCCTATATATAGTGTAAAACATAAGCACGTGATCCGAAGTCATAAAAATCTTTGTACGAAAATTGTTAGCCAGAGAGAAGAAAACCGAATAAAATAATATTAAAGAATTTCATACTTCGCGAACTTTTTTTTATCGAGAAGAAGCAAACTCGATATTCTCGAAGCGCAGCTACATCAGCAAGTGATTTTATACGTTTTGAGCAACTGGAAGATTATAGCATCGCATCAAATCGTTATTGCCATATCATATAACATGTTTTTCACAATTATGATGCCGACAACACGCTGGTACACTGCGGAATTCCAGTTGGCTGAGGGAGAAATCTTTCAGAATATCCCGAGAAACTTACTTGGAGGACAGGCCGGCAATTGGCACGCTTTCTCTTCCATCTCTGTTTCCACGTCGGTGCAATCGTGCAGGCAATGCCGCCACCTGATCTGTCGACCCTTGCCGCAGGTAACGCTACAGCTGCTCCAATCCATCCACCTGCCCCATTTGCGACGCGATCTTCTCCTCGCCTGATACTCTCCCCGCGCGAATCTCGAGCCGCTAGAACGCATTTGGGGTGTTCTTTTACCCGCTAAGGCCGCCTCCTTCGCGAAGCGCTGACGGATACTGACGTTCTTGCCGATCTTGGACGTAGAACTCGAAACGTCTTTCTTCTCCAGGGAGATCCTCGGTTCCTTCTCGTCAACCACGCGAGCTGCGCCTTTGCCAAGACAGAAATCCCTCGCGTGTAACGTCTCATTGCGATTGCTCACATATACTTCCAGTTCGTTTATCTAAAAACGAGGGGTATCTACGGTAAATTCTGATTTAATTTGCGAGGAATCTATACAGCACAGAATATCCTAGCAACGTTGAGATGTTGCAATGTTAATGAGATATTCCAATGTTGCTGCAATGTTGATGAAATATTTCAATGTTATTGAAATATTATGTGGGAAGCGATTCCTGGTGGAACGGTCCCTTACCTTGACGATTAGCTTTTCGGCAAGATCCTTAATTTCTTCGATCGATCTCACAGCGCGATTATCGCGAATCCTCCTGTGCCTCGTCTTCCCGCGCTTCGTGTCCTCAATCGATGTTCCTTGTTCAGCATCTTTGAAACGTCTCGATCCTTTCGCGTTCTTATCACTTCGTAGATAACGCTCAGACATAATTTCCTGGTTTCTCTTTGCGCGCGACTTCTCGTCCGAGGATCCCGCAGATAACTCATTCGTGCGATCGTATTTTTCATTTTCCACATTTTGGTCCCCGATTCCCGGCACGTTAGATCTAACCGGATGCAATTCCATGCTGTAGAGCGATGTGCTTTCAGGATCGCTTGTCTCCAAAACAGACATATTGTTCCCATGATCTAGCTTCTTCAGCGTAATCTCCATTGTTAAATTATTAGCCTTCCTTCTTCCGACGGAGTCGACGTTCGAAGCGAGTTCAAGATTCGTGACATTGACATCGAAAATTTCGTCGCTCGCATTGTATTTCGGTAACGTGGTTGAATAGGGGCTGGTTTCGACAGAACAATCTGTCCAATGATTGGGATTGATAAACGACGACTCGTTCGCAGGAAGTTTTTCGATACGAACGCGCAATTCCGCCCTTCCAGTGTGCACGAAGGGTAACATAATAGTGTTTTCCTTTTGCCGTTCAATGAGACTTCTATTGTTCATTAATGACGCATTTTCCTTCTGGCTAATTAAGTCTCCTGCTTTTTCGACGTTGACAGTATCAATGTTAGCGTTGAACTCACTATTACCGGATTCCCTTTTTTCTATTCTGGACTCGTTGATCGTTGTGGCAGACATTCCAATTTCTCGAGAATTCTTACTTTTCTCTTCTGCAGATAAATGAGATGGATAAAAAGAGAAATGTTATTTTAAGAAACTGAAAGTCCAAATCCTCACGTGAGAAGTCTAAATGCAAAATTCACGTAGAGAATTGAGTTTTGCACTTAGGCATCTCATATAGAACTCTCATATAGGATTTATATTCACGAACTTTGCGCGTTATCTGTGTGTGTTGTGTCTATTACAATATAAGTTAAAAATGATTCTTTCTCAAATTTTATTTTTATTTTTTTTTTGGAAATACGTTCTCGGAAAAGTTTCATTTTTTATATAGTTCTAAATATATTTATCTAAAGTTCTTTTACCATAAATATGCTTATCATAAGTAACAACCCCTTCCATTTACATCTATTTTAGATCTGTTTTCAGAAAAGATAATAAGGTAATGTAAGAATCCAGGTAACAACAAACCCTTTTTTCAACGATGACCGTCCGATTCTGAGAGTTTTACTCGATTCGTAAAAATATCATCCCTTACAACATCCCTTGAGAATCGCGAATGGTATTTATAATAGTAAAGCATGGATGTATACTCCCAATGTGTATATTTGAAACGAAAGCTAACGAAAAAACGTACTCGAGCCTGGATTGCTCGTTTTTTTCTTGACAGGCTGATGGGAGAACTTCAAGGTATCCTGCTTCTTTTTCCCGACCTCGACGTGATGCTTTGAATGCCCGACATTTCCCTTCACGCGTCTCCTGTGAAACCTGCTTTTCGACAGGACCCCTCGTTTGCGTCGTGAGGTATCCATGTCGATACCAGGTCGATTCTCGCGATCTGAACGTGATCCTTCGAACGTCGAGTCTCTGAAGACTCCGCGAAAATTCCGCGGAAACGAATGGACCAATTTTATAGAGGGGTTTGATCGACGATGAACGATCGGCTCGTTTCTCTTGATGCGAATGTGGCTTGCGAGATCCTCCTGATCAGTCGTATCATCGAGATTCTCCATTATAACTGGGCCATTATAATCCATCAAAGTTCTGTTTACAGTGGTGTTTTTATATCCTTTCTTGTCTATCTTTCTTGTTGCTCGAATTCGCAAGATCTTGTTCGGGAATTCTGATCCGATAGCTGCGATTGATTCGTTTCCACGAGATGATCTTTGCTTCCAAAAGCTGCCGGAGGAACCATGTGTCAATCCGTCCTCTCGAGGATCTAAGAAGCGAATGTTTTATGTTCTCTGGTTAAAGTGTAGAAGATTAAATACGCTTGATGATGAATAATCGTTATCGTTGTTGTATACTTTTATTATTTCACCCTCTTAGAAGTCAAACCGTGATTAACCTCGTGAAATAAGAGGTGTAAAAAAATTGATGAAGTTACAAACTAATCACATGCTAAAATACAGAAATTTACAAAAAAAAAATAAAGTCAATTAGTTTGACTCTTGAAAGGATTACTTATCGTTCGTTTTAATAGGTGTTGAATTTGCAGAATCGTTCAGAGAGACGGATGAGAAAGTTTGATAATCGTGACGATAGATACCTAGACCTAGACAAGTTTTATTTTCCGTCACGGCGAGATGAAAGAGGAGCGTCAGTATCCAAACAGCCGAGCGGGTTGTCAATCTCAGCATAACACGATTTGTTGCGGAGAAGCCGACAACCAGAATGACAAGCTATCATGAGCGTTTTCTGAATTGTTTACAGGTGTTAGGTGGCTGAAACGGACATGTCTCCCCTTATTACAAGTTTATTGGTGAGAAAAAACAGAAACGAGAGATAAGGCGGTTTGAATTTACAATCGTATCTACGTTCAAGCCATTGATACGATTATCGATATTATGCCCGAATCACATTAGCGATTGGCGATTGCGTTTGCGTCTGCGTTTGCGTTTACGATTGTCTCTTGACCAATCAGATCGCCAGCAGCTTCCTTCTGATTGGTCAAGAGACAATCGTAAACGCAAACGCAATCGCCAATCGCTAGTGTGATTCGGGCATTAGACGTTGCACTACCGAGGCAAGCTGACGTCATCAAAATGATGTTCTTTGACATTTTATCAAAATAATAATAAATAACATAAAAATAATGACATCAATTTGCTATTTATAGATTGTTTAGAATAAAACGGAAGAATTTCTGTTTTTCAACGCTATTTATTCGCTATTTAATTTTAAAGAATCTCTTTCGAACATATTTTATAATATTTTGTCGGGGAAATATCTGGATTATAAAGGATTGATCTTGCTCGAATTTAAAAAAATCCATTCAGCCAATGTAATACTATACTTGAGATGATATTGTATTTAAGATCATCTATATCGACAAGTTTCCAACCAATGAAATGACTGTATATCATCTAGAGATCATAAATAAATAAAATCATTTGAAATGATGTCGTATTTAAGATCATCTTTTGATGGTTTTAAGTTTTCATCCGACCAATGAAATGGCCGTATAATATTTCGAGATCATATTATTCATTTATTTTACATATTAGATATTATTATTGTTGATAATATTTAGTATAGAATTTTACACAATTGACACATATTAGAACCTAACCAAACATTAAGAGATTAATTTTCATAAATTTTTTAGTACGTTCTCTTCCCAGGAAACAAACTGATGTTATTTGCTGTCAAAATAAGAGATCACCTAAAAGTGGGCCATGGCGTCTCTCATTCTTCTCTCTGATCTGGTCAAAAAAATGATTAGATGGCATTTCAAAATCATGTTTGAAATGCCATTTAGTCTCAAATTTTAATTCGACCAATGAAATGATCTTATGACATTTCAAGATCGTACTTGAAATGATCTTAAGTGTGAGATCATCTTAAGTCTGATCTTGTCACCTAGCCAATGAAATTGCTGTGTAACATTTTGTAAACTATGAACGCTACTTTAAGACTCTAGTAACTTCTCACGTGACCACTATGGCATTTCTAGTTTTTTTACAGTGGCTAACGAGTCGCTAGGCGAGCTATTTTGAGTCGTTAGCGCCGGATAGTGATCGAATTAATTAATTTTAATCTTTGCGAAAACGTGCTTGCAAGTAGCTCGATATGATTAACACGATTCGTCTAGTATCTCGGCAGAGTCTTCCTCAATTCCGCCGATTTCACAAATGGTGAGGTTGAAACCGTCGCGAACGGGATGGTACATAACCTAAACGTCTGATCTTTTCCGGGAGGGTTGCTGCAAAGACGAACTTTGACGAACTCTGATTTAATAACGATTCAACTGACAAAATTACAGCAATGTTTCCAACTATATAATTTGTCATCTTGAATCCGATTTTTTTGCATGTGTCAAGCAATAATAAAATTAATTAAGTTGTTTACACAGTTTTGTATGTTTTTACTGTGTACGCTATAGTAGAATCTTCAATGATACAAGCGTGTAACATTGAAGTATTGTATAACATTAAATGAGATTATATCTTCAGTATTAGTTACTAACATTTCATGTGTTGTTGTACCTAGCATTGTCCGACAAACGGAATCTAGCACAGCGGTGGCGACAGAGGCTACGTCATCACCACCACCATCACCACTTCCTCTGTCTGATGCTAACAAGCCAGTAGATCCGAAGATCGATAAAATAGTCAATGACATCACCTCTCTCAATCTGATAGAAGTAGCAGAACTCAGTGACTTGTTAAAAAAACGATTGAATCTGCCAGATGCACCTGTTATGCCTGCCGGAGGATTTATTGCTGCGCCTCAGGCTGTAATTGTCACAATATTTTATGGAATATAGTTTTTAAGAGAATTTTTATTGAACATAGCTTAATCAGATACTTAAGTTATCCTTAAAAGATAAATGATAGAAAGTAGAGTAATTCAGCTTCTCATTGTGTATCAAGTCTTTTAAGATAAGAACAAAAAATTTTTCCTCTGATTAGGAGGAGGAAGGGGAACCGCAAAAACAAGTACAAACAGAGTTCACCGTTAAGCTGATGGCATTCGACGATAAACAAAAGGTACCGCTAATCAAAGAGGTGAAGAACTTGTTGCCCGACACAAATCTTGTTCAGGTATATATATATTTAATATTAATCTTCGAAAATATTAATTAGTATTATTAGTATTATTACAACTATTAGTGTTATTAAAAATTGTTTTATAAAATAGGCCAAAAAGTTCGTCGAAAGTGCACCCGCAATAGTGAAGGCGGACATATCGAAAGAAGAAGCAGAGAAATTGCGAGATGCTCTCACAAAGGTTGGTGCTACAGTCGAGATTATATAATTCGTACATGTGAATACACATATTATGTATATATAATGTTATAATAAAAATTTACATTTACTCGCAGTAGTCTTTCCTTCTCTCCAACTGCCAATAAAGAATGTCCCATTTTTATCGTACATTTGGTCACAAAATTATCATTTAACAATTTAAATTATTATGTATATAAGAATGTTTATGTTATGCAATCTTACGAACAATGAGTATGATTTATTCATTAATATATTCTTCTAAAACTTCATCATCATCATCATTGGCCAGACAACCCCTCGTGGGCCAGTGCCTGTTCGTGAGCATTCGTAATTGTTTTCTTTTTTCCGAGGCCGGGTTGTTAGCCCGGCACTCAACTCTCTCTAGGAGGACCAGATCTGCGGTTACTTTACTAGTTCATCAAATTGACAAACCATTTTTGGCAAGAGATACTCTCGGTGGTTTGCCGTTACCTTCCGAGAGGTGGCGATCAAATAAAAACCGACGATGTTATGGTCGGATTTAAATTCGGATCTTTGGCTCGTTAAGACAATGTACATTTCTTTGAACCACGATCGCCACGTCTTCTAAAACTTAGTAAAGATTTTTTTATTGGAGATATTTTGCGTCCTACATGTATTCGAATTATTTTTCTTCAATTCTCATTTTATTATTTTAATAATGTTATTTTCTTGCAACATTCCTTGCTAATTTTAGATACTCTATCGCGATTAAGTGTGCAATGTACATAATCGCTAGTAGATAAGCGATTAAACGCCTAGGCTATCGGGAAAAAAAGTTTATATGATACACGAAGAGAGATAAGAAAGTGTAACAAGAAGAAAGATAAGAAAAAGTGTTATAATAATCTCTTAAATATTTAAAATAAATTCGCTAAACACTGAAACGTGTTTGACAGGCCAAGTAAAACATCAAGCACGAGTGAAAGCGAAAGTTTTCGTCCGCTTTTTCCGATGCGACGAGAGAGGAACACAATCAGTGTATTCGCGAATTGAACGAATAGCGCTGCGGCGGCCATATCGATAAAGCAAGTGCCGTCCTACGCGCTCGCCGGGCCCCGCTCCTCCTCCCGACCGCGATTCCCGCTTGACAAAGTCCACGGAAATTTCAGACGAGCTCGTCCCGCCGCGCTCTAGACGCGTGTCTCGACTACGCGGGAGTGTCGGCGAAAGGAGTCTCGAGGCCTAACGAGTACGCGGCCGATCGGTCATCGCCCGGATCAACCTGACGTCGGTGGCGCGACGCGACGCTACTGCCGGCCACGACTACTGCCACGATGGCCGAGGAGGCTGACACAAACGATAACGCGGCGATGGAAAGTATAGCGCGAGACTTAGCGGAGGTGCGTAACCTGTGCGGTGATTAACTGGCCTGGCGGAACGCGGCGTTCGGCGACGCGGGTGATCGCGATCGCGCGGCCTAAGGTTAACAATGGGTGTCTCTTTCGATTTTGACAGGTCGGTGGCACCGGCGGCGACGGCTCGCCGACCGCGACGACGGGCGAGGTGGGCGCGCTGCAGTTCCAGGCGTCGCAGGTGATCGCGCGGCTGGAACGGGCGGTGGAACGGGCGGCCGACGGCGGCGGCACCACGTGGAACAACCCCTCGGGATTCCTGACGCAGCCGAAAAAGCCGGACGAGATATTGACGTTGATACAGGTATGACGACGTCGGGTCGCCTACGTTTTCGCCAGCGGAAACCGTCCGTCGGCAATTGGACCGCGGCCGACGCGATTACGCGCCGCTCGTTGGCCGTCGCCCGCAGCGCGACGGCGACGATTATCGCGTGTCACGTGGGAGGCGTGTTTTGTATTTCGTTTGTTGTTTGTTGTGTTGTGTACGCCTCGACGTCCGCCCGCTGCGAAACGACGGAGTGGATGCATCATTAATACCCGTTATATTTTTCCTGTGTCACGAGTTGATGTTTATTATTGTTGCTTTTCTCTTCTTTTTTTTTTGCATTTTTCGTCAACTGATTTTGACATTGCACTGGGCAAACAACTGACAGTAATATTACATCAATATTATAATTTCCTGCTCAACAATGTAACTGATGATGACTAGCACAAGTTATGTTGCATTTGTATTGTTGAAATTATGATATGTGACGTTACTATTGGTGTTTGCTGGATAATAAATATGTAGAGACTTATTTTTGTATTTTTTCAGGAGTAGATATCTGTCAATTATCATATATTTTATTGCTGTATAGCTTTTGAAGTTCTTGGAATTTAGAATAACTTGGATAGCGGAGAGTTAAAAAAAGATAGAGGACTTTCCGATTTTTTTACATTCGTCAAACTAATTTTTTGCGAACAGATTGCATTGGACAAACAACTAACAGTAATATTACATCAATATTATAATTTCCTGCTCAACAATGTAACTGATGATGACTAGCACAAGTTATGTTGCATTATGTTGTATTTGTGTTGTTGAAATTATAATATGTAACGTGTAACTATTGGTGTTTGCTGGGTAATAAATATATAGAGACTTATTTCTGTATTTTTTCAGGAGTAGAGATCCATCAATCATCATATATTTTATTGTTGTATAGCTTTTGAAGTTCTTGGAATTTAGAATAACTTGGATAGCGGAGAGTTAAAGATAGAGGACTTTCCGATTCTGATCCCAATTCGAAATAAACTCTTCATGATCATTCCTAAAAATAGGAAATATGTAGGAATGAGACAATCTTCGTTGCAGCATGATTTACATTTCTGGAAAAACATACATTTTCTTCGAATATTTCCCGATGTCTTTTTCCAAAAATATAAACTAAATATTTAGTTTATATTTTTCACAATAAATTTTTTACAGTGACATAAATAAGATGTTTATTAGTATTACAAGTTAAATCGATTTAAGATATGAGGATTTATTGTTTCTATGGAGGGCTGTGTGTTTAAGATTGACAAATAATTAGCACATGGTTGGAAAAAAATATGCAGAATTTACACAGAAATAATATTATTAGGCCAAGATCCAGCTCATAAATGGTATATTTTTCCTAGTTAATTGTTAGATACATATATCGGTCATGTTTCACTTATTAAATTAAATATTAAATATCGTATATATTTCCGATATGTACATTACGCTAATATGCATTACTTGCATTTTTTTAGATACATTTTGATATATTTGCATAGATGATATGAATCAAAGCAATAAAAAACTGATATTTTCTCTTTATATTATTTTTTAAATATATGGTATGTTTTACCAGTGTTTATAAAATGTCCTTATTAAATGTACCATGTAAGATGTATTCTAACTGTCGCAATATTTCCTGTTCAACAAAATTACGATATTATTTCTTACTTTAACATCATATTTCTCTTTCTTACATTAATTCCTATACATATAATCATAAAAATATAGAGAATGTACAATCAATAACAATTAACATTCCTAGCAAACACTAACGATATTCCCAATTAACAGTAACATTACATCAATATTATAATTTCTGACTCAACAATGTGTAACTACACATGTGTCATATCACACTTATATTATTGTAGTAGAAAATTATAATATTGATGTTACTGTTAGTTGATTTTTTTGATTGTGAAAAACACAGCAAACACCTAGTTTGAACAGAGATTTTTCTGTTTAGGACTTGGTAGTTCACGAGGACGCGCCACAACCAGCTGAGGCAGGATCCACGGACTCACCGATCAGTCAGATCACCGCTCTGCCACCTCTAACCGAGGCGGCGAAATTGGCCTTAATCACGCACACTGTTTCGGCTTACGCGGCAGCGCTACCAAAATCACACGCACAGAAGCTCGCAGGTCGTTTTGCGGCCGACACGACGAGATGGCTCAGCCATATTTTCCGCTTCGTCGACTGCGCGTCCTCCTTTCACGAGGATCACCTCGAGGGACTAGTCAGAGTGACGCGACTCGCTCTACATCGAAAATACCCACGATACATGGAGGAGGGCTTTACTGCACTTGTGTCTCAACCACCCCTGATCTACAGCTCCGTCGCTGCACCCATGGGCGTTGTTCAACATTTGTGCAGACAGGTAGTAAGATTGAAGTACTTCCTTCCAAGTGTTGGAGCCTAGTAAAGGAATGTCGTTCAATTTGAAAGTATTATGTAACGCAAGAAAATTTATAGATAGATAATTGATTCTTTGTGACAAAGAAACTGTGTGAAGAAGGAATCTGGAGAAAACTGATTGAAGATATATAATATGTTAATGATTTGTTATATTTTCACAGCTCTCCTTGCCGCTTCATTGTATAAGACCAATCCCACATAATACTATGTTCGGCTCGAGGCATACTATGGACATTTCAGCATTGGAACGACGTTTAGCGGAAGACACTCAGTCGAACAACGTAACGCCGTTGCTTGTTCTAGCCGAAGCTGGTTCAGTGTTGACAGGTCATTGCGACAATATTACGCGATTACGGGCGATATGCGACAAATATAACGTCTGGTTGCATCTCAGAGGGCATTCACTATCTGCACTCGCGTTGAATAATTCAGCGAAAGATCTGGTAAATATTTAGCTTTATTGTTAGTAAAGTTTGGGGATCTTTAGCATCACCAAATATTTTTTAAGAATATTTTTAAAAATCTGTTCATATTACAGCCGTCGAAAATAGCAGACAGCATCACATTACCGCTCGGAACGTGGCTTGGTGTACCGTCACTACCAGTGGTCGTATCCTTTTCATCACATTTTTTTTAGTTAATTTAACAGAATACAATATGAATAATATATATATTTAAACTAGAATGATAGGATAGTTTTACAATTTTTAAGAATTGTACTTCTCTCGTCATATAATTGCTGTAATTTATAGTTATATATCCGTTTGATATTTAATTCTCTTTTATATATATTATTGATCAATCGTTGCTTCAATTTTCCTTAACTTTTGCTTATAGACATTGTACAGATTAGCAGATATTAAAGGAGGAAGACCCACCCCGAGAGATACTACTCTATCGTTAGTTTCAGGATTGATGGCAGATTCCTTGTCGAGACGACTACCGACTTTGCCTTTGTGGACCGTTCTGCAAGCTTTAGGTCGAGATGGTGTACATAATAGATTTAAAAGATGTTTTTTGGCTGTGGAAGAATTGTATAATAAGATCAAAGAGTTCTCTTGTATTAGAATACTGGTAGGTTTTATACATCTCCCTCAAAAAAGAAGTGTCTTAATTATCAAAATTCATCATTTATCCTATTTCAGAGTCAACCACCAGGTGGTGAAACGGAGTCCTATACCTTAAGTGAATATCTAGCAAACCCCGTTAACAATTTACAGTTATTCGAAGTAGTAGCCAATGCATTAGTTTTCCAATTCGTATCTACGAATAAGGATCTTCAAGCCACGGATCGCGTGCTGCCTTATTACGATAAGTTGAACTCTTGGTTGGGACAGATTCTTCAGAGGGATATTGACAATATACAAATAGAACTTTGTGATATAGAACAGTGCGGTGTCGCAATTCGCATCTGTCCGTTGGAAAATCCCGATCAACCGCCCACAACCGAAGACATAGACAACTTAGTGACCTGTCTTGAACAACAAATAGTAAGAATATCTTGAATCACGTTAATCCATATTCCTACCGATCACGCTTATGATACTTCGTTGATTTCTCTTTCAAATAATTTCACTTAATAAGTTTTCTCATCGCATTTAATGTTAAAAGCACGGTGGGAAATATGGTATAACGTTGCGATTACAATCAATGATGATCGTAAACTCATTAATGTAATTTCGTTGAATAGGAAATATTGTTAGCGACAGTGGAACACAAAGACACCTTCGTACGTTTAGTCTCAGAGAATGATTCTTTACATTTAGTGGAAATGCCGGGTTGGGCCGGTTTGGGAGGTGTGCGTTATGTTCCACCTACCTGGATTCACGTTATGACTGATCAAGCGAGGGATGAATTGAACAAACTGAATATGCAATTGGTCGAAACCTTACGCAGCACCGACGCTGCGTTTTCCCTCGGGGAAGGCGCGGATGGTCTAGCTTGCGTGCGATTTGGCATGGTGACACAGGATACAGGCAAGTAAAATGGTCCTTCTAGTACTATTACAGTTTTACTTATATGTCTCTTTCATTGAACGATATTATTTCCAGACGTGACTGAACTATTGTCCTTAGTCTTGCAAGTTGGTCAGGATGTGGAAGCTAATTCGAAGATGATGGATAGCATCTCCGAAGTAGTTAAGAGAGGTATCGAGACGGCGCAAACGGATCTGGAGAGAGAAAACGCAGAAAAACTGTGGCAAGAGGGTATTCTTAGGCACGTTCCCGTTGTAGGAACTTTTGTCAATTGGTGGAGCCCTATTTCGAAGGAAACGGGTGTTCGCGGCCGTAGTCTAAATTTGCAAGCTGGTAATTGTAGTTTCCAGTTTACTTGCTTGTTATAATCTTATTTTCTTTAGCAATACAGATGTTTATGACAATCGTGAATAGAATGTTTTATGCAATATTTGTTAAAACAGGTGTCGTGGAGAGTACGGAGAATATCTACAAGTACCATATGCAATTGCAACCTAATTTCACGAACAGCAACGGTTCCGGCGCCAGAACTCCGCCTCAGCCGCTAGTGCAAACGCCAGTCGCTAATAGTCAAAGCCACAGTCGATCGTCGAGTCATTCTAGCTTGCAGAGCGGTAAGAATGTACCTTTAATAAGCAATGTCAGTTCTCAGCCTCAGGTGAAGGAAGAATCTGCGCAAACGAAATCGTAGTAAACATTGTTACTGTTATGATAAATCGAGAGCATATCGTTCCTTAAGATTCCATTAAGACCTTGGAATAAGAATAATGCTTTCTGAATGTGAAACGCTAAAACATTCCGTCTAGGAGCCTTTAGCGAAATATTAGATCGTAACTTGTATAGCTTACCGATTGGATTAAATAGAACGAGATGCGTGCGACAGTTCAATTTTATTTTGTTGCTGATACTTTTGACTGGCTGTTTCTCGCCGAAGATATATTTCTCGCTTTTACGTATCTAAATAATGTTTCCGCAATCTTCCCCCACAAGTTTCATAAAATTTCATTAAATATTTGTGCTATTGAGCCTGACTTAATCGTGGGATTGTCCGTGTACTTATTAGACTGATAACACGTAGCAGCGTTGCTTTAATATTATAATAAATTCATAACAGTTTTACTGAAATACCTCTTGCGGCATGATGGCCAGAATGAATTTTCTCTTCTAATCAATTATCTTCTTCTCGTACTTTATTAGTACTAATTCGTTAGATAATGTATTATATTAACTCTATTATAACAGAATATGTTACAAGAAAATTATTTATTGTTGAATAGTAGTTTTTTTGTATAATATTATGCACTTTACTAGCCCGAACTGAATGCATTCAGTTTACTATCATTAGAATTATTCAGAAATTATCCTTATTCATGGATTTTTGTTGTTTTTAAATGGTAATTTTCAAATTAATGATTCGCACTCATTAAGTTTTACGTCTTCATTCGTAAGCACAATACTGCAAATAAAGTGTAATAATATAATATTAACTTTATGCATTAAAAATAAGCTATGTACATTTTACCTTTTACGAAGATTTTGAAGGACATATTTGTGAATGAAAAACGTCCTGATAGGATTCAAAAGATGTAAACAACTCGCCAAAGGCTGCGGTCGATGCCTACCGCTACAAATGCTTCGAAGTATTATTCTTTTCCTTTTTTCAATAAAGATAGAAAAAGAAGAAAACCACTTTGAAGCATTTGTAGCGGCAGCTTGACCGCAGTCAAAGAAATATATATATTCATGTCGAAAGACGATTCGTATTGTTGCTCTTGTATTATGTATCCAATGATGATACCAGGAAGAATATTTCAATGATTAAGATTAATGAATAAAGTATACTGCATTAGGTGATCGTTCGTAAATTGTTGATAAATACCGAAGATGCAAATAAATTAAGCAGTATGTATATTTATGTACCAAACTTGTAATAAAGCATTCCTAAATGAATAAATAATATAAAACAATAATAAAACTCACGTTTCTTTCGTATATTACGTAACAGAGTTACGGTGATACGATAATTATGGATCTTAGATTTTTATTTCTCTTTTTATAATATTCATGTTCCGTTACAATAAGAGGAATTAAATCCGGAATATGGCAATTAGACACAATCGTAATATACAAAAAGTAGTATCGATTAACGAGCTTCGTTCGTTCTCCTGCATCCTCTCCGAGATAAGTCTCTTTATATTACATCAAAATTCGCAAAACCGCACATACAAAGTAAGACGCAATAGAATGTTATAACTTACATAAGTTCTCTGGAGGAGTTGAGTAGCCTCTACATATACTTTGTAAATAAATCTCTTTCGCACAGTGAGAGAGAAATGCACAAAGAAAAGATTTTTTTTACGTACATATATATGTATATATACATATATATATACTAATGGATAGCGAGAGATACGTCAGGAATTAAATCGAGAAAGTATCGAACAGAAGATACTGATGAACACACAAGACCTATGACAGAAACAAATGTCTCATCACATCCCGTGCCGAACACGTGTAAAATATTACATACTTATGCAATATACGGAAAAACATTAGAGCCCTGGATCCTTCAGCGTATCAGTATCCAGTATCAGTCTTAAAGGGTGCACAAAAGCTTAGGTCTCCCGTGTTCATATTCCTCCTTCTCTCTCTTTCTCTCTCACATATCTGTCGATGTAACATTTAATCAAATTCGAAGTCCTTTTTGATTTTCGTTTACTAACTATATTTTTCTTTTTTATTCTGTGATAAGAAATTGCCGTAGGCCAAGAAAATGCTCCAATTCGAATGAATTCCTCAACGTCGTATATCATCACATCACTCCCATTATCTCTGAAAATAATGAGTTTCCGTTCTCTCTCTCTCTCTCTCGTTCGCTCGCTTCCTCACGCATACACATAATGTATATAATAGACGTATACATTCGCATACTCTCTTTTTCTCTCAATCATCCTGATGTCCTTTTCTCTCGTGTCCGTTACTCTCGCCTTCTTTTATACCACATTACGTCTATCGTATAAAAATGATAGAAACTTAAATGCTGCTTTTATTCATTAGAAAAACTGGTGTGCAATGATGTGCCTCGAACTCTCGTTTCTACTATAAAAATTGACAAACGATTATAATAAGAGTTCCGTTAACAATCGTCTAAATTACAAATTCACATATTAAGAGTTTAACAACGTTTTCTGTGTTCTAGATTACTTTAAAATACGTGTTAAACGGGCTCTTTGGTCGCCTGTGAGTCTCACTCGTCGCCAATTTTGCTCGGATCATTGAGCGCGAGTCGTATATCTTTCCTTGCAGAAAAATATCTGAGTATAATTTTCACCGACTGACAAGCGACATTTACTTGTAGGTAGTTTCAATCTGAACAATGCTATATTGATCCCGTTTTTGCGCGCTATAAAATCTCAAGTAACTAAAGTTACAATATCTGAAGATGTCCACCTCCAGTGTTTCATTAAAAAAGGACACAAGAGAAAAGAAAAAAAGATATGTACCGAATAAATAAAAGAGAACTCAAACATCAATTCTTCTTTTTAAATTGAGCCGTTAAAAAGTCAAAGTCCGTTTATCGCAAATCGATATCGCGGAGAATACCGTAAAACGAAATAATTGTTGCAGAGCAAGAAAAGTAAACGTGACGTACAATGAATAGCTACATATTACGAATACAGCACACATCTGTGCTAAAACACTGAAGTTGGATTACGTTTGTATACTTTCTCCATAAGCAATTTTTCTCTTAAAATCTAGAACATGTATCGAGGGCAATGACGTACTAATATAGCTTCCGTACATATTAATAGTGACGATACAAATATGTTTTAAGAAAAAAGATTCTCTTTACGTGTTCCTTTTTTTTCGTTTCAAATTGAGCCGGGTTAAAAATTTGGCAAGAGATCTCATTACTGAATGTACACAACTTTATATACTGACTAGTATACTTCTTCATCTCCAAGTGAACAAAACGATATTCGTTCATTTCTTATTACGCGCATGCGGTCGGTATACCGCGTGCACAGATTCATATATATTTCACCGAAACTTAAATTAGCATTCAACTAAACTATATGCTACTAATCTACGAACTATCGCTCTGTAATAAATATTACAATTATTTACATTGGATTAAGTTCTTTTGCTATTCACGCTCCTCTTAAAATGCTCGGTATTGCGATTATATAATTGATTTTTGACTCGACTAAACACAATCCCTAAGAAAATCCTGGAAAGTAGTTTGCGTTAAATGCATATTTTCCTGGAATGGCACGATTTTCCTTTCCGCATCGAAAGTCGTGGTCAAATCGTTCAATTAAAAAAAAATGGCAAAATACTTCCATGCAAAATTCGTAATAACATCTAGATTCGGTTTTATCACACTTCTCACATTTACTCGATAATCTTAAGTGTTACTGCTTTATATACAAACTTATTGAATTATATGCGGATGCTAGTACAAAGTCATTTACTTTTGCTGAAACTATCAACTCTTACAAACTTTTAGAGAGTAATCAATTATAGAATTATAGAGAAAGAGATGTACCGAATATCAAAAACATCTGTGGCAATTGAAGAGGAATCGCCAATCGGATACACGCTGGATACTTGTAATAGTAAACAACACTTGTCCAATCGGCTACTATTCAAGCACAAAATTATTCCTCCGACACACAGACTCGATCGTCCGAATCGACGAGCATAAATTAATCGTCAGATACCCGGTATAACTCTGGTGTTATAGAATGTCTCAGGAAGACTGCACTCCGCAGAAAATTCATTCTCGACCCTTACGAAGTATAAGATTCAGTTTTTTTGCGACAGATTAATTTTTTTAACTGTCTTTGAAAAGAGTATCTTTAACTAATACCGCCTGTGGAAGTTTCCAAATCCTTTGTCTCGACACGTTGGACAAACATTTCCTTTTCAGTCCTCTTTTTCGTTTACATATAAAAACTGAAAACCCATAACGCCTGTGCTACCACCATCTTTGTACTTAAAAGTATATTCGCCTGAGCATTGGCAGTATCGAGCATGGCCTATGATCAATTAAATTCTGCCAAAGAGTCACGTAAAAATCACCATTCGTGCGGTAACTAGATGTATATGTATACGTTTTCACACACATATAAAGTATATTAAATATCTCTCACGGAAAATTCAACATAGATTCGTTCGGTTAAAATGTAAAAAGTATATAAAAACCGTTATATCTCAGTAGTCTCTTCATCATATTTTGGTATCTCCTTCGGGAGTCACGACAAGGAGTCTGACCCCTCGTACGTTAAACGTTCGCACGCGAAATTAACAGCTAATTTAGAATAAACAAGCGAGCAGTATCTTTGTAAACGATATCAATGTAAAGCTTTGTGTGAAGATTTCTTCTGTGCATGTTCATGCAGCTTCCAGTCGGCCAACAAGCAATATAAATACATCGCCGCTTCAAGTATGCATTCCGGCTTGTCCCTAGATACTTCGCGCGCGGTCTAATCAAGAACGCGATAACAAAGAGAGAGGATAACGTAGAAGGACGTACCACAATCACTGTACATGATATACAAGTACAAAATCTCGGATATAAAGTATATGTCTCACACAAGTTTCTAAGTTCTCTAAAAATTTTTCTTTCGTTTTCTCCCTTTGTTTCACTTTTGTCGCAGGTCCCCAAAATTGGTTTGCTGTTTTCTCTTCTCTGTTTTTATAGGAACGCCGAATCGCATGTTCTGATTTTCGTTGCAAGACGAAACTCTCTTTGTAAAAACGTCGATACCTCTACTCTGCGAATACTCACAATCCCGTCATCCTCTTCTGTTTCGACGATTAGAGTTCCGTTACAGCATACAAATTAGGATCGCTACCCTGTACCTGACTCAGCGTAGCCACCGTCGGCTTCTCCTGTCTGCCCTGCGCCCGATTGTATGTGCCGTACATGTTCGGCACCGTATTGTTCTGCGGGGCAGTACCGTTAAACTGGCTGCGCGAGAAGTTCCTATCCAAAGTTCTGACTTGATCTTGCATTTGATCCTGAATGCGAATGTTAGGCGCCTTGTTCCGCACCAACGATCGAAACTGATTCATGTTAGTTTGCGAACGCGACTCGAATTCCCACGTAGGTTGCTGACTTGCGGGATTCGGCGGAAGCGGACGATTTTGATTCCAGGCCGGAGTCGGGCCCCTCTTCAGACTGGCCAGATTCTTCGGGTCCAGCGTTTGCGTCTTTCGCGAATCTTGGAAAGTAGCAAGGTGCGCGGGTCCGTGCGAGTTGTGAGACAGGGTACCGGTGAAGGATGCCACGCTGGGCGTCCAAGGTGGTTCTCTACCTATAATATGAAACATAATAACACAATGTAATTAGTAAATGTTATTCGTATTATTACTGTTACGTAAGAGAATTAATTTTTTAACTATTTACCGGGCCCTGCGGGGGCGTGCCCTCAGTAGAAGTCACTAGACTCTAGCGTCTTGCACTGCTTGCTCAGAGTCGCGTACTGGCCAGGTTGATCTCCGAGTCCAGAACGGTGCTCAGTTCGTCCACCCGTTGATTGCTGATTATGCTGAGACGATTTGTGATCTCCGCCTCCTCCGCTTCCGTTAACACCCCCACCTCTGTAAATGGCGAAGAAGAACGAACAAAGTTGCAGCATTATCTTTGTTTTATATAATGACCGGTGTTTATTTACGGTTTATAGCTTATCTAAACATAAATCCAAGTTCAATCACGCCTGCAAAATCGTCTATACATGTTATATATTTATGTTAATAAAATAGGATTGCAAAGCGCTATACTATTCCTTGTAACAATATTGTATAAAGCAATTATAATTGCTTTAAACAATATTGTATAAAGCAATTAAAATTGTTATTTGCTAAGAATAAAATCCAATCTATTTCGAAATGTCCCAAAAACAGATATTCAAATAATCAGAACATCAAATATAAAATCAAGAATGACACAGTTATTTATATGATGCAATTACATGTATTTTATCACGTATATCCGTCGAAAAGCATATACTAATATAGATATCGATAAAAACTTGTATTCTTGATGATGATGGAACTATGTATGATAAAGCAACATTCAAAGGAGACGCATCGAATCTAACGTGGTAGTTTAGCGCGATAAATATTAATTGATCCTTTAGTTTAAGTAGCTAAACAAATTAAAGAGAATAAAACTGAAAATCTCATGCACAAACTTTAACATGCTCTCGTGCAGTTGACGTGCTCGAGCAGTCGCAGTAGCGTAGGACGGTGGGGGCGGCGTTAGCAAGAGAGGCTGCTTAATCGTATTATGAGTGCCAAGAGCATTCGAATTAAGCGTAGGGGCTGTAGGCGGGTACGACCCTTGGCCTCGAAGGGTCCTTGCTGCTATCGCCTGCGACGCCGCCGATGGTGGTAAGTAAGGATCTTGTTCGTCAACCTGATGATAATCTCTTCTGAAACGAATGCATCATTATTTATTTAATTTTCAGCGGATACTAAATCTTAGAGTGCAGATCTTATAGTGCCTGCTGAGGCATTGTAATTAATGACAAAGTAAAAAAATAAAATATTACTTAAAATATTACTAATTCCCTCCTCTGCCTAAATGATTCACACCAATATATTTACCGTTTTCGTATATATATCCACGTATGAGAATCTACCCAAACCAATACGGTGAACAAGAGACCTGCGGCTAAACTGGCTATTAGCATAAAACTCAATCCATACCTAGAACACATTATAAAAAAACATTATAAATTTGTACATTACATTCCATGTAAAACTATTTTAATTAACATGCGAAAAATTATTTGATTTTTCTGAATTAAAATTTAAATAGAAGATATTAACTTACAATCCCAAGTGGCATAAACTCTTGGCGGCGTGAACGTATTGCTTGTGCAAAGGTTTACAGTCGAGTAACGTCGCTAAACCAGACACGAGTCTGTCCACGGTATTAACGTCCGTGGACAAACTGCTGAGTTTCGGCTGGAGCTGCTGATCCTTGAACAGTTCCATCGCTAGTCGAGCCACCGTGTTCAAATTATGCCTCATGTTGCTCACCGCGCGCTGCGCGTCCCGCAATCTCTGCGTGAACGGATTGCTGCGCGTGTTCTCGCAATGCGTGTAGTACGAGAGTACTTCGGAGGCTAAGGTCGATGGTACGGCTCTGCTCAAGTAACCGTCGGGCGATACGCAGAGATCACCTAGAGCTACAGAAGTGGCTAGGTATAAGGACGCCATGAGCCAAGAGACGATAACCGCAAACAAGCCAAACACGGAAAATCTGAAAGGATATTCTATCAGAGCAACTTTGTTACGATTTCATCTATAATTATGAACAAGACGATCTATTCCTCTGCTCAAATTTTGTTACGATTTTAGATGATTTCATTCGAGCGTGTGATATAAACGCGAGCAAAGATACAAATGTAAGGAACACTGCCGAAAGATCTCTATTGTCTATTTCAATCATGGGAACGTACGTTATGAGGACACATCTGGAGTGCCGTGCAACACCGACCAACAGAACCACGCAGAGGACAAGTAGAGCGCTCAGGACCGCCATAGTGATAGGCCATCGTAACTGCTCGATCTTCTCGCCCATCCCGATGGCGCCGGCAAGACTGATACCACTCAAGGGCTTTCGTATTTCGAAACTCCGATTTACAGCGATGCTTGTGTTTTGCTTCATGCCGTTAAGTGCCACTAATAGCCAACCTAGCATAGTTTTATTGCCGACCGGAGCGTCGAATTCATCTCCAAGAGCAGTTAGTTGCGGCTGTACTTTTTTCTTCAGAGTCGCTTCTATAGTGTCGGTCTGCAAGAAAAGTATAACGTTGACATAACTCACAGATATACATTGTAATAACTTATAGATAAATTGTTTAAACTGTCTTAAATTATTTAAATCGGTGTTTATCTATTGTAAAAAACTTACTAATACTAAACACTTTTTTTGTAAAGAAAAAAATACGGAGGCATTTCTTTCATACACATATATTCAATTTATGGCTTTTACTTTCAGAATCTAAATGTTAAATTTTTTTCGTTATTACAGTATATAGCGAATAAAATTCTTTTGTTACGTGTAACGCAATAGACAGAACGTTATTTGGGCAAGGTATTGCGAAAGGTACCTGATTTCTAACGCCCATGAGGATTCCATCGACGTTTTTCGCAGCTGCCACGAGTTGTACCAAGCCGTTGTGCACATCATCGTTGCCATAAAGTCCAACAGCGACTGCCCCACAACAAAGTAACGCCAGGATGGCCAGTGAACACTTCAGCGCGGTTATCGACTTCTTGGGGCGCGGTCTTCGGTCGCAGCATCTCGTTACCAAATAAACCAGCAATACCAGCAAAGTTAAAATCAACCAGGCTGCAGGAATACTTCCCAGTATCCCGAGGCTCTGTAAACATTACATCCGATACATGATCTTTCTTCTTGCTTCTCAACTTCACGTAGACTTCACGCGCTATACTTTTATAAAAGAGATTACAAAAAAAGATCTAAAAACATTACTAATTTTCAGATCCTTTTATTAGATTTTAATTAGATTTCCATCCAAGTTTGTTTTCTACCTAGTTCTTTGGAAGTAGATATCTGATTTGGAATTTAATTAGGGTAGAAGCTTTTCTTGTCTCTTCCTAGCTGAGAGGATCCGAAGGACTTACAAAATAACATCGAAAAATTGGTGTCGTGCCAAAATTTCGTCTTCACTTCCTCCCGAAACGGCAATGTTGTCGTCGTCATCGTACATCGTCAAGGGCCGCATTGCAACGCTATTCCAGGCGCATTTACGTATTTACTTCGTACGAGCCGCACTTACGGCCGTCTCGTAACTTCTACCTACTCTCTTCCTACCTCCCCCGAGGCTTTTATCTCATTTCTCGGCGGTCTTAGCTCCGCTAACCCGCCGAGCCGCATGCATGACGAAAGCGACGAAATTCCGTGCCCGCCTCCTTATCCGTCGGTGGTTATACCTCGCCCCAAGAGTTCGCCCGACTTCGACGGCTGAGGAAGACAAGCGAAAAAAGCGAGAGGAGAAAACGAAAGTGTGTGAGGGAATGCACGGAGGGAGGGCGGGACCCGCGATCCGACGTGGTTCCCGAGGATGTTGAAGCCCGCTCCAGCGAGCGCGCCCCGGGCGCATTATGCGAAAGCCTTTGTGCATTGTTTGAGCTTTCCCAGGCATTATGCTTTTTAGTTACATACACGGACTACACGGGCTACACGGGATTCTTGCGCGCTCATGGTATCCACCTGTCCCCTTCTGGCTTTCTTTTTTTCTTCTCTCGTCCTCCTTTCTTCCCTTTCTTTTTGTTTCCTCTCCGTGTCCTCGCCGTGTGCCGCTACACATTCCGCGGACACATGACTCGTTTCTTTTTTTTCTCCCTTTTTGATTTTGTTTTTGTTTTTCGCTCTCTGTGCGAACGAACGAGTCGACACGCGGTCTTCTCGTCGTTTCGTTCTCCCAGATGCTCGCTTCCCGGATTCTTATCCACTGGTCAATGCGCATATCGAGCCGAGATCAGCACTTACGACCTGGTATCGCAAGTCTACAGGCGATCGCAAGCGAAGTGCCATTGGCGCCCGTGGTGCTAAGAGGGTATCCCGTGGGATAACCGCCGGGGAATTCAAGGTACTAACAGGAATTAGATACTACCCGAACGGGGTAATACTCGATTAAAGTACTAACGTTCACGACGTTTAAACGACCAAAGACATCGCAAAACGCTGGAAGTCAAGAACTGAGAATCTGATTCGATGATCAGGAGAGACGTTCGCAATATTTCGCGAAGAGAGATTTCGTATTATATATCAAATATTTATCTATACTAATATATAAAGAGAAAGCCTGTTTCTTTTGTTACCGTATAACTCAAAAACTACTGAATCGATTTCCTCCAAATTTGGACACCATATTCTCTTATACACTACGACGGACATAGACTATATAGCGTGTCTAAAAATATTTTCATTATCCAGAAATCGATGTTTTCATTTTTTATCATTTACGGCTGTATTAACCCGTACTTTGCAACTTTTTTTTTTAATCAACCATGTGTTCTCTTTACACCAATTGCTTGATTTCATTATTCTGTGCAAAAAGTATCAAGATAAGATTATCGAAATCTGAATGTTTCTCAAGATATTTTGTATTTTTTGTCAAAATGTATCTTTCAAGCTTCGTAACTCAAAAAGTACTTTATGAAAAAATACTTTATTATAGTGTTTTGGAAAGCTCTCGAGATAAGCTACAAGAATATGCAATAATATATCGGGTGTCCCATTAAAAAAATTCAAGATGACCTTGGTCTGATCTTGGCGACACCATGCAATGTCAAAATGATAAAATCAGTAAATAGATCTTTTTCAACCTTACAACTTTTGTCTGAAACATTTCTTTCTAAAATACGTTAGTTTCCGAGATATTTAAGGGTTTCCATACTTTTTCCTCACCCTGTATATCAGTCATACTACTTGAGGAATACGTCATCCAGGCCGGATTGAAGATAAGCCGAGCATGCTGATATCCTCCTGAGGATGTTGCAACGATCAGTATACACGCCGGATATGAATAAAATATTTATCTTGAAACTGCCACTGAGAAACCGTATGAATTCGGATTTTCTGCGCAATTCGTTTATCGATCCGCGCGGAAGCTTAAAGACTCCGGTCGCGCGCGGTCCGATTAATGTAATCGGACGTATTTGTTTAAAATTAGGGAGATCGATTTGTGCACACGGTGGCTGTGGGGGTTGGCCGAGGGAGGATTGATTCGGAAATGGCATGGGGATGGTGTCCGATAATTAAAAATAGACGGATTCACACCGAGGCGATATCTCCTTTTAGTCATAACATCAGATGTGTTGTGATCCACAATGTGGATGCTCATGGGAAAATTTTTAGCACAGTAGTTTCCCTCCTTGCTTTCTGTGCTGTATTCTCAGTATTGTTTTGTCGTTGTCTTTTCCAAGAGAGTGGTGATCGAATAGAAACCGACGGTTCTTGGTCGGATTTGAGAACTCTTCGTTAAGACAACGCACATCACTATGAGCTACAACCGCCACTATGGCGTATACCTACCTCCAAATAGATCTCGGAGTGGGGATTGAACGTATTATTGACCGAATGTAAAGAGACGTTCAGATGCGGCAGGCTGTGGAAGATCCTCGCGTACTGTGGTACCGTGTACTGCTCCGGAAGCTGTTGACCGCCCGCCATTGTGGAGAACCCTTATCTGCCGAGAACCCGAGTCGAAGCGTCTTCTCTTACTCGTCAAGACATGCTACGCACGTGCGAGCTGCAATCAGAAAATGACAAATTAATTGGAGCTTCGAGCTTCGAGGAACGTGGAAACGGTCAACGGACGTTTCGTTGCGTCATCGATTGCGCTACACTTTACAGCAACGTGGAGCCCGAATTTCTTTTTGCGACGGCTAATTGAAGGAGCATCTGCGCCAGTGCGATATTTCCAAGTTTTATATTTACATAATCGAATAATGATTCCTACACGGTGTCGCACCACCACACTTTTGTATCTTTTATTCAAATACATTTGAAAGCTCGATATAGAACGTGAGCTATTAAAAACTTTTTATCATTATTCAATTACGTAACGTAAAGTTGCAGACATCCTCTGTAATTGAAGGTAGATTTCAATTACGACCCGAGATTTTTCGTGCTTACTCTCTGTCTCTTTCCGGAAAGAGATGAAACTTAATATTATAAATTACCTAGATAGGTAAACTTTTTTCAGAAACGTGCAAAAATTTCCTGTCATATCATCGTTTAATAAATATGTTATCGCGATCAATTTTCCATCATAAATGGGATAAGTTTCGTATTTTCATTCAATATCCGTTTTCATCCGTTATATATACAAATTTCGATTATTCTGCCGCACTCGTATGAATCGCACTTGGATTAGAACTGTCCCGAGTAATGCGGATATCAATTCTCCGGGGATCAACGTTTTTTTTTTGCGAATAAACTAAATAAAAGAATCGAATTGAGGACGGAATCGGTTTAATCACATTGGGACTTCGCGTTTATAGTCTTCTATACAATTAGAGAGAATTACTTGCAAATTAAATGTCAAATTTTCTAAAAAGGCTCATCGAGAGTTTTAATTCGATTATCATTTCATTAACATACATTGCGCTCGGCTTGCGCGTTGCACTCTTCCGCTGTGAGTCGCGATTCAATCTTGGCTAAATACACTGACGTCACTCAGTGTCGCAAAACGTTTTACCGTTGGTGATTCAACTCTTCCGTAGTGGAATCAACGCGCGCTTAATTAATGAAGTCTGTGCCAGTCAGCTCTTCATCTCTCTCGCTTCATTGACATCACTAAAGAACGCCGAAAGGATTGCCGAGGTGCTTTTTAGCCATCAAATCGGTTGAAATATGTTTAATGGGAATCGAACACCAGCGTTATCGTATCGTTAAAACTTTTAAGGAACCTCAGTGTTTATTAAGTCTACATTTTCTCTCAATTCCGTACAAATACAATTATTTCTTAAATTAATCTTTTTATTTTGTAACAATATTAAGAATCAAATTTTTCAATTGTCAATCGATATCGATATCGATTTTGAAGTTGGTGATTTTTCTGCATTTCAATACAGTCCGACAAATCTAGTCGGCGGTACGCAGATAATTTGCCAGACAAATTGATAAATAATTGGAATTTGGTTATTAACAATTAAAATAACACCTTTCAAAAACCTTTCAAGAGCCAGAAATAAATATATAATACAAGACAAAAAAAATCCGTAAATAAAAGCAACCGTATATTGAATATCACACATACAAATCATATGCCAAATGCGTTTCGAAATGCTCACTGAGTCCTCTTCAGTAACATATAAAAGTTTTCTTTGCCAGGGTGGTGTTTAAACTGCTTTGTTTATTAATATTCACTGGTAAAAGAGAGTTTAAATTTGTTAAATATTAAAAATGAGTGAAAAACATGTTTATGCATGAATTCGTATCGGTTTTGAAAAACTTAAAATCGTTATATGTACGTGCAAAAAATTACATCACGCCGTTTATAATCTTAGCAATAAAAAACACTAAAGATTTATTACTTATTTCACTAGGGATAGATATTTGTCACATTTAGGAAAAGACAATAAACACGCGTCATTTATCCTGCATTAATCAAAAGGACGTAAATTAACACCGCAATTAATACCGCGTGCGTTCATTCTTGTAATAAAACCGAATAAATAAAACACTCATGTCCGCGTGGAATCTCAATCGGATTTCTGTGATGATATTAATGAAAATTAATTGGCCACATGCGAACATGTGTTACGGTATCAAAACGGTATGATATAACGGTCTCAGCCGATTAGCAACGCGTTTAAAATGTATCATTCTATATTAAGCTCCTGCAGACACCACCGCGAGCAACAAATACCTATCTCCGTAATAAATATAACGCGGATCGATAAAGTGCAACGTACACGTACGGTTTATTAACCCACTTTCCCGATTCCATTCTATCCTTGAAGCGTGCATCGCCAACAACACGCTTCCAATATGCGCTCTCGGTACAATCAGAAAATCCACGGTGCGCGGTGCGTGCTTCCCGATTTCAACAATGGCCTTGTAACACAATAAACGTTTCCTTATTGCGCGACATTATCGCGACTTGATATTTCGAAGTAAGATTAAACAATCCCAATTGTCTCCCGAGCGCGCAAAATTCAATCCCAAGTACAATACGTTGAGTGAATTAAATTACAAATTAAAGGAAGAGACAAATGTCGAGACGTTTGAATTTTACGGTTTGCATCACGCAGTGTAAAAAATCGGATAGATGTGAATAATCGATTTGCAAATGAGTTACTTAAATGGTCTCCCGACTCTATGATTGATTCCCTCGTGCGCAAAAGCTCGAGAGAGTTCACGGTGCGATATTCGACGGGTCGAAATTCATTTTTTTTTTGCACGCACAACGGCTACTCGTTCGATAAAACCGACAGTTTTATGCCCAAATCACACTAGCGATTGGCGATTGCGTTTGCGTTTACGATTGCCTCTTGACCAATCAGAAGGAATCTGCTGGCAATCTGATTGGTCAAGAGACAATCGTAAACGCAAACGCAGACGCAAACGCCAATCGCTAGTGTGATTCGGGCATTATATTGCTATGCCGGAAGAAACCTGCGGCTCGAATGTCATGCGATATTCATATTGACTCATCGTGCGAGCGCGTCATTGTATGAGTGATAAATAAAGTCAATCCGCCAATCATGTCGCGATTTTAAATGAAGTCTGCTTATATTACAATCCATCTATGCTGTCATCATCCTGGCTCGTAACGTCATTCTTCTAAGTCCTGTCCTTTCTTTTTCCAACAGCGCGGGACACAGTGCATTGTGCCTTTGTTTTTCCGGATACAGAATGCATCGATCTCGTTTTTTTTTTAGCGTGAAAAAAATATTAACGAGACAGATAAATAGAATTTTGTAACTTTGGATTCAGTCGGCAACTCGGACGGGGGAGAAATCTAAATTTATTTAACTTGTAATGTAGTTTGAACTTAATATTAACACCATTATAATGTTAACGCCGTCAGCTTCGTGCAACGTATGAACTTATACGAACGTTACACTCTGAAAGTCGATAGCCTAGTTTCGAAAGTGAGTAGTTCAACTAAAAACTGCAATCAACTGTGTTATCAACTCTGTTACTCTGTACTCAAAACTACGATAGTTAAATTTAACGAGTTAAGAAAAAGTAAAGTTTTCGAAGACTAAAGATGAAGTCGAGGAACGAAAACAGATATATCAAGTTTCTTCAGTAAATTTCTTCAACAAATGTATCGTGCGCATTTACAATTCTAAATAATTTTTTTTATATTTGATTCTTTTTTGTGACATTCCCAAAACCACTTAAAATTCTAAACATACGATAAATGTTTATTTTTAAAAAATGATAGTTGCGGTAACATTTTAAAATACATAAATCACATAAATTTAAATTTAATAGATATATAAATTACATGAATTTAAGAATTTAAGATTTATATCTGAAAAGCACATCCCGATTATAAGAAATTATGCGTCTAGACAGCGAAAATGTGCCTAATAAAATCCAAGCTTAAGTTTTAAACTAACTTTAGAATGGTGAAGCAACGAACTAAATTCTCTATTATAGTCCATTCGTGTCGCACGTTTTACTTTTTGCGCTCGTCTGCAGGCTCATGTATTTTTTTTCCTCCGTTCGAGCTGCGCACGACGCCTATTTCATTTTAAATACATAAAGCGTAGAGAAACGCAAACGTAGCTTATGTCTGTCGCAGCAATATCAAGTGGAGGACAAAAAAAATGATGCTTTGTCACAAGAGACGAACCTTCCGGAAAAACATATGTTCGACGCTTTAAAATGAATCACAAGCGCGATCAAGTTTCCCTCACATCTGTATACTGTTAGTTGCTCATTATCATTTAATTTCTCAGCATTTTAAGGACATTCTTTGATGAGGCGCGTCGTTTTCATAAATTCAATTATGCGCAAGTTTGCCAACAGGGGCTTCCTCGCACCTGTCTCTCAGTTTATCCCAAATGAAATTTTCACCGTCAGGCGGATATGGCCTTCCGCTATTTCAACGGAGGTACAAGCAGCAATTTTTGGCATTAAAACGGTAATCCGCCGAGCGTAATCGCAAATCGCGCGCAAAAAGTCATCGACCGATCTGCCGGTCGGCATCGCGACATGCAAACCGCTACGATCGATCGACTATAACGTGACTATAACGTCGCCTATGGGGCCGTACGGTGACCCCACGATCGGGATAAACGATTCGTCAGGTATACGTCGAAGGGACTATCGCGCTCGTTACGCGAAACAATCGCATCTCCATCTGTCGCCGTTTCGTCGCGAAATCGAAACGCAATTGCGAAACGTCACGCTGAAACGAGCTCTCGACGACGATGCAAAATTAATCACATATTTGTGAGAAGGCAGGCGATAACAGAGATTGATAACGCGAAATTTCCAAACTTCCTACGCGTAAAGTCTGAGATGCTCGACAACAAAACGATCGTATCGCCAAGTTGGAATATTGAATTGCGCTAATTAGTCGAGTTTAGACTTGTTTTTAGGGCAAATTCTCGAGCGTAGTTCCAAGATAATTTCGAAATAATATTTTGTTTATTTAAAAACAACATGGAATGTCAAAACTTCCCGACGTTTATACGCAGTTAAAACTGCTCTCCTGCCGGAATAAGCATTCGTCTTTCGGCGCAGTTCATAATCTCTCTCTACGCTTGATATTTAAAATGGAGAACTGGAGGTCTCAGTCTTGAATTTAAAATCTGATAAGTCGGGGGCGGAATGAGGAACAAAGTAAAATGTTATCGCGCTTTGACGGTGCGAGGAAGAAAGAATACACGATTGCTCTCTCGCGATCGTATTTTTTTTCGCGCTTCGGGAGAAAAAAGGAGCCGTATGGATTCAGGCTTTAAGGAGGAACAGCGGCGATATGCAGCGGGGCGTACAAAAGCGTGACTGAAATGGCCAGAGTCGTAAACCCGGAAAGCGCAAACAAAAGAAACATAAATGATAAGTGTGTGGCGTATATTTCCCCCGTATTCCTCTGCCATCCCGTTCTTCTTCCTTCGGAGCGACATATCGCGCACTCGTTTCGCGATGCAATATTTAAAGTATTGTCCCTCCGATGCTTCCTGCGCATGCATCTCCCCAAGACCGGCCGTACCTCACAAGCTTCATCTCTAATGCATCACATTTCCGCGCCTTCTTCGAAGAGCTCTCGCAGATCGACGTCGATAGGCGACGAGTGGACGAGTCGCCGCGAAAAATTCAGCCTGAGAGCTGGGAAAAACGATAAAAGGAGACCTCGTTCGATTTCTCTCCTTTCGCAGTGCGGCGTTACTCGATTAAGTCGATAAGAAAACTCGATTGCTGACTAATTTATTTGCCAAGTGACCCAAATCAATTTGTCACGTGTCAATTGTGGAAATTTTCATAACACTCATGAATTTCATCCTGAAGCGAGATATTTTGAAGTTATTTCCACGATACGAGATATTGACAGTTCTTCAATCTATCGGTATTTCTCGCGTGCTCCTTGAATATCGAGTGTCTCTTAAATTTCTGAAACTGAAGAAATGATTAAAAAGATAATCTTTTCTTCGTTAGCGGTTAAAAATCAAATAAAAAGACAATTGTTGACAGCAACTTGGCAATATTGATAGCTTTATTCGCTGCGTTACGTTTCGATCCTTGGTTTGGGTCCTCTTCAGACAAATATTATAGTTCAAGACTCAGTCTTGAATTTGCCGTCATGGATTTAAGATGGGCATTCTGTGTTTTACGTATTGACACCGCACTCTTTTCAACTGGTTCATATATAGACTCCTTTCGACACACAACGTATTTATACATGCGCTGTTGAACTGTAATATTTGTCTGAAGAGGACCCAAACCAAGGGTCGAAACGTAGCGAATAAAGCTATCAATATTGCCAGGTTGCTGTCAACGATTGTCTTTTTATCTGAAGAAATAACTTTTCATCGAGTATCAAATTTAAAAAATTAAAAGGGGGTGGGGAGACTTATTAGTACCAATATGCGAAATCGATGTTGATTTTAAGTTAGTGATTTACTGCGTTCGACATATTAAGTCGGCACGCATCTTATTTACTGTGTTTAGAGTCCGACAAACCAAGTCGGCACGCTCATTCATTGTCTATTAAGATCCTCGGACCGTTTGGCGATTTTATATATATTTCTTACTATTATGTAATTTACAGTAAAAAATTAATTTTAGCAAGTTCAAGTCCTCACACCTTCTTTGACATTTATTTACCGTCTAACGCTTTGAATTGGAGTTTGCGAAGGGTTTCTCGGAACATAGCAACCCGTCGTACGTTTCCTCGACAATTTTGTCCAGACTTGGATCAAATTTCGATTAATTTATCGAGTAACTTGTTTGATTACCAGAGTAATACAATTATGTAATTTACAGTAAAAAATTAATTTTAGCAAGTTCAAATCCTCTCACATCTTCTTTGACATTTATTTACTTTCTAACGCTCTGAATTTGCGAAAGGTTTCTCGGAACATAGCAACCCGTCGTACGTTTCCTCGACAATTTTGTCCAGACTTGGATCAAATTTCGATTAATTTATCGAGTAACTTGTTTGATTACCAGAGTAATACAATTATGTAATTTACAGTAAAAAATTAATTTTAGCAAGTTCAAATCCTCTCACATCTTCTTTGACATTTATTTACTTTCTAACGCTCTGAATTTGCGAAAGGTTTCTCGGAATATAGCAACCCGTCGTACGTTTCCTCGACAATTTTGTCCAGACTTCGATCAAATTTCGATTAATTTATCGAGTAACTTGTTTGATTACCAGAGTAATATAATTATGTACTCGTTTCAACGCGAAGGGAAGAAATTTTACCGCAACCCTGTTTTGCGACTAATCGCCCTTTAAGCTGGTCGGAGTTCGGTCGAAGTCGTCCCTGCGGCGTCCCTGCCGAAAGGACGAAATCTTTTCCCGAAACGGTGAGAACGCGCCCTAGCTTTCCTGATAGTCCACGGGGAGAAGGGAAACCTAGGGTGAGAGGGAAACCTCGGCACGCACGTTATCGCACGCTAAAAAGTCATCGACCCATCGTAATCGCCGGCGGTATGCCGCTCCGTAACACTCGTCCGCCACCTTCGATCATATCGCCGCTCCACGCTCGTCGTCGTCGCGGTGTTCCTCCGAACGTCGCCTTGCGTTGCATGCGCGAGGAAAATGGGTCCGTTCGATAACTCGGGGTGCGCGGCACAAAAGGCGGAACACATCCGCGCGCGCGGAGGAAACGAGGCGGAAAAAGGCGGTTTCGATATTCGGAATCTCCTTCTCTGTCCTTCTCTCGCTTTTTTTTCCGCTCCTCTCGGCCGAGCGTGCGACTTACGAACACCCGGCTTTTACGAGCTCCTCGGACCATGCTACGCAACATCTGGTGGGATTTCTTTGCTTACGGAGGCCTGCGACGAAACCCAGCTCCACCGCGCTTCATCGTCCCGACGGCCTCTCGCTCTTTCTTTTTCTCACTCGCTCTCGCTTTCTCTCTCTCTCTCTCGCTCCTACGTACCATGCACACAACCGACGCGTTTCACGGGAGACTCATGTAATGTGTTGCACCCACACACCGTCGACCCCGAGTGTGTACCGTGTATCGATCCCCGAGAGTACACACGAAGACGACCGTGAGCGCCATCGGGCCCTCTATTTCCTTCTACTTTCCTCTCTCTTTCTCTTTCCCTCGCTCTATGTATACCGTACGTCTCCTCATTCTCTCTCTCTTTCTTTCGATCTCTTATCTCATGAACGGAGCGGCGCTGCGTTCTTCGTGGCGTCCGAGAAAATGCACGCCGCGTCGTACGGGATGTAGTATCCGCGCGGGCGGTTAGGGTATATGTATATATCGGTTAGGGCGAGTCCGAGAGAGAGCGTGTGCTCCACCGGCGGTAGGCTCGCGTGACAGAAGAGCGACGGTGGTTCCAACCCCTTTCCCGTTCCCCTCCCCCTTTCGCCCGTGATGACGAGATTCGACGAGGATCGCGAGTGTCGGCGAGTTTCGCGCGAAGTTGCGCGAGACAGCGCGTGGGACAATTATGCCTCTTACCTCGATCTTTTTTCCCCTCTCAGTGACAAACCCGTACGCTCGCGTACGTGAACGCAACCAACGACGCACGACACACACCCGACCGTGGTCTGAGCCCGACTGACGAGCGCAGCGACGCTGCCGGGGTGGGGCGGCCGTCGCGGCCAATCGCGTCGCCGCTTGCGCGCGATCCCGCGACGGATTTACGGGCAGCCGCCAGACCGGCGCAACTCCGTTCGTTTCAGCTCCGCTGTGCTACGGCGCTCACCGAAACGAGACGGACGCAGCACGTCCGTTGAAGCTGCGGGCGGAAGAGAGCACGAGGCGCGCCACGGGGCCCCGTGAGTGAGTGCGACTGGAACGCACCGAACGGGGCGACTTCGACCAAACTCGATCGACCGTGACTCATTCAACCGGTGGAGTTTACTCACGAAACAATTTTCAGTTATGTCATTCATCGTTTGCCGATCTCTGAGGCTCCTTCCAAACGGAAGTTATCGATAATGTTAATGGGAGCGCTTATAAGTTAAGCACATGGGCACATTTATGATTGTTGATTGTAATATTTTGTTGACATTATTAATCTCCTGTTTAATGTATGAAAAAATTGGAGACGAAAAATTAGAGAAATTTAGCGATTTAATTGAATTAATCATTGATTAAACTAATACACACAAGTAAGCTAATAATATAACTAATATAAGCTAAAATATATGTATATAATTATAAGTAATTATTAAGTAATATTTGTATCATTTCGTTGACATGAATAGAATTATTAATTTTTTGTTTTTAATGTATGGAAATGTTGCTTCAAAAACAATTCTGATTAAATTAACCGCCGATCAAGTTAGAATTTAGTCGTTCTTCGTTTAAGTTGACAGATGCACTTTCCACTTTAGTTCCATTTTAATTTTTCCCTCCCCCTTCTTCCGTCTTCTGTATCGTTTAAAATTTCATAATATAAAATATACATAATTTCATTAATCTTTTTAAATACATTCTAATGCCAAGCTCGTTTTTCCGTTTGGCAAATGGAGAGAAATGTAAAAAGGTCTAATGTTCATATTTATCAATAAGTATCAAGATAAACTTTAATGGTTTACTTTTTCCAACTCAGAAACTGAAAAAGATAGAAGGAAAGCTAAACCGTGATTAAGGTTAATCTATACTGATAAAAATGGAGATAAGTCGGAAAGATCATCTGGTGCAGAGCAGAAAAGAAAAACATCTTGCGTTATCTTGTCTCATCGTGTTTATTTTCCAATCATTCAAGTTTCACGATTTTTGCTATATCGTTGGTGAGATATCAGAGTCGCAGCACCGTCTCGGTTACTTAAGTCTCGTTTTATTTGGTCAATAAGTAAAGAAGTTGGCAGAAGAGAGTTCCACTAAAAACCACTAAAAAGATATTCAAAAAAACACGGTATGCTTACATGTATACATACATATGTGTATGTGTAGTGTGTGTGTGTGTGTGTACATATATATATATGTATATATACGGTCCAACACAACGAATTGTAGGACATCACGATATCTTTTCCTGCTTCTCCTCTGTGTAAATTTTCTGTAACAAAATATAATGCACGACGAGAGCTATAGATAAAAAACGATCAAGTTATATGCAATTTCTGTACATATATACATATACATGTATATACACCCACATATACATATTACATATATGTATGTACAACATATATTCATCCTCCATTTATTTTAACAAAAGAATAAGTAATATTTAATAACGCGCGCGCGCGTATGTCCTCAGTCGATTGACAGAACTTCTAAAATCATAGCGGATAGTAACTCATTACATTTTGTTGTTTGCACTCTAATCATCGTCACTAACTATCCATGTCCACGATACGCGTGACTAGTAATAAATGTTAATTAAAAGAATAACTTAATATCTTTCATTCATTATATAATCTTGTATGTATACATATATATATTTATAAATTCTCGCTTTCACGCTCGCGCTCGCTCTCACGTTCGCACCTTGCTCAACATCCAGATTGGAATGATTGTTAAAACTGAGAGATTGAAGTATATTCAATCGCGATAAGAAACCAACTGTGGATTTGTCTTGTTCTCTGTTATGTAAAAAAGCCGTCTGAAATTGATCGCCCCTCTTTCGCGGAGCGCGGTGTCCACACAGTCGTTGGAAGAACTTGACTGTAGGCTGTGATATAAACTATAACTCTCACAGGTGTTTCCTAAACAATATCTAAATCAGATAAGGATATTGCAAAATTAACGTTACATGATTCAGTGACTCTCGCAAAAAACAGTCTCGATATCTAAAATAAAACGCTTGTGAGTACGTATGATTAATATGCTTAATAATGTGACGTGTGTACCAGTATTAATTACTTAGATAAGGCCACTAGTGGATGATACAGATATAATATAAATATTACAGTTATAAGCATAGATTCTCAAAGCAACGATCGAACAGCTATGCTAGTATGTATGTCCAGGAACGATCAATCGTGGAGAGAAAACGAGGTGTGTATTTTTTAACGCAGGATTTGTAGTGTACAAATTTGTTTTTCTCGTTATTGTCATATACTTTCATTGTAAGATGACACGATGCGAACGACGTTTGACATGACATTGTAGACGTGTTACGACTGCACTAAACCGCTCTGGAAATATTTTCTCCTTCCTCTGGACATAAGTAGAATTTAGTTGCCTATTGCATTCAAGGTATTTTAACTGTATAATATAAACACTAGAGGTTTCTTTTCCTTCTCTTAAGAATATACGCGATTCTTCAATATACTGAGTATAAGATTTGTCTTCCTTTTAAAAAGCTATCTTAGCTGCTATCACATAATACAATCCACGCGAGCTGTATACAAACACGGTATTACAATTACAAAAATTACTAATGCCTCGCATTTGTATTTATCGTCCGAAAGATCGTCTGCGCGTGTAGATTTATTACACCGCTCGAAATAACATTTGCGAAGAGAAGCGCGCCGCTGAAATCCGTCATCCACTTCGGCGTCCATGAGAAAGCGTTTTCTATATAAATTCGAGGTGAAGAAAACGACTTTTTGTCGTCTCTCGGCATATCGTCCCCTGTCCAATAATCGAAAAATAACGGATTTATTTATATATTCTATCGGAATTGTCTTTTTTCTTTTTCTTTTAAATCACGCCACTCGATGTTGGTCAAACATCACGGCACAGCAGGCACTGTACATTGAGCATTGCTCGAGCCAGATTTCCAGTCTGGCTTATATTGTGTGTTACAACGTAGATTCGTGTATCACCGTTGTATTTGGATCACTGCTAGCAGTCTGAATTATTGCTGGCGGTATGTGTGGCGTCAATGTGATGGATGAAGTCTTTCGTACAGGTTTCGGAGAGGCCTGCAATCAAATATTAACAATGAAGATTACTCGATTAATTTGTGCTTTTACATTATTTTAAAAAGTGGTGTAATTTATCACAAATATATCTGATTTAAGTAAAACATGTATATTATACATACCCATTCTCTTCTGCAAGGTGCTTCGTCATCTGAATAGTGATCGATCTGTCCAATATCTGTTTCCGTCGCCGCGTTTCTTTTCTTTGGCTGCAAAGTCGCGTAATTGCCGCAGCCTCTAGTGAAATTAGTCATGTTTTTCTCCTCGACAATCTTTTCCTGGCATAATATCTCTTGTGATTTACTTTGCTTGTTGTTCGTTACGTCACTGGTACTTTTATTGTTGAAATAAAACGGTGGCATTTTCGACACCCAATGATCTAGACCAGAACCAGTCGAACTTGTAGACGCTGCGGACGAATTTCCCGTGGAATTATTACACAGACCTCTTCGCTGATAGAATAACATGTACGCCGCGTTCGTGATCAGATTCGTGTCATTGACTGCTTCTACACGCGTGTCGTCGAAGCAGTACCACTGTGTATCATATGGATTTCTGCAAAATGCTGTATAATGTCCACCTTGCAGATCCTGCCCGTGATGATTGCATATTGCGTAGAGATCGTAGACGTTCTCATCGTACTTGGGGATATTGTGTTGTCGCGGTCGCGGTTTCTTCCAGGGTGACCAGCCTAGACCGCCCAAGCTAGTGACATTGTTATGCGTTTGAACGCCGTTGTGAGCGAGATGTGGTGTCATGTCGAAGCCATACAAAGGAAAGTCCACCAGCATAGTCAGCTTGGATGTTGACCGTTGCTTAGACTGCTGACGAAATCTTTTCAAGTGTATGACTAATATATCGGGTAATGACCAGAGACCTAACTTCTTTACGACTTCTTGCTTCTTGTTGCAGTAGGGACAATGCCACGCGTCCTCCGCGCCCAATATCTCCGCCCGCGTGTACAGATCAAAACATTCCTCTAGGGTGACCGCGCCGCCTAGTTCGGAATTAGTCTTTAACTGTTTCACGCTGGCGTGTTCCTCGATTTGGTCGCTGTCGTCCTGTATAATATTGCATTTGGTGGCTTCGTCCCATTCGAGAATCAGCTTCACATGTTGTGGACCCGAGTCGTCGGCACATAGCGCCAAAGCCTGCTCAATCTGCTCCGTGTAAAGCGGATGCTCCACGCAGGGATCGATACAAGGATGTTCGTCTTGGATCGGTGTGGCCGCCGGATCCGCTACACGGATATTGAAGAGCCCTGGACTTTGGCTGGTTGTGAGAACGTCGTCCGCTAATGTGCTATGCATCTCCTTGAGCAAAAGCTTCTGCAGATCTTCGTAGGACGTCTCGCGTGACACCTGCATCGTGTACGGGCTGCCGAAACGTTGCCTCAGATCTCCCTTCACGAGAACATTGATCCAAACTAACAAGATATACGCTTGCTCCGTAGGTTCCTTCAATTGCGGCAGCTCAATGCAGTAAAGTGGATCGTTTTCCATAATCACAGATAGAGGCTGACAGTCAGAAAAGGTTCTGTAGAGAGAAAAAACAAGATATCAATCTTTTTGTTCCATTATTACAAGACACTTAGTAGACAATGCAAACCGATGGAAGATCATAGAACGATAAAGAAAGTTGCCAAGTTCTATCCTCATACCTTTACATTTTTTCGTGTTTCTTTTTACAATATACGAATGAAATTTATTCTTAGCGCTATTAAGTGTCCTCCTTCCGCTACATTCAAGAGTTTTTTTTTTTTTCAATCGTAATTCAACCTGTGAAATCCTTCGTCGTGGATCTCGGTCAGTAGCATGTGATTCTCGTCCACACCGGTGTCGCTTGCCAGAATCTCTCGGAGTTCTCGCACGTTGGCCGCCTGATTCACGCTCACGCCGATCTTGACCTGCCGCGGTTGCTGTGACGTGTAGAGGACATTCACGTAGAGATTCATCTGCCGGTGATTCTGCGGTACCGGCACCGACACGCACAGGAAGGGGTCGAAGGTGTTCGACTGCCGGTGGCATCTCGGACAAGTCAGACTAGACCGGAACTGTGCTTGGAATACGGCGTGTACGAAGGAGTTGTTACACCGCACGTGGTTCGCAAGCGTCTCCGCGGCGACGATGTCGTCAGGTCTACCGAATGAGTTCTGCAAATGGAAAAATGAATTAGAACATTTATTAAACGACGATATATCCGATTCGTGAAAATTTTAATAAAATTACTTTGAGAGGGTCATCGGTTTTACTTATATCGGTATGACAAGCATCAGTTTGTAATAAACTGAGCTCTCTCTCTCTCTCTCTCTCCTTTATCGCAGCTCTGTTTTACAGTTTATGTAATCTGGGAAAATAGGTTTAAAGCGAGACTGTCTGCCGCCGACGCGAAGCCATACGCACGCTAGCGGTGATGTGTTCCTCGCGAGCGAGGGGTCCGCGACCGCCTTTCTTCTCGGCTTGAATCCGATGTTGACACGAAACTCGGTTATCATTCAAAGCACATAACGACAATTATCTGTAACATGACCGCGCTCTATTAATAGATCACCGCTGTCGCAACCGTGGAAGCTTCCTTTCCTCTTCGCCGAAAGGAAGAAGACGCGGAACATTAGAAAGAAGAGCCGAGCGTGCTAACGAACTCCACGCGGCTTCGGCACAATTGTCGCCGATACGCTAAAATACTGTGCGCTCATTAACGTGAGACGTTGCACTTAGCGACCTAATGTCAGCATCGATTAATACAAGAGTAATGAAAGATCCTCTTCGCTTTATTCAACTCGACTTGTTGGAAGTCCAACAAGAGTGCGGAATCTTAAAATAATACAAATCTATAAAATTGCAATAATTATATAGAATCGGAGTGATAAGATCCGATAATGCTTTCGCTATTCGATAGAGCGAAGCTGAACGATACGATCGAGTGATATGACATAAGTGGACGTGTCGGAAACTTCTGCGTTTCCGCATTCCGATATACTTTGTCAACTAAAGTGTCCTCTAGTATAAAAATTTATTTCAGAGATATATTTAACTTTACCGAATAAATTAACGAGATTTGTTTGAATTGACCGAGAGGATTACAGGCGAGAGAGAGCTCTACAGTTTTATCGTCGAGTGTGATTCGTTTGTCTGATTTAAACATAGATACGATCCTTCTAATAATAGTAACAAAAGGGTAATAAATCGAGGTGTTGTGTATTTTTGCGGTGGTCGCGACTTTACAGAGAATCGCAAGAATTTATGAGATATCTAGCGGTATATCGCGCATTATGGTAACACTTTATTGCCTGCAATTATTCAAACTTACTGCAAGTGGCGCATATCATGTATAAGTTACAGGAGTTATTGTTGACCAGCCATTCGCACTTTATACGTTTACTTCGTTAGCATAAATGGATATAACAAACCTTGAAAGAAAACTGTCGAGTTTACAAATAAATGATGTTTGTGATGATTGTAATTTTCCAATAAATCCAATGTAAGCCCAATAAATCAGAAAGAGAGAAACATGATAAAGTAATAAATAAATAGAACTGTAACACACAAAATATGATATGATGAATATTGATATTTTCAATTGACGAGCGAGACGTCTTATGTCTAATAATAATAAAAGTATGTATCACTAAAATTAAAACAAAAATGGATTGAGTAAAATTCACAAAAAAATTACTAGATTAATTATAAATAAATAGATAATTAATTAATAAGATCCCATTCGACAATAAAAACTGCCATATTAATTTATTCTACGATGAAATAAAATATTTTTAAATCAGATCACGGAAAATAAACCATTGGACCGACGAAAGACTTCGCCGTTACGTGACGTAAAAGCTCGGATTATAACTCCGATAAGTATCAATGCGAGATCGCACTGGAATGTTACGCAATACTTCGAGCTACATATAGTTCAATAATGAGAGGTGATCCTCGTTAACGCACAACATTAGCGACCGACACACGCAGGGCTTCGCAATGCGAGGGTTCGCGTTTTCCGAAGCCGTGTAATTTATAACACGCGATGAAAAACCACAGAATGGGATAATCACCGGACTGATCGCGCAGGATGTATCAGCGATCCGGTTGCCGGAAGTAATTTCCGATGCGTACGGCTGGAACGACTCGCGCTCACAATTGGTCAATGTCACGCCGGTGCACATGTACTCGGTAAAACGTTGTTACATTCGCATTGTGTATGTGTTTCTATATAATAAGTAACCTTGCGAATATTCAAATCTGTTCTTCGCTATTCTGCCTAAAAGAATATACCAATAATAGGTCGGACCGAAGATGGAAGTAGAAACATTTTCTCGATCTGTGCAGTGCAACTGCGTTCTCGCCAGTCACATTTGATGTAGATACTAAGTGATTGCGCATACGAAATGTCGACTTTATCTCAACGATTTCTTCAGCCTATGATACGTGATATCTCGCATAAAAAAAATTATATCTCAGTTTTCGAATTATTTACGAAATTCTATCGTAAAATAAATTATTATTGGTTTATCGGGGTTACCGAGCGAGATCTTTATAATTTATTTATTTATTTATAAGTATATAATTTTAATTAAACAATTTTAATTAAATTTATTTATATTTATAATTAATTTAATAATTTTTATGAATTTTATATATGTTTTTATTTATTATAAATGTAAGAAATCCCGCCCGTTGAAAATATTAATATTTATTTGTGCACATTGTCGCTGTTTACTTGTTATTTTATCACGTTTCGTATTACATAATGTGATATATAATTTACATTTATTTCGTTTACTTTGTAACAAGTACAAAACTAAAATCACTCGATATCGGATTTAAACGTTGTATCGAAACCCTAGCTCGAATTTCTCTGGAGGCAATAATTTAACTGCTTTATAATTTGCTCGCAAAAAAATCAGAAAAATGATGAGTCGTGTGTCAGGAAAAACACTCGCTTGTCGATTTTTGTCGACGCAGTAGTGAGTCACAAGAGTAAAAATAAGAACGAATGCGGAAGGATGTCTGTTTCAAAATAAGAGTACGATGAAGAGCACTTTCCGCTTTCGCAATAATCTTTCGTTCCGCGAAACGTTTGATTCATATTTGAAAGTATTTATCAATACTGATAATTATATCTATAATTACCGATAATTATATATATTTAGCAAACACATTATAATGTATTGTACGGAAACACACAATTATAAATTAAACATATGTGCTAGTTTAAAATACGTATTACAAAATGAATAAACAACTCATTTTATTCGACGTATACGTCAACTGCGCTGATTACATTTCAAAGTACTTAAAACGTTATATCTTGCTTTTAAAAAACAGAAGGTGCTCTATCAAACTCAGACATCTCGATATTATCAGTACTTTATTCATGGAAAGAAACGCTTTAACTTGGAACGTAAGCAAATACTCTTACATACAATTCTTTCACGAATAAAAAAAAGCGTTTTTGCTCAATTACTACATATCGTTACATTTACAAAAAGAATATTTACGTTACATGACGATATATTGCGACGATAGACAGTTTGCAATAAGCTACCGTTATAGGCCAGTATGATTACTGATAAAAGTAAAATTTGTCTAAACAATTTTATTATAATATAAGATATAAAATCTCTCTTTCTGTCTCTCTTCATTAAGATGCAAAACAAAAAGATTGAATCCATTCTCTCGTGCGTCATTGTTTTTCTTTGTAGGATATCAACAAATAGAGCACCACTTGATATGTCGACGCGATAAGTTCACAACATTCCCTATACTATAGATTACACAAAAAGCGATTTCGTCACGTATTTGTTTACACGAATGTCCACGTGGATCTCGTTGATTGCCTGCGATTCATGGCTAGTGACGCAACATTTTCGAGTGCGTGCGTGCAAACATGCGTACACGATCGTCATGGAATTCGCACAGGAACATCGTGATTCTGTTTTTTTTTTGCACCATTCGCTCTCGCGTGTGCATATGAAACGCAGGACATGGAAGGGATAGATCACGCGAGGATGATGGATTTTTTTTTCGCGTCGCTCTCAGAAGCTATAAAAAATGTTACGTAAATATTTTGCTAACAATAACATTGACAACCCCCACCCTTAAAAAAAACGAGTTACATTCATCCGATGACCGGATGTGTATGCAACTCGGTCAAGAACAGGAACTACTGGAATTATTTTAACTATTGACATAGTTTTGCAAAGATGGAAACTCTCGCCAGTTGGATTAGCAATCACTTGCGCGTGATCGATTGAAATTAGCGCGCATTACAGACAAGCTAAAACTACCCCTCCCCTTTGTAATTCTTCTAGCATAATTCAAATTCGATCCTTCAGATTCATACGTTTCGAAATTGATTAATGCAAGATTGAAAATAAACTCTCGTCAAAGTATGAATTATTTACAATTAATCCGACATAGATTATTGTCACAGATTACTCATGATAATTGCTAAAATTAACAGATTGGAAAAGACTTGTCATAACAGCCAACGTTATCGACTCATGCATAATCAAATTAGATTAAAATGATCGCCGTAACGTACACATAATCAAAGCTACCTCGAAACGGAATGTTGCAAGATTATCTGTTAAGAAAGGCGGCGAAAGGGGGGTCGGGGGAGGGGGCGAAGTGTGAAACGCGCACGAGCGGGTTGCACACGTTGGCGCCAGCACGCTGGATGACAGTAGTCCACATATGCGCCGTAATCTGCAAAAAAGCGCTCGGCGATGCAAACTGATAACTGGATCTCCGTGGCCCCGTTCAAGGCCGTTACGGTACTGGCTCCCGTCGTTGCACGCATTCGACTCCGATTTCCTCGCGCTCGACTTTGCGGCGACGATCCGCTCGTGCGAATGTGTGTCGCGCGTACGATCACGGTTTCTCGACAGACTCGCGAAGTGTACTCCAAATAGGGTTGCCAGACGTCCTCCAATTTAGTAAAATATGTTTTGTCTTCCCAAAGACTCTATTTGTCCTCCAATTTCGGCTAATATTAATGTCTGCTGAATTTGAAAGTTGCTCCAGTACTGCGAGTCAGTGGCATTTAATTTTGAAAAGTGTGGATTTTAAATTCCACAATATTTTTAAGATAATTTCGTATGTTTTTTTCGGTGCCGGGAGCTTCAGCAAATTCCGAAAGAATTTTCAGCGTAATGAATGCAAAATGGTCCGAGGAGCGAAATAGATGTTTCGCTAATAAAAAATGAATTAATGATCTACTTTAATTGTCCTGAGAATTGCACTGATTTCGCTAGAAAAATAAAAAACAATGTTGAGCTTCTGAAGACTGCACAAAGCAGTGCAAAATATGAGCAATAATTACTTATGTGATTCACAAAGTATATGTTAGAATTGTTAGATAAAAAGATATAAATGTTATTTCTTTTAAAGTTTATAGATAATAATTTATGAAAAAAGAGACACGCTAATATATGGCAACCAATGGCAACATAGTGTTGCTTATACACACTTTAAAATATGCTAATAATTGCGATTGAAAACATTTCTTCCTTTTCATTTATGTGCCCACCCGGTGATCGCTTTTTTTTGCTTACTAAAATTGTTTTGCGTCCTCCATTTGGAATTTTTATATCTGGCAACCCTAACTGTATGTACTAGGTTACGAGATGATCTCCACTCGAGATCGCGAGAATAAAACACTCGTGCGATAACTGATAAAAATGTGTCCTGCTTGATATCGATCTGTATCGGCGACGATCAAGTTCCTTTCTTCATAAGTGTAACTTTACAAAAATAGCATATTTAATGAGCGACGTGGTTTACTGATACAATTCGAACGATCGGGTTGCTCGGTTATTTGGTCCTTATCTTTGCTAACTCAGCAAAGGCTTTGAACCGTAACCGAGAGGTGAACGATAAGATAACAGTCGGAGATGAATAATCACATAAAGACAAAAGCATGCACCGAACGCACTAAAAACGCATTCGTTATATAATTTACGGAGTGTTTAACTCGTTAATTTATGTTGTATTTATGTGTATTTCCTTTGATGTAAAAAATAAAAAAATAAAAATTTGACCCGGTTATCGAGTTTACGATATTTTTATCATCCACTGAAAGTCAAAAGGAATTCTTAAATTATATCACTCGTCGTTCGGTTATTTGTTTAACACGATCGACGTGAAAAAGAAGCGCGAATGTCGGGCCAATACAAATATACCCGATATCTTTAAATGATATAAGTGATAATGACTGGTAATTGTGACGTTTTTTTATACGACAATCGTGACTAAATCAATAATGATAATCAGTAATGATAAATTGACAGTCGTTAGTCTGAACGATTTCATAACACGCTTAAAAAATAACTGATTAGCAGTTGTGAAGTTTTTTCGGCGACTGTCAGATTCGTTGATTTCTCAATTATCCTTGTCAAATCAATTTTATCCTTGCGCCACGACCGTCAGGTCTTCGGAATCAAAACCGCGCATTTCTCTCGTGTGACACACATTTTTAGGTTGAACTCCTTTTTTTCTCTCTTTTTACCCCGCGACATTTCAATCTCGCACCGAGATTTTACCTTGGATCTCGTAATTGAAAACCATAGCACGTATTTTCGAACGTGAAGCAAATTCGGGTTAAGGTCTCGACTGACTGGCCATTTGTCGATTGGCTCGTTTCGCGAAGCGGTAAATAAAAAATGGAACGAAGCCCATTTTCATCGCCGCTTGATTCGCGTTTACAATCATAATGGAATATGTATTTTTTACATCGTAAACCGAAGATTCGAAAATAATCGACTTATTATCAATACAGTTAAACTAGATTGCTAGAATCTCTATTATATTACATTTTTTTGTGCTATAAATTCCCAATTACGTATTTATACATTTGTTTCACTTCAGATTAACGTATAATGTACTAAGAATATTTAGATGAGAAACTCCACTTTCAGAATTTTGATTAACAGAATGTGTGCTTTCGATATATTTTTAGAGATTATCTTGGAAATACTTGAATTTCTCCCATGGAAATATCTATAAACTTTCCTACACATTTTATTACCCTCTTTTTCTTCTAGAAATACCGATCCCTTTTACGTTCTCGCGTTCTCCCTCCTCTTCAATATTTTACTTTCTATTTTCTCACTAATCGAAAATACGAGACGAAAGGAGGCACGACTTCATCGTAAAAAAAACTTGAAATTCACGGAGCGTCTTTTAAAAGATCTAAGATACTAGAGTACATGTTATCGCGGATAAAATTCGGCGCAGAATTATAGAAAGCACCGGCCACCGTGTGAAATATTTGCCTTTAATTAAGGTAATCAGCGCGGATCCAGTTAACAATGCCTCCTTCAACGAGCGTTCGTTTAGGTATTATTAATCCAGTATTGATTTTATCTATCTTCATTATCGCGTGCATTTCGGTGTTTAATAGACAATCGACCCCCTCCACCGATTGCATGTATACATCTCGGCTCATCCAGACTCGGCGAAGGTGTCGGAGATGAACAAAAAAAACGTGCTCGCGTGTTCGCGGCTTCCGCTAGTCGTCACGCAAGCGGGAGATTGTCAGCGTCTGCACCGAGAATATATGCTCATGTGCAGTCGTGCCTACGCACTGTACGCGTGCTCGACACGCAGCGTTTTAAATAAGAGAGAAAAGGACAGAGGGAAGGAAGGGGGAGAGAAAGAGCCGCAGCGAACGTCTCTCACACGGCTGGGCCACGACGATCCAAGGAGAAAGTTTCTTTCGTCTGACGCCCAGCTCACCACGATTAAGCGACTACCGAAGAATGCGTTTAATCGCCTACCGTGCCTGCCACACACTGCTTTGAAGCGGAATACTACTTATATTCGTTTTAATTAACTCGTTTTTATTACTCGTCTCTGCTGAACTTTTTATTGGCGATGGCCGGCCGCCGATCCTATAATGCCTGGAAAAAATGTGGGACTGTTTTGTTTCTATTTATCGTAAAGTATATGTTACAGCAATAGATTTTAATTGGTATTAATTATAAAAGAAATATTGAGAAATGCTAAGATATATGTAGAATGATAATTGTTGATCCTTTGATGCAAGTGTTTTCTTAAATCAAGCAAAAAAAAGATTCCTCAAGAATGCAACTCTCATCATACTTTCTTCTCAAATAAATTAATAATAATTAATAAAATTAATAATATTAATAAAATTAATAAAATTATTAATAATTTAAATATTGAATACACACATATTTGCGGATTTTATTAATCAAACGCAATTTTATATGGATCGTTTTTCATACAAATAGAGTGTATTAACATATTTATAAGCATTATATTTCGCAAATATGTTAGTTAATAATTTATATTTGTAAAATAATATTCATTTCTAATTGCAAACTCATTTGTAATTACAAAATTACAAATTCTAACGTATAAAGAAATTTCAAAATACTGCACAGTTTCGACACCTCTGGTTCTTCTCGCAGTGTAAAATTATCTTTTCGTGACGATAACTGTCATGATAAAAAAATGTTATCGAAAGACGAACAAAATATCGCTTTTTTTAAAACAAAACCAATTCCACTTCCAGCTTGGTGGAATACATAGCGTAGTTTCCAACCAAGGTCGAAGATACGACGAGCCTCTTCGCGAAAAACGAGACTATCGCGCACATGTGACACTCATCGTCATTTTCGTGCGCATGACCTTAACGCTTCGATATTACTGAAGATACACCCGACGACGACGCGACTAGCGACGTCTAAAAATAGATAGCAACAATATCCCACGGAAAAAAAAGAAAAAAAAGAGAGATAATTCGCAGATGTTCCTCGCGGTTCAAGGTAACACCGAAGAAAAAGTTGCGACTAGACGATTTCGACGACCGTTCCGCATTCCGACGATTGAAAATAAATAAGTCGGAGAATGCAGCTCGCTAAAGTGGCTCAATTTAAGCCAATATTAGTCTAATTAATATTAATTTCGAGATTGAGAGCTTGTAACAGTTTAATCTCCAAGTGAAGAGCATCCTCCAAGATATACGTCACACAAGGCAGGAGCGATTAAACGAATTATTGAGGGACGTCGGCTGTTACGCCGCCGCTTTCGCAGGAAGGTACTTCCCTCTTTACGGGACAGTTTAATCGTCGCGTTAACTCGCGAACGTGCATTCCGCACGTTCGTCTTGCGTAAAGAGGAAGAGGAGGGGAGATGGCAGACCTCACCTTTATGATCTTGTACTTCTTCTTGGTCGCCTGATTGAGATCCTCGTGCACCTTGTCGAGCAGCCAGAGGAGGAACTCCTGGGCGTCGTGCTGCAAATTACCGCGGTACTGACTGCCGTACTTGTCGACGACGCTCTTGAACGCGGTGCTCATCTCCGGGTCGTACTGGCAGCTCCAGATGGCCTTGAGGAGCAGCGCGAGCTGCTCGGTGATCTCGCCCTTGGTGCCGTACTTCTTCGAGTTGAGCTTGTTGCGGCGCGACAGGTCGACCTTGTACTGGTCGAGGACGAAGTACTCGGCGAGGATGTCGGTGTGCGAGAGGCACTGCAGCACGGCGTTCATGAAGCACGTGTTGCCGTGATTGCGTAGGCCTATGACACCCGGTACGCGATCGGGCGGGATGTGCGCCGGCCGCGGCGGCGGCACTCTGATGTCGCCCGCGCTCGAACCGAGGTCCTCACCACCACCGACACCGCCACCGCCGCCACTGCAACGTTGATGATGGATCATCGACGCGGACTTGTAGCTCTGGGCGCCCACGTTTGACATATGCCGCACCATCTTGTTGATGAACTTCTTCCAGGACGGCCGGCGGAACACCTTCTTGCCGCACGGTCGCTCCTGGGACTCCTGATTGCCGGTAGTCTGCTGACCGCCATGTAGTCTTCCCGTTACGTTCTGTCGCTGCTGCTGCTGCTGAGACAGTTGCACGCCGCCGTCCGCGTGACGCGCGTTGTTGTTGTTCCTGGCGTTGTTCTCCTTGGCGCTCGGCGCGCCGTTGTTGACGTCCCTCGAGTCTCCGTGGGTCTGCTTCGGACGTCGCCGCGACATCCTGCTGCTGGCACTTTGAAACGGGTTTCTCGGCAGTGTAAAGGTGCGCTTGAGCCGCGTGGCGCCACGCGGCTCCGCGGGTTTAACCTCTTCCTCCACGCCCAGCTCGCCCTCGGACACCGATTTCATCACCGACGTGCCGCGATCGGTTCTCGCGGCTTTCATCGCCAGCCGCCACCCTCGCTGGCTGAATGGCTAGCGAGGCTAACTCTGGCTCGTCCGGATCGGGGCTCGACCGCGCGCGAGAATCTGCTCGGCCGTCGCCGCACGCTCACATCACGTCCTCGGGTGTTACCTCGACCGCGACGTGGACGAGGATGACAACGGCGACAACGACGATGACGGCGGCGACTTTGCCGTTGCCGCGGAACGACGCGCTCGACGCAGGGAGCCGCGCGTACGCGGCAGCCGCACGTCCCGTACGCGCCTACGTGGAAACGCAACCGAACGCAGTCGGACGTCACGCAACCGCCTCGGAAACTGCACCACGGTGGCCATCGGCGGCCATTTGCCGCGCGTATCGAGGGCTTCCACGATTTCACACGACGCGTCGGCCATAGACCATACGTCGGCTGGCGACATCTCGCTGGCCGTCGGGGGAGACGAGCGACCGTCGCGACATCTCGGCGGCAACGCGGCGATTCGAATTACCGCTGGTCGCTAAGGCAGAAATAATGAATTGTATTTTCAGCGCTGTTATTTTTTTTTGTAAAAATTATTGATATTTGCGGAAAAAACGATTGGAAATTGATAAAAGATCTACTATGAAAAATAAGTTGGTTTTTTATAACAATTGATATACGATATCGCTCTTATTATTTTTTGAATAATTTATAGCTCAATAATTATTGTTGATATTTGAGGAAAAATATGATTATAAAGGAAAAATATGATATTTAAGGAAAAAACAATTCGAATTTTGTATGATAATCATGTAAGTACGTCTCTTATTATTTTTAAAAAATAATTTACAAAAATTCGAAAATTGTCGATATTTCAAGAAAAATCGATTCTATATTGGTCGAAATATTCGGAAAGTAGGATGACTTTGCGTGAGTCATATATATTACATATATACTAACGATATATTACATCGTTAATAAGTGTCCCAGTGGGAATACCAATGTTAAATCGACATTGGTACCATCGACATCGAAAAATATCGACAAGTATTCGATTATCAACCATCCATCAATGTATTCATCGATTCGATGTCTATACGTCGGTGAATGGTTGATGACCGAATACTCATCGATATTTTTATTATTTTTCTTGATTGAAAAAATCACATATTTTTACTGCGAAAAATATTAATTAGCCAGGGATAATATATCTTTATCTTCTATATCTTGTATCTTCTTCTTTTAGTACCGTAACCGTATCCGATCGTTGGCAATCATGGTATTATGATTGTCCTGGGAAAGAATAATGCGGTGGTTTTCCGTTGCCTTCCGCATATAGCTCGTCAATTTGACAAACTGTTTTTTTTTGGCAAGATACTCTCGGTGGTTTGCCGTTGCCTTCCGAGAGGTGGCGATCAAATAAAAATCGACGATTTTTGGTCGGATTTGAACTTGGGATCTTCAGCTCATTAAACCAACGTACATCTCTCTGAGCCATGATCGCCACATCTTGTATAGATATAGGTATATCTTATATATATCTTATAAAATTTACTGAAAGACAATAAAAATAATTTTATATATATTTAATATTATAATATTCACAATTGCTCAATTAATATAAAAAGAATTTTTATTATGATGAAGTTAAAAATGACAAAAATATCGACAAGTATTCGATCATCAACCATTCATTGTATAGATGTCGAATCAACGTCGATTCGACATTGTGTTTCTACTGGGGTTGTATGATCATCGATAATTATTACGACATTAGTGTTAACGCAATAGCTTCATAATTAAATGTGATAAGCTATATGATATAATATGATTTATATTATTTATCAATAATTATTGCATTTTTTAATAGTTATTAATAAGATTTTTTTATAACTATTGTATTTTTTGTAACTATTAATATTACAAACATTAAAGTTTGATAGATATTTTGATGTCCAAATCGCGCACAATGTGATAATTTCGATGAGCTTAATTTTGTATTAGTTTTATTTAATCTTACAATATTAATAAATGTTTTTATTTCATTACATTTTTGTTATTATAACTGTAATGAGCTAAAGTAAGTATACAAAGTATTAAATACTTCCCACTCGGCATGTTATATTTCTGAAACATTACTACAATTGTATTAAGGTTGTTAATTAGCAAAGATTTACAAGCGGATTGCTGGCATATGGTTGGATACGATCAAAAAGTCATTGTCAGCAATGAATTTCCCTTGCTGATGATGCATTTCAGCGAAAGCAATATCGTTCAATTGATCAAAGTCGCGTCGTCCGTTTCTACCGACATTTTCATTATGATCAGTTCAGAGAAAACTCGTTTTATTCTTCAAATTAGTGTCTTTTATCTTCTTTTAACTGATATTTCATATTCTTGGAATCTAACGTCACTGAACATATCGGACAACGTTTTAATTTGGAGATTCGCTGTATGGAGAAATCGCGCTTTTCTGGCAATTCCCAGGTAGGTTTATTACTATAAATATTATAATAATAAACTGTGAGTAACAATCCGCAATCCATATTACACAATGTGTAATGTCACATAAATAATAATTAATTTTAAATAGATAGAACAATAATTAATTTATCTGCAAATATGGCTTAATTTTTACTCCTTTGAAATTTTGTAACAGCTAATTAAAAAACATAACTTAAATCTTTTATTTGTAAAAGAATATAAGTTTATCATCATTTATCTCTATTATTCTTTTGCTTGATTTTTTATTACTAATTTTAAATGCTAATCAATCACAAGTGTAAAATATGTATAAAATATTAATAAATACGATTTAATACATGTATGATGTTTTGTTTAAAAAATTAAAATTTTTCTGAATAAATAAATAAAAAGTTTTACATTGTTAAATATATTACTATTTTATTATATATATATATATATATATATATATATATATATACATATCAGAGCGGAAAAAGAAGAAGGATGGAAACCAACTCTAGTGGAAGTCTCTTGGCCTGAAATTAATTTGTCATTGAACGTTGCAAACATAGCAATCTCCCCAAAGCCTTTCCCTAAGGAAAGATCGTCAAAGAGCGATTATGAAACTCTCGTATCCGTAACTGGATTAGACGTGGATGCTCGAGGACGATTATGGATTCTAGATGCACCCGATGAACATAATCATTGGCCTCGAATCATTATTTACGATTTGAAACGAAACGACCGCTTGGTATCTATTAAAAAATACATTATCTCTAAATTCTATATATGTCAATTATTATGTAAGATAATATTATGTAAGGTAAAAATTTCAAATTATTAGCACTCTTAGAGTCTTGTTTAAACTTAACGTATTTTAATTTTACAATTTAGAGAACTAACAAACAGAGAGAGAGAGAGAGACTTGAATTTTTATTTTATAATCATACTACACAATGTTCAGCAACTTGCGAAAAAAAATTTGTTTAGAAATATTTTTATACTTTTAACTTTTAAGAGCCAGGTTTTTTTCATGACTTTTACAGTTTTTGTTGAGAATTTTATATATGCCAAAGTTCTACAAAAAATATGAGATCGTTGTAGAGCCAAAAAATCGCTTTTCGTTCTCAAAAGGTTAACGATATTTATTGTGTTTTTAACAAAATTATATATAAAAATATAAGATCTGAAAGATTATACGTATGTAAAGGAATTGTAACTTCTAACTTAAAATTTAACAAAACAAATTTATAGAAATTATAAATGTTATAAATAACAAAATTTTACTATTAGTTTATTAATTAATATAATATAATAATGTATTATTTAAAATGTATTAATCTTCCTTGAACTTGAATTTTATTTCTAAGGACGTATATTTAGATAATAATTTAGATAATAAACAATAGATAATAATATTTAGATAATAATTTCATTTATTTAAAAAAATGTTTGAAGGTATCATCCACTGAGTTAACTAAAGTGTCTTCGAAGCGATTAAGATCTCTCGTGATTGATCAATATAAAGAAGATCAATGGGGATTTCTTGGGTATATCGCAGATGCTGGTGACGAAACGATCGTTGTTTATAGTTCAAGTAATTTACTTACATCTGAGGAAAATTTATACAGCACTACAGAATCATTCTTTTTTTATCGTCGATTGCGATACGAATTCCAGAATTGCGTAAGTGGTGGAAATTGAGAATGTTACACGGACCCGAAATTCCTCGTGTGGAATCTATTGACCTTGCTGTTTCTCGGAGGAATTCGATCTTATACATGACGGGGCATAATACACACGATCTGTTTAGCATTAATTTGGAAAGGATTAGAACGGATGAAGTGTTGCGCACAGCGGCTTTACACGTACGTGTCAAGTAAAGTGATTTTTCGGTATTATTCACTGTATCGAATGCTTTACATTTCTGCATTTTTTATGGAAGTTTAAAGAAAATAAGAATGCAGACACAATTGCGAGCACCAACTAACAGTAACATTACATCAACGTTATAATTTCCTACTTAATAATGTAACTGTTATGTACACAACATGTGTTATATTACACTTGTATTGTTTGGTGGGAGATTATAATATTGATGTAATGTTACTGTTAGTTGATGTTTGCTGGATAAGCGTTATTTTTTCAATATACATTTTTGAACGTAACGTCTTTGAGATTCGCAGATTTTTTTTTAATAATATTATTTTAGGAAGTACAAAATGTAACGGTGACGTGGCTTGGAAAGAAATTAGGCTCTTCTGTGGGTTTGTTCAGTGATTTAAAAGACGGCCTACACTATTTTATGACTTCAGAGAGAGCCAGCGTGCGATGGGACACTAAGCTTCCTTTGAACGTAAATTATTTAATTTAATCCCCTCTAATAGTCATTATGAATAATTGATTGATCTGTCCTTTCAGGCGCAAAGTCATTCAGTCTTGGTACAAAACGATGATGTCCCGTGCATAACTGATTACATAATGGATATGCAAAGAAACGTATGGGGCTTAGTGAATTCGGAATGTCCCGGCGCAATGAAGAAAAATATTTCAAATGATTCGCCACTTAAATCTAGAACAATTAAAATTCAAAAATATTCTTTTCTATTGTAGTGTTATGATTGTTTTTTCAATTTTAACAAAACTATAGAATATCTTAATATTCTTTGGATTTTCAATAATAATTTTCCCGTAAATATCATTATTTATTATTCGTTTTTAATCAATATTTATATAAAACTCTACTAAAGTTTGTTGAAATTAATGAAGATCTATTATTTTCAATTAATCTTTAATTTCGTCATCTAGTCTTCCTTAAAGTTTAATTTGCTTTTATTTTTACTGTTAATTACTTGAAAAGAAGCAGAAGAACGTTGGTATTTTATGGTTCAAAACAACTTGATTAATTACCGACAAACTAGTAATAAAGAATGAATCCAGCTAATGAAGAAAAAAAACATATATATAGTTTTAAGAACATCTTTACCATAAATAAAATACGTATTTCTTTTACGTATTTCTACTTACATGGATTATATAAGTGACACGTATATTCCGTAAATACACATACGTTTATCTCCGTAAATATACATTTATATAAGTTGGCGTTTATTAGTCGTTTCGACTTACATAACAACAATTACAGGTATTATGTATTTTTATTAGTAAATCACTTTTGATCGTTGAACAGGTGAATAATCGCAAGGTTTTTAAAATTTGCCTTGAAGACTGCCAGATTTATGCGTCGACAAGTAATTTTTACACTGGTCAACTCGTCCAAATACAAGATTTTAGAGCGCAATAACATGCAAATCTCGGTCACAGAAAAGTTATGTTAATTGGCAGAAAAATAAACATTGTACATTCGCTATATTATCTACTGCGATTGAAAGAAAGTGTTCCAGCACTTACATTAATTGATATAACATTCGAAGATTAAATTTGCTATCTATAAGAATCAAGGCGCAAGATGCTGCCGGTTACATGACTAGATCAGCGACAAAATAGAACTTGATCTCCCTATCTTTTTTTTTTTAATTTAAGCAACGACTGAATACTTCAATTAATAGAATAATATTATCGTCATATCTTTCGATGATTTTTTTTTATCGCGAAGGAAAAAATTTGATTGTTTGTTCGATTTGTAGAAGTAAGAACTAAAACTAATATAATTTTGTTAAAATTATTTCGATGCCGTAATGAAAAAAATGTACCTTAACGCTAATCGTCGTATCTCCATTGCCTATTGATAATTATTTTCATGTGTCTGATGCATCGAAATACGAAGTATTTTCTAAAATTACCGATTTCAATTCCTGTGTGTGAAATATTGAGTTATATAATGGATACAATTACTCTGTTATTCTTGTCCTAACGAATGATTCTTAGTCATCGCAGGTTTTGACCAAGGGATGAACGCTCACGGTGGCGCCTGTGCAGCTCACGGTGTTCTGTATATAATCCTGGAAGTTGCTCTCGATCACCCACATGAGTCTCTTGAAACCAGGAACCACTTGAGTCGGCAGTCGACAGTCGTTGCCCTTTTGCACCAGGAGGAAGTTCTCCGATCTGAAGGGTGTCTCACTGTTCCACATGTAGATATCGGATTCACCTAAAAAAAATCATTCTTCTTAATTAGATGCTGGATTAAACCACAATATCGTTTGATTTTAACTGTATGACTTGCTGCGCAGAGCAGTAGTGCAACTTTCATTTTGAAAGACTCAGAGAAAGTCTAATTATTTTTTTACATTTAAAGAAGAAGATATCGTATAAAGATTGATATACGTCGAACTGAAACGTTTCCCTTACCCTTATTTCTGAAGAAAAGGGCGCAGCCATTATCGTTTCCGAGGAGGACGATCTTCTGCTGCTTCGATCCGACATCTATGACTGATCCTTGAGTGATACCTTGTCTCAGGTTCTCAGCCTTGATCGCGAAGAGCCTGTTGGATCCCAGGTAAGTGAAATATAACACCGGTGTACCGCAACTCTTCTTCACCAGCGTCGAGTAGAGAACGTCTCTACGTTGGACACCGACGGTAACGGCGTTCGGAAGGATCACTCGGTATCCTTTGTCCGCGGTGACATTGTAAACAATAATGGACCTGGAGGCTGCATCGGTTATGTACACATACACCTGACCGTCGTCTGCGTAGTCGACTGTCAGATATTGCAGACGAGACTCTGGGTTCACCAAGTTACTCAAATCAATCACCTTCACAACCTGTGGGACACCATGAATTGTTCATTTCAGAATCGTGTATTTCCACCTCCAATAAATCATGATATACGATATAAAATGTGTATGAGTTTTAACGAAATCAATGTTGGAATTAGAATTACGTGATTTATCTAAAGTCTTTTTATTTTTTATTATTAAGGAATTTTTTAAGAAGATTGAATATACGTTCTTTTCTTCATCAAATAATTGAAGTTACCCGAAGTAGTCACGAGTCATGATTAAGACCTTGCAAAGATAAATTCTATTCTCCTAATAGTTTCTTTTTTCAATTAGATATAACAACTGCCATGTAATTATTACTAAAATTATTGTACGCGAATTGGATACTTGACCAGTAAGTATCTTCGGTGCTGTTAATCATTAATTTCTCGTACCTTTCCGGATTTTACGTCAATTCCGACGACTTTCGGGGGACATCTGCGCACTGGTTGCTCCAAAGTGTTTACGATACCAACGTCCAATACCCACACGATCTCTTGGACATCCAGAGCTAAGTCTACTACACTTTGCAGTGCCTCGCAGTTGCCCTCTTCCTGGATCGCCCAGCAAGGGAACGGTGTCACTTTCGGCTCGCAATCCTTCGTTTTCAACGACATGACGCCCAGGGTGAACGGCACACCTGGCTTGTAGCGTGGCATTGCTATGATCGCATCCTCCCTGTAGACCTGCACTCTCGTAGCAATGACATTCTTGGGGATGTAACGTCCGCTCGTCGCGTAAATGTTCTTCGTACTTTGGCATGGCCAATCCAAGCTTTGACCCGACAAGACGAACGACATCTCTGGTAGCAACACCTTCTCGCCTACCACCAACGATAAGCCACTCGCCAGGATCACCAGGCACAGAGCGCTCCTCTGGATTCTCATCCTGCGCTCGTTTCTTATGACACGTTGTAGTAATATCTTGATGTTCTATAAAAACGCATAATAAAATTTAATTTTTAAATTACTATGGAAACATTATTCTACAGATGTAAACTTATAAAATTTTGCGCTAAACGGCAGTTACTAACATTGATAAAGTTGATAAAAGTTAAATGAATTTAAATAAATAAATACACAGAATACATTTTTACGCTTAAATTATACGAATTTAGCTTTACACGGAATTTTGGAGCATTAAAAAGATTTATTATTAAACCATGTGAAAATTAATTTATACAAATAATATTTGAAGAAATTTTAACAAGTACTGAGAAGAAACAAATAAAACTATAGATCAGTACACCTTAAGCGAGGAAGAAATTAATAATATAAGGAAGCTGCTGAATGCGCGGCGAAAAAGGTGTGAAAACTTACAAGATTTCCCACAATCAGTTGGGCGAAAATTTTTGAATGTGCGAATCATTACGGCTTTATACTTATATGTACGCCGACTGTGAACCAATTGAAATTGTTTATATTTTTACTGTACACCACTGTCTCCTTCTACCCAATATTTTGTAATGACTTTCTTGCTCAAGTTTGACGAAATTTGTAAAGAGGAAGTATCTCGCGATGCGCATTTTTGAATATTATTTATAAATACGATTCCAGGAAATCACAGAAAGTGTTGTGCTTTGCAATTAACCAGGAAATTTAGTGTATCCAGAAAATTATCTCTTAGTTGGTTTTATTCATTTGTTGTACGTTCAACTTCCGCTGTTATAAATGAAAGCTATCTATAACTTTCTCTGATATAATCATTTAATTTGTTCTTTTTTTATCTTTTTCCATAATGCTTTATCCTGTATAATTTTTGTCTCCGAATTAATTTTTATAAGGATTGATATGAACAGGATCGTTAAAGCTTATTTTTGCTGTACAATTGTTATAATTGCGCTTTTGAATATCATTATACATCCAGAGAAAATTATTCTTAATATTTTTTATACTATTATTTTCAAACTAAAAATGTAAAAGAACATAAATGTCTATAAAATTTTCATACTTTCTATACCTTTCACCATCTTTTATAACATGTAAATGAATAGTATATATATATATTTATTTGCCACAGGTAATTCCTTCTTATCTTTTTGATTTTATAATTATAACACATTGCATTTATAATATGAATACTCTTCTTGATATTAAATGTATCCTTTTTGTTTTTTCACTTAACAAAAAAAAATATGTTCTGAAGTGATTAATTTACATTAAAAAAAATAATCCAACATGATCAGTTTGCGCGATCTTATCGCGTATCGGTTTATTATATCTTATTTATCTTTATTTAATAAATTTGCTATTTATATTTTTTATTTTATAAATTTGCTTAAATTATAATAAATTTGCTATAAAGATTTTGCTATAAGGACAGTAATACACACTTGCGTTTCCAATGCACATTTAACTGTAATTTGCGGAACTGCTTCAGGAATGTGTTCATGTCGACTGCGCGTCACGACTAAATATTTTTCAAACAAAGATGTTGCCCAACATTTTGCTCCGATGTGACAGGATTATAAAACTGGGGTAATTCGGAAGATTTTACAGTTTACGATTTCATTCGATCGCCAAAAGAGACGCGATCGAGGCGGTCGGATTATTCGAAGGACAGGGGAAACTCACATCAAAGGATGCTTTTCGCACGAACGGTGACGTTCGTCGTCGCCGTCGTCGCTCTCGTCGGTGCCAACCCTAATCCCAACGAACAGAAAAACGACGGGAAAGTTCAGTGGATCGGCGGCTCCTTCGAATGGCCTTGTCCGGCCACGAAGAGCTTGTTCAAGAATAACGGTCGTTACATCTCGAAGAATGTCCTCGCCACGAGGGTTGCGGTCTACAAGGATGATGCCATCGTCGCTTTACCCAGGTATGATATGCACAATTTGTAAGCTTAAAATATTGTACAATTGCGATAATTATAATTTATTTAACATTTTTTATATTTTAAATATTTTTTACGCGATTTTTTTATTAATTCTTCATTAAAGGATGTAATGAGATTACATTTCTCAGATCATTTTTACACGTACAAACATATTTATATAGAAGAAGAAAATCTGTCGCAAAAGAATCTCACAAAAGAGCAACATCGTAGCTTATATTATCTATAAATTAAATAACCGCAACAATTAATAAAAAATTCTTATATGTGAAAAGCTTGTATTTTGGAAGGAATTTTGAGCCAATTTGATCTGTACTTTCGATTCAACGTAAACGATTCAACGAGGGATCGTTCCTCTCTCCTCTAATTACATCTAAATCCAGGCCGAAAGGGCAATCGCATTCTTCGGCAAGTTTATCCGCTTAATAGAGAGAAGTCGCAGGAGAAAAGTGCGCTCGTTGCAAATCGCGTGTTACGTCAGTAGCAATCGATACACAGTGGTATCACTCGCAGAAATTAACGAGGCACGAGTTCGACACGAACCGAGATTGCGAGAAGAGAGAGAGAGAGAGAGAGATGCAATCATGATTATTTTTTCAACGCGGAAAAAATGAAGTAGTTATCTTGCCGCATATTTACGAAGATTTTATGCTGTGTTCAGAAGATAACGGCAGTTTTTCTCCAATCGAAAGACACGCGTTCGCGGACCTTGTCACGATTGTAAATCCCGTAATGGAGAACGTCTGCACACACATGTGTGATAATATTGCGACATTATGCATTGGCGGTATCTGTCTCGTTTTACGAAGTGTATCTGATATTTACTGATCTGTAAACGCACTGAAACACTGCATGATAAAAGCTTTAGATTTAATCGCGATATCTTTATCATACTTCCTTTCCATTATACATACACAATCGTTAATCTTACTGATCGTTAGTAATGTAAAAGGGTTAACACGCTATATTACGGGGTTAATATCCATAATAAGTAGCGTTACTTGTGTAACTGATTGCCGACTAATGAACAATTCCAAGGTATGTTTCACAAAGTTTATTTTTGATCTATCGAATGTAACAAATCGACCGTAACACGATTCCATTTGGTGTTTTATATACTTGGAGAAATGTATAATCTCATTTATACATAGATTTGTGACTCTGTACTAACTGTAAAAGAAATAGGATTTTAAGAAGGAATATCAATGAAAAATTCTTCAAAAAACGAAATGTCGAAACACGAGATTGTCGCAAGAATTTTGTGCTTAATATTTGATATTGACGATAATATTATACATACAAGAGATAGAGATAGAGATAAAAGACCAATGATACTTTAACAATTAAGAAATATACTAACTAAATATACTACTTTTGAAATGTTTCTTCAGATTCAAATCTGGCGTGCCAGTGACATTAGCGAAAGTCTGTTTGAAAAATAAGAACTGCCAGGCTAGTCTTTCAGCCTTCCCTTGCTGGTCGCTCCAGGAAGAAGGTACATGCTCTGCACTGCAAAATGCCGTGGACCTCTATTTGGATGCCCAGGACATCCTGTGGGTATTGGACACAGGAATCATAAATTCTCTCGATAAACCAGAGCGCAAATGCCCACCAAAGGTTGTTGCTCTGAATGTGAGCACTGGCAAGGTGAGACAATTTCTGAAATTCGCGACGTAAAAAGAGCATTTTTCTCCTTTTATAGAAGTTTCGTTGAAGCGTACAGAAGAAAAGAAAACGTTTCTGTCTACATAAAACTCTTTGATCATAAAAGCATGCAAATTTTTTAATATGATCTTCTTTGCATTATTGAGAACATTTATCTCTTTTTGATAAAAAAATGAAGAAATTATTTCATGAAATTATTTTATATATATTTTTTTAGTCACACCGTTTGTGTACGCATTTGTATTACTAATCCACATTACTTTCCTTTTTTTCCTTTCGCAATGTGTTATGCAAAAAAATTTAAGCGTCTTTTTTAACAAATAAACTAATATTCGATTAAAAGCTGTTTCTTATCGTGCAGTTGTTACAACACCAATTAATCGAATTATTTGAATGTACCAAAAAAGATGCAACGTTATCTCTAACTCGATATTTTGAGAGAGAAACAGGTGGAAAATTTTTTTCAACATAAAGACAAAATTGTATTAATATGCATCATATCTCAAATTTTCTTTTTTCTTTAAAATTAAATCGATTCCTTAACGTTAACGAGACAATACAATGAATTTCTTTTTCAGGTCGTGAAAACCGTTGACTTGTCCGGTCTGTCGAGCTCCTCGTCCCGACTGCAGTACGTCGTGGCCGACTACAATCCGGATGGCCGCGTCTTCATCTACGTGTCCGACGCAGCCGCGCGAGCGATTTTGGTGTATGACGTGACCTCGGGTCAAGGATATCGCGTCGTGCTTCCGCAAGCGGTGACCATGAACTGCGATCGCCGAGATGTGCTCTATCTCGCTCTGCTACGCCACCAGGATGGTAGCACCTGCCTGCTCTTCACATACCTGGGCAGCAGTCGTCTGTTCAGCATCCGAACGGAGCATCTTCGAAGCGGTAACGCCCAAGGCAAGATACACGATTGCGGACCGAAACCGAAGAAGATAGTCATCCTGGGTACGGACAACGGCAGCGCGCTCTTCTTCCGCTACGAGGGTGAGAACGAGGTCTACAGATGGGACTCCGTCTCTCCCTTCGTGTCCGACAACTTCCAGGTCGTCTACAAGAGCCCCCGATTTGACGGCTCCCTGGCAACTCACATCGTGCCCGATTACAAGAGAGGACTGATGCGCGTCCTCGAGAGCAACTTCGCGGATTACATGCAAGGCACCGTCGGCTGCGGGGCCAATCACGCCTTGATCCTGATGTAAGGCGAGGTGTTCTCGCTTTGCCGATCGTGAATAGGTCGGGGAGAAAGAATAGGAGCGCAAATTGATAACAGCGACAGGTTTCTCGGCCTCTCGAGTATTCCAGCCGGGAGACCACAAGTATCATTACGATTCAATGAGATTACCTTTTCACGCTATAGATGCGGAACAATATGTACCTTACGCTATTTATCGTGTTCTCCATTGCCATAAGTATATAATGTAAAGATCACTCTTGTGTATGTGTAGCTGTGTGTATATGTACGTGTGTCTGCAGCGAAATTCGAACTCGCCAAAATTATATCAGCTGCAATGCGTCCTTTTGCAGCCGACGACGCAAAAACTCCGACGGTAAGCAAAATGTCAATCGCTGACATTCGTCGGATGAAGAAATAAACGTAATATAAAATTCAGCGTTTTTAACTTTTTCCTCCTAACGCGACTCACGTTTCTAATCTGCACTCGACGTATCTCGGTTTAAATCTCAGCAATTAAATTACAATACTTCATGCGCACCAATCTCTCATTAATTACGAGCAGATTTGCACGAATTAATCCATCGCTCTTAATTAAATACTTATAAGCTAATATAATCAATAAAATTAGATTAAACCTTACCATAATTAAATTAAACTCAAGCATTATATTTTCTTACAAATTTATTGAGAATATTTTCTAAAAATTTAACTTTTATCTAGAATTTTACATATCTTTTTCTGCAGATTAGAGCTCGTTTTATGTTCGCTTCGAATTATAAAGTTACGTGTAACAGGTTGAAAGGAGAAAAAAAGAAATTGCTGCGAATTGCACGTTGAGCGTGAAAAAGTTAATTACATCGCGTGTTACATACCCAGGTCGACATTCGCGAGTAGGTAGCTCTCCTTACATTCTACCTGCTCTACCACTTCTCGTTTTCCTGTAAGGAACGCACGTGCTCGGCATAAATTAATAGCTTGTACCGAGAACGAACAGTGTGTTTGATTCTTAATACGGCATTGACTTTCCTTTCCAATCTAATTCGACAACTAACAGCTTTTTACGTTGAATGTCGAATGAGCATTCATTTCTTTTCTTTTTATATGTACCAACATTCGGACATTGAACCAGAAGTCATATGATATATCGGAAGTTTTAATGAAAATTGATACTCAAGATCAGATTATCTTCCTGATTTTATACGATATTCGCTATGAAAGTCCAACTGTATCCGATTACGAATTAAGGGGGCATATAGCTTTCTCGGCCCGAAAAATAGCTCTTTTTTACTAATTTTTTTTCAAGAAACAAAAAGGCACATAAGGATCGGGTTTTTTTTATATTAAAGAACATACTTTAGACTTATCATTCAATTTTTATTGAAATAAAATAACCCCCTTTACCCCCCCTGCAGTCCCCCGAAGTTGACTATGCACGATGGGACTTAAATCGCGGTACCATGGATTGCTTCTTATCCAATCATATGAAATCAAAAAGCAATATTGCACCTTGAAGTTTATTAAATTTACTCGTATTTGACCCATTCTTTTTTTAAATTTCGAATTTAAAACAAAATGGCAGATGTTCAAACTTAAGGTATCATTTTTCACGTATAAATTTCATTTTTAAACGTGCCAAAAAAATATAAAAAATTAAGATATCAAAAAAATCATGGGTCAAATACTAGAGAATTTTATAAGCTTTCAGACAAAAAAAAACGGATGGGAATCGGTTAAATAGTTATTGAGATATTTATGGTACCGACTTTGAAAACACGGTTTCGAGAAAAATGCGTTTAAAGTATCTACCTATCTGTGTGCTCTGCCGTAACGGCTTATGAGGTGCCGAGACGACGGTCAGTATAAAGTACTGTAACTTCGTCAATTTTTCGAATTTCTTCAAATGGCTTCGGATATACATTCTTGAAATGTTAATCTTTCAAAATATGTAATAAAAAAAAATCGATTTTTTGAAGCCGAGAAAGGTATATAACCCCTTAAGTGATTTCTTAATTTCGCGTCATCTAATTTTTTATTTTATAATCCATTGACTTTTCGTAATTTATTCCGAATGATAAACTTTATCATTTAATTAGTACAAATCGTAAATATTAATGAGAACACATTATGAACGCTAATTATGTTCGGACGCTATTACAAGAAAAGTGTGTTAAAATTTTGAAATAATCGAAATTAAAACTTGCAATTAATGGCCAATTGGATAATGGTGCAAAATGTTCTTTGAACTTTAAAATAACGAGCGACTTCCTTAAGCATGCAAGTCCGACTTAGTATACTTGTGTACAAGTGTACAGTGCAATTAGTTTTATTACCGTTTATTATTATACCGTCAGTTACGTTAATAAAAAATAAGATATTGGTCGTAAGTACTCACTAATCATACATCCCCGCAAACTGTAATCATATACACCTGTTATTAATCTAGTTAAATTGGCATTAGTAATTGACAGTTATTTACATGTATATACCTCATTTGAGTAATTTGAAGTAAATATTTCGCTTAAAATATCACACTGGCGGTCTTAACATTGATTGATGGAAAAATTCGAGTCTTCGAAAAAAATGTTAAAATTAATTGATTAATTTTCTTGTCTAGTTTTTTTATATTTTTAATAAAAGGATAAAAAATTATGGATAATTGTGGAATGATTATTATAGATATCCAGTAAATTAATAGAATATAGAAAAATTGATATACATATAATTTTTATTGCTATATAAATTTATTATTTATCTATAGAAATTTATCTATAGAACCATTTACAGAATTGAAATTGTGATAGTATCATGAAATTAGAATAAATTTTAATCACTGAAACCGATGGATTCACTCAAAAAGAATTTTAAATTAAAAATTTTTTAAATTATTGATAAATAAAAATTGATACAGGAGTCTCTTTTCGTTTGTTGTTTTTTTTCTTGCTTTACATAATTTGGAACGTATGGTATAACGTTATCGCTACTCGTAAACGTTCTCTAAAAAAGTATTTTGCTCTTCTTACCCCAACGATAGGCCACGAAAATCGTGCTTGTCGATCCAAACCATCGTTACGGATCAATAGCAAAGTATTTCCGCTTCGTCGTGGGAACGGTAGGCAGTCGTGATTATTCCTATGGTGCATTTCCCACTGTTCCACACGAGATCTTGTGCAACAACGAAATAACCGATTTCTAACGAAACACACGTTGCAAACTGTAGGCTCGGTAATAGTAGACTATCATATTATTCCAGTCGTAATTGTTAATAATTACATGTTTAGTTAGCAAGAGATCACGTCGGCTTTTAGATCAATCATAATGCTGCAAAAAATTCAATCTGACGCAGAAGAAAGAAAAAAGAAGAGAGGAGTATAAGTTTTAATCTCTTTTTTTATCGTACAAAGTTTATCTTTTAAAAATAAAGAATTTTTGTAATATATATATATATATATATATATATATATATATATATATATATATACACAACAATACATATACAATATATATATATATATATATATATATATATATATATATATATATATAATATCTATAAGATATAATATTTGAAGTGCTCTGTATTATATAGATTGTAAATTCTCTCATAAGGGAAAGGTCTTTCTAACATTAAAATTATATTATATAGATCGTGATTTTGTACATCATATTTCGAAAAGTTTTTCTAACATTACGGAAGAATTTGAATCTTGATTAGCTACATTCCGAAAGATGATAAATCTGTCGTAAAATATATACAGTAGCTTGAGTCTAAGTATTCGATATACAAAAGCCTTAAGAATACAAAGAATAGGCTAGGCAAGTATGCATGCTCAAGAGCTCTGTTACACGGAGAGAAAGTAATTTATCAGCTATGTATAAAGGTTGGTATCCGGAATCAGTACACGATGCATAGAATGTGAGACTCGCTTAAAAAAAGAAATTAAAAAATTAAAAAAAAAAAAAAACTCTGCAACTTGTAAGATCTCGGATATTCGATATTTTTCCAAAAATATGGAAAGTTCGTTTATTATAGAAAAGAGCAGATTTCGAGCAGAATACATTTCAATCGTTTCTATGATTCCGTCATTCCTGTATGTGTACCATCACTAAAAATGTTTTCAGAAAGATTTTGCTGGTAGAATCAAGCTACCGTGACTCTATGAGCATGCATATTCATCACGAGTGAACGACACAAGTCATTTCTTTCAAAAGAGAAAAGATTAAGAACCCATTGGCCACGATCGAAATTGTTCCTTCGTTCCATTATATGCCCGAAGTTGGAAGTCTTACAATTATATGTATAAATTATATCTTTAATGGGCGCGGTCTTTAATTCCGGGCACTTTCGATCGAGACCAGTCAAGGACGTCAACGTAACCGTTATAATTCTATAGCAGTGAGTTCTACAGTACCAAGTGCCATTTTGTACCATTTTTTATAATGTTTCGTAATATCGTTACGACTTACTGTATAATGAAGTCGTGTCATCGATACTGCGCTCCGTCAGAAGCGAGTGAAGTTCTTTCGCGCATGCAGCGTGTCATGGAACGAGTGTACAGTTTTTTCCGGTAGATCTTGAAAAATCGTGAAGAGTCCGTCTCTTTCTCATCAATCTAACATTTTTATTTTTACGTGGAGAAGTTCTAATTAATATTACCGATATATGTCCGAAGTTATAAAAAATGAACATGTGTGAGATTTGAATTGCCTTATTAAAGTTGTTACCGGGTCCAAAGAAATCTTTACCATGTTTATTGCATTAAAATGTTTGTGAAGAATTTTTAATTTCGTGCGGTATCGCGAAAGCATTGCCATTTTGAACAATAACTTACAGAAGTTAGGGAATTACGAGGGCGTGGATGCTGCGGGTAAGCCAGTCAGGAGCTACTTTCATTGCCGCCTTTCAAGAAGAGATTTGCACGAGACTGGCCACTTTGCATTAAAACTTACTCCAAAGTCCTGAACTGGTCTTGATCGGTGTAGGCGTGCTGCCCCTCGATAGACTGTATGATTGTGCGTACGAGTAAAAGTATACACGCGTTTCGTTACACAATGCAATTGTGGTATCCTGTCTCTTAGGGAGCCAACAAGTTCCAACAAACCAATGCTAGAAAATTGGATCAGTCGGTGTTCGGTCGGTAGAACTTGTGGTACACACCCGTGTACCATACACTTCGCGACAGTTGACGCTGATACCCACGCTCCGACTCCGATTCGATTTACATTGTTACCGCTTCTCGTGTGTGTATGTGTGTATGTGTGATTTAAGCAGTGCGATTGAAGCTCCTATTTACCGTATTTCAGCCTTTAGCCTTGCAATATGAGGTAGTTAACGGTGTACAAGAACGCTAAAATAATTTAATCCTGGACACAGGCAGGATTATCGAGATCCTGTTTATTTTCACATTGTACTTGCAAAACAATTACCTCAACAATCGAATTTTTTTGTAAAAAAAGGCAAATAAATTTGACATGTCAAAGATGCTTTGTATTGTAATTACCTTTTAAGAAAATCTTAAATAGTAATTGATTCAATATCAATCAATATCAATCTTCTATAAGAAAAAGTCCAACAAACTGTGAAGATACACATCTACGCCTATTGCGGAATGTTTTATATTATTTATATATATATATATATATATATATATATATATATAAAACAAGTGACGATTTTAAAAATAATTCAAAAGTTTATTTAAATTAATTGATTATCCATTTTGTTTCTTAATTTTTTTCAGGTACGTGTTCTTTGCGGCGATCTTGTTGCTGCTGTGCATCAGAACGAGGGCGGGAACGTTGGAAACCTTGGCGCAATGGTCATTGCTGGATTTTGCGCTGCCAAACGAACGCGGCTTTCAATACCAACCGGAAAATATAGTGATGACCGGTATCGAAATAACATGGAACAGAATTTTCGTCAGTACGCCCAGATTACGCGCTGGTGTACCAGCCACCTTGAGCTTCTTTCCCAGAAGTGTACCGTTGGGAAGTAGCCCGAAGCTTCAAGCATATCCCTCATGGGACTGGCATAGTGCCGGGAAAGGAGAAATCAACTGCACCAAATTGATCTCGGTCTATCGTACCAGGCTGGACAGATGCGACCGGTTGTGGGTCGTTGACGCTGGTGTCATGACATCGATTGATGATTTCATGCCCGTTTGTCCGCCAAAAGTTGTGGTCTTCGACTTAAAAACTGATCAGTTGGTTCGTCACGTCACTTTTCCGCGTGAGGTGAGCAGATGGACATGCTTTCGTGATAAAATGGGTTTGAGTGAATACATCAATGAAAGATCTAGGCGCATCTAGAAAATTGAATATGGAAATGAGTTTGAAAAGCAAGCAAAAATAGGTCAGTAATCTAGAAAAGAATGATTTATATAACGCGAGAACTATTCTTTTGTTTCTTAAAGAAATAACAAATTTTTTAAAATAAATTTTCTTTAAATATTATTTATTTCATCAATTGATATAAAAATTTCCACTACTACTGTTTTATGTAAAGTATACGTATTATATATATAAGGAGAATGTTAGATGTGATGAATTTTTATAAATGATCGGTACTATTGATTTAATTTACAACTGTAGAATATAATCAAAAACCGGTTTTGTTAGTAATTATAGTTAGCAAGATTTATGTGTTCTTAGAAATACATAAATATGGTGATAGTGATCATTCACTGGTTTATCTAGTCTGAAAAATAAGTTACATTTATTATTTTCTACTTACTAAATATCATTATAATGTAACGTGTCCTACACGAAGAGACGTCGCTGTTTTTAATTTGACTGAGTCTTATTTGCAACGCACAAAAGAATATCTTCTAGATTGATGTAGTTTGGGCGCAATGTCAACGAGACATCAATATCCGGTTTCCATCTGCATAGTTATATGTAAACTTATACACTTGATAAGGGCCCAAACCAAAAGTCGAAACGTAGTGTAACAATTAATAATAAAATTGGCTAGACGGGTCGAAGAAAAATTGAAGTTTGTTTATTTATTATTTTTATAAGTTATTTTTGCGAGTAAGTTACGTAAATTGTTCCAAGCAATTACTATGTATCTTTTTCTTTAGGTGCTGAGACCGGATTCTTTATTGACCAACCTTATCATCGATGAAGTCTCGGCGAAAACCTGCGATGATGTGTTTCTCTACATGACTGACACTCTCGGTCCAGGTTGCACAATTTTTAATTGGCTTGTTAATTGGCTTATTGATTAGGCACATTTTAAGATTATTGCATCGTATTTTAGACTTAATAATTTTTTATTAATTTATTATATCTATCAAATAATCGTCTTCTAACAAATGTTTTTATATAATATTCTGTGCTTTGCCATTATCGAAATATAGCCATTTCACAAGAAAATGTGAAGCAGAAAAAATTACGTATCCCTGTTAAACATGAAGATAAAAAATATGAATTATGTGATAAATATATATAGACTCGAAAAAAAAAATGAACATGAAATAAGTATATTTTTATTTATAATATTTTTTTCTCAAAGCTATATATTTTTCAAAATTGTTAATGTTTGTTAATAAGTTTTAACATAAAACTGCTTAAAATTATTTTTTCTAAAAAATTCTCGAAAAAACTCACAAAAATTATAATGTTCCAGGAATGCTTATTTTCGACGGTGCTGCAGATAGAAGTTGGCGGGTTGTTCATGCATCCATGTTTCCTAATCCTGATCAGGCAACGTACAAAGTATAAAAGTTTTGTATTTTAAAATCTTAAACTACATGAATTAACTAAAATAGCAGATTACGTCGCAGCAGCAGGAATAATGGAACAATGATTAAATTGTTAAAGGAATTATTAAAGGAATAAATTACATCTTTTTTATTTTACCTATTGTATTAAAAACAATAATGTTCACATATTCTCATTTTTTATAAAATTAATGATTTCTTTTAGTTTTTATTTTTATAATTATTATTTTACTATATATTTTTATAGTTGTTATTTTAGCTATATTTTTTGTCTTTGTAATTATATTATCAATTTCATGTAATACATAACATTTTTAACACAACAGAAAAATGACGTTAATTTTAAACATTATAAACACACTTATTAATTTAATATCTATATTTATTATGATAAAAACGTAATATTTATCTAATTTTGGATTGTAAATTAAATTAAATTTAACGTGATCTTATCTACTTGCATGTAAATATACAGTATTAAATGGTAAATTACAAATATATTTTTTATTTAATTATTGTTCCAATAATCTATTTTTTATTTTATTTGCATTTAAAAAAAATTTTTCTATTTATATTTTTTCCTTAGTTATCCGTTTATTAATAAATGTAGTATGTAATACCACAATATTCTAAAATTTATAATTGTTTTCTTTTTTAAACAATAAAAACTAGAGAATAATAAAGTTTGTATATAAAGTTTAAATCTTGTCATTATTGGTTGACAACATCGCTATGTATCACTTTGCTACATAATATACATATAATATACATATATTTCGTAATTTCTCCTATTGTACATATCTCATTTATAATTAATCGGGCATTTCTCTAGATCGGAAGCGACACTTTCGAGTTCTTAGACGGCATAGTTGGAATAGCATTTTCGCCAAGACTCGGGACCGTCTACTATCAACCTCTAGCAACCGATCGTATCTTCAGCGTGCCCACCTCAGCTCTGCAAGCCGGACCGCTACCTTTCGGTGAACAATTACCTGTGACCCTGATCGGCAGAAAGTCGAGTCAAGGCCTGTCACTGGCCGTGGATCCTCGGGATGACACGATTTTGTTCTCTCCTTTTACCGAGACCGCGATCGCGTCGTGGCAACCGCAAACAAATCAACAGAGGTATGAAATCTCTTACAAAATATTTTTATAAGTGTAGTCAGATTATTCTAAATTTGCGATAGATGGTGGATTCGATAGATAATTTTGTAAAGTATGCAGTGTTGTGTGTCACTTTAGCATGAGTGAATTTTCAAAATTAATGCTTATTAACTAACATTTTTCTTGTATTTTGGTTTTATTCCATATGTATATTGATATATTATTATAAAAATAATATTATTACATACAAGAAATCTATAATTAAAAAAATGGTCTACAGAAAAATTCTGAAGTAGTATACTGTGTTACAACCGTATTACAAACCGGTTCTGCTTTAATTAAATGGTCGCAACAAAGCTGGTTGTGACTAAGCTGAGAATGCACTGTACTTTATCTAAATTTCTTCTAGAATAGCATGGAGGTATTAGGAATTCCCATAAGGAAAACGTATTTATTAATCGCGAGACTACTTCCCATATTTTTTTATTACAAAAAGAGGAAGACTTGCAAATATTTCATTTCCTTACTCTCAGCTTATTGCTCTTCGGTTCGTAAACACATTGGTTCGTAAAAAATTTATTTATTGCTGTCAGACATTCCTGATATCAATTATAATTGAATTGTGACTCTTATAATTAACAAATTTGTGTATGTTAAAGTTAATTAAGTTAATTAATTAGGAGATGATCGATTATCAATTATTGTAATTAAAATATATCACCATAATATAATGTATCACACATTATATTATGAGTTATAATTATAATTTTATAATATTTATTATAGTTATAATTATAATTATAATTTTGCTATCTCTTACATATTTCTTTTTCAGAATACTCGCCTACAGTCCAGAAAAATTACAATTTATTGCCGAGATTTTATGGGCAAAATATGACAACGGTAATTTTTGGGTAATGTCATCAAGGTTTCACAAGTTCTTTCTGAAACAGGTTGATACTCGCCAAATTAACATCCGCATCATGAGAATCAAAATGGATAATCAAGCATTAATGTTAACTCCTTTTAATCAGCAGATTGATCCATATTATTCATTAAATTTCTACAATAATACTCTGGGATTATAAAAAAAATATTAGAGTATTAATAAAAGATTGTAAAAGTTGGAAGAATCATAGAGAATTGCATGCGATATTGACGATTGCAGAAAATTTATCATTGATTCATATCATTGATAATATATTAATTCTGAAAGCAAATTTTATAATAAAAATATAACAAAAAAAAATATTTAAAAAGAAAATAAAGTGCTATAAATAAAATTTTTATATTTACATGAATCATTCTTATACTTTTACTACTAATTTTTATGCTTTTACGATATGTTTATACATATTACGAAATTTTTAAGCTTATTTACTGTTCACATTACAATATTCCAAACTTAAGAAACTGATATGAAGAAAATAATTCCGTTCAATTATCACAACAATACATTAATTTTATAGTTATTAAAATTATAAAGTAAAAATATAAAGTTTTAAGATGTTTACTATTTGTAGAAAATAATCCTTTTAAGAATTTTGTGACATATTTTTCAATATTTTCAAGAAAAAATAAGATAAAAAAATAAGATAAAAAAAAATATCTTGTCGAAATTAATCTCTTAGAAATATACGCGACAATGAAGTATACGATAAATTATTATATCGTTTCTTATAATAAATATTTAAAACAATTTTATTATTTATTTTATACAAAGTAAATTAAAATACACTATTTTTATTCAAAATTACACTTACTTACTTAAAAATTGCTTGAGAGTTCATCGGAAAACTAGGTTTAATTCAATATCGCCAAGCTTGCAAATTCTTCTGTACGTAATATCGGTATTCGCATTCTTTCGCGGTTGCAGCCTAATATTCAATGTGCTTAATACTTTCATCAAGAATTTGTGATATCTTAATACTAATATTTTCAATACTTTTCTCTCAACTTATAAATAATACATCTTTATTAACTTCTATTTATGAAATTAATCCGATATAAAAATTCATATATAAATATATTTATATGTAAATATTAATATATATATTATCACAAGAGATTAAAGTAATTCAAAGATAAATAAAATAAAATTTTTAAATAAACTTACAGATCTATCTAATCCTGTTTATATTCAATTTCCTTATTAGAAAGAAGCATCGAATCTGTTTCTTCAATTAAAATATGGTAGTTTATACATTTAATATCAAATGAAATGATAAATAAACGATATATTGGGATGTAATTAACAAATATAACATTTATTCCCCGAAAAGTGTAAATTATGCTCTCGAAAGGTCGTGTTCTATTATGTACGCAATGTATAATTAATCAGTTTCATTTTTTGACATTTTTATGTCGACGTCTTGTTAACAGACATCTTACTAATTTAATAAAATACGTACTTTGCTGCCATTTATTTCTAAATAAATTATATGTTTGTGATTACACACTTAGATGCAATTTCGTACATATAATTTTATCAATTATATATGTAATGTGATCCATAATAGTTTAAAGTTACATTACAAGTTGTTTTCTCTTGTAAACTTAAAGACAACGCTAACATTTTTTGCCGGTGTTTTGAAATTGATTTGATTGGAGAAACGAGATTGTTCAAAGAAGCATCATATTTTAAAACAGAGAGAACATCTATTTTTTCTTACATAAATTGATTTCTTCCCTCCTCTTCTCTGCGTGTAAAAGTATTAAAGTGAAATTATTGAAAAATAATAAAAACTAGATATTTTTGCAATACAACTTCTGCTAATATACTTACAATCAGTTAATAACTTATATCTCTTATATATTTATATGTATATATAAAATTATTATATATTTGAAATATTAGATATCTAATTTATTTCTTAATAAATCTAATTTATTTCTTTGCATGTTTTTTAAACGGCTATTTGTTTTAAACGTACTCTAATCATTCATTATCTCCACGTGCGTCATTTTATTTCGGCTTACTATCGGAAATTATTTGCTTTTTTTAATGATAAGATACTTGCTATACTAATTACACCTATTGTGACAAACGAGTTAAACGGCTATTTGTTTTAAACGTACTCTAATTATTCATTATCTCCACGTGCATCATTTTATTTCGGCTTACTATCGGAAATTATTTGCTTTTTTTAATAATACTTGCTAATTACACCCATTGTGACAAACGAGTTAAATGCAAATAGTTAAGGCGTAAAATATACATACATATACGTATATGTGTGAGGAGGGGGGTATAGATATCTATTGTATGTGTACATGTCTTCTACACATACTTTCCTATTGATTTCAAAAAGCATCGATAAGTCATACTGGAAAAAACATTATGCAAAATAATAGTATACTTAGGTGACATCATCGTCTGTCTTAACGTTCTTTTTGTTTAAACTTGTTAAAATGCTAGAGTCAAGTGATAATAAAAGGAAATAATAATAAGGCGAAATATAGTGTCTCCATATTGAATTCTTTTAAAGCTACACTGAAAGACACATTGAGCTTCTAAAATATTCATGTTTTTCCATAAAATAGCAAAATTTTATGTCATAAAGCTACATAAAGTACCAACATATAAATTGGAAAAATACTTGATAATACAAGTTTTTATTTATGCGTAAATTTAAATGTTATAAATTTAAAAGTAGCTATTCTATGCTACGTGATAAAAAAAGTGTTTACACTTATTATGTTACATTTTATATTTATAATATATAAAACAAAAAACTCAAGATATTGTATTCTCTTTAAAATCTTTTCTCCTTATTTAATCGCTTTTTTATATTAAATGTTAAAGATACATGAGATAACATCAAACGACTTTATAAAGCAACTTTGAGATTAATGAAAGATTTATTCTGTTTTTAAATAGAATACACGACTGCAGGTGGCAATTTTTATCGCAAACAAAATTGTGACAGAACCGGAATTAACACGGATGTTTATGCATCTATGTAGAATCCAGTCGAAAAGTTGCTTCCAAATCGCAAATCATAGTCGATAATCGTTTCGCGCAGTTTCATCGTGGTCAGATATACTACAGAAATATACTACAACGCAACGATAATATACTACAAGCGCACGATAAATAATCGCGTGCGCAATAGTCTTACTTTTCTTTTTAAAAATACGGTATTTTTCCGCTTGCGTGCGTAATTTATTTATGCATAAGCAAGACACTGCGTACATTTTATTTGCCATACCATGACCTCGATAAGATTATCTTCAATAAGTCTAAGCAACCACCTCCCTCTGACGTTTCTGTTCCGGTGGAGCGGAGATGTTCGAACGCGTGAAAAGTTACGCGCTTTGAGAAATCTCACAGTTGTCTCTCGGTCGTCTCATAGTCCGGAACGTGAGGCCGGAATACCTCCGAATTATCAATTACATTGAATAATCATCGGTGTGAAAAGAGTACAAAGACGCTAGAGAGTCGCGCACGTTGAGCTTTTTATTGCAATATATATGACGGATTGCATATTGAGAGTATCTTAAAAAAAGAGAGAACTACACGAAGATAAGAAGAAAATATCTCGATCGTGAAATTGGCTTATTGATACGTTCGGAAAAGGAGAAGAATAAGAGAAAAGCTGTGTTTAATATTAATCGTTAACGCTAGCGAGCATAACAACTGCCTGCGAACTTCTCTATCCGTGACAGTGAAAGTGCCGAGGAAAGAAGGAAAAAAGGCCGGCTAGCTGTTTAATACTCGTATTTACGAAAGAACGAGCAAACAAGTTGATTGCGAATCGGTACTTCTTCGTCGAAATTGAAAACAAAGAAACGCGCGTTAAATTACGTAAATTACTTATTAAGAATTACGAAGAAGTATCCAAAAATCACTGACAAATTCGTTATTTGAAGATAAAGCCGTGTGATATCAGAAAGGTAAGAAATATTTATCAAAAATAATAGAAGATTAAGCTAATTATATGCAATGCAATATAAGTTTGATAGGATAACTATACGAGCAAAAAAAAGGTTATTAATAATTTGTTTTTGTAGAGAATTTGTGTAGAGAATCATGCAACATTTCGACTCTAAATCTTCTTTAGTATATAGAGTATAATTGGTTAGAATAAGAGTATTAAAGTTAAAAAACGATCAATAAAATTCAATTAAGCTAAGAATTATTACAAAACTTATACATATATTAAGAATTTTAAATAAAACATAATACATAAATATATAAACTTAAGGTTAATAAAAAACACAAACAGACGGTAGGAACATTGTTATGAATATAAAAAATTGACTTAACGCTAAGTGAGTTATGTTTTAGAAAAAGATGTTATAGTCAGTTGTTAAATAAACTATGAATCAATATAACTTCTTTTTGCTCGTATATTTATCAAAAAGTTTGTCAACATCAAAAAATTTATTAAAAATTAATAAACACTAAAAGATTTGATATAAAAAGCGTCGTTTTTGTAAATTATCTCCTAAGAACTTCTATTAATAGTAATAAGGGAAATTAATCTGTATATTATTTAAATTAAATGTTATAAATATGTGATAAAATCTATGAGATTAATATATCTGTATATTAAGAGTAATTTTTTTATAGAATAAAAAAATTTGTTATTTGAAGACAATAATGTAAACAATATTTTTCACGATTATTAATAATTATGGTTAATTAATAACATAAATTTGTTGAAATTTGAAATTTGATGACTCTATTATTGTATGGTCCATAAAATAGTCTACTCTAATAGTAATAGTAATAGTAATAGTAATAGTAATAGTAATAGTAATAGTAATAGTAATAGAAACTCTTATCAATTATTTTTCCTAGATGGCTTTCTTTTGGAATTATTATTGTTAGTATACTTACAATATTAATCATATCAAGTTATAATTATAATTTTTGTACAAACTGTTTCCAAGTTTCTTTGATGACGCATAAAAACATTGATATAAAAAAAAATTAAGTTCAATATTGTACTGATGACATTGACTTTCTGTACTGATGATACTTAATTATTTTCTTATCATGCAATTTCTGCAGTGAAAGTCTCTAAGGTTAGAAAGTGTAGTAATTTAACTAATTTGTAACACAAATCGCTCGTACTTGCATATGTAGAAATACGTTCGACATCTGACATTTAATTATCAATCATATCTTATTTACTTTTACTTATTGTTAGTTAAACATGTAACTACACACTGTCTTGAGGTATAAAAACTTTTTTTATTAATTAACAAGTTAGAACAAATTTCTTAGTAACATTTTGTAAAAAGAAAATATTAAAGATAATTAATATATTTAATATACTTAAAAATATTTAACATATTTAAAAAACTACAGAGACAAATATAGATTTTTATTACATATTATATCAAAATATGTATACTTAATAAATATATTTAAGAACAAATAAATAAAAATTTATCGTTTTATTTACAATAAATATAAATATATTTTTTTCTTTTCTTAAAAGATAAATAATGAAACTTGCTTATAGATTCACATGATGAAGCTTGAACCAATCCGGTTATTATATTGTTTAATTGTACCGTTCCTGCTTTTGGAAGAATGCGCTAGTATTGAAGAGAAATTGAAGGGCATATATTCCTGGAAGTCTTTGGAATTTGCCTTTCCAAATGAGCATGCGAGAAGACTTGCTATTCAAGAGGGTCATTTTATTCCTGGAGCACCAGTACCAATCGACGTGGATTTTTATCACAAAGGTTTTAAATAATTTCTTACATTATTTTAAACACATTTAAAGCTCCAAATCCATAAGCACATCCTTGTTAAACATATTTTTTTTATTCAATTTTAAACTCAATTAATTTAATATTCCATCGATTCATTATTCTATTCATTTTTAAAACTAAAATTATTATGTCATATAAATATAATTTTTAAAATACTTTTAAAAACACATTCTAACACTTACTATTGCTTGACGATCGTTTCTTTTAGTTGATAAAATCAAGTTTATTGTTAATTAGTTTATATTATTTGTGTAATTATACCTTACAATAGAGGTTATAATATATAATATATATAGATTGTATATATATGTAATATATAATCGTGATTGATCGATCATGATCTAATAGTTCGTGCTGGCATGCTTCACGTTTCGTAATTATTTATGCATTTTAAGCAATTTCTTAAGTAATAACATTTTTTACGATAACATGTTTGCATAATTTTTGCATAAATTCAACCAGTAAGAATAATAATTAATTTGGTGTACATTATTAAGCCGCCTCGGCAGATAATTAATAAGATTATTATAAACCAGAGATTGTCATAAGTCAGAAAGTCTACTTAAAATGCAAATCTATTTAATTTTGTTGTACAATTACAATGTTTCTCAAAAGACACTGGAAATAAAGAAGTAAAAGAATATATGGAGTATTTAATGGAATTAAAATATTTTGTAAGGAATGCAAAATTAGTAATAATATGTAATTTGATCAAATTACATAAATTTAAACAGGCATTACATAAATCTTTCTCTACAAACCTAAAAAGATTTTCAATTAAAATATTTTTTAATTCACAATTGTTTGATCAAACGAGCCTCACAAATCGTCTGACAAATTAGTTTAAATCATTTAACAGTTTATAACTAGTTTAATGAATGCGCAGCTAAACATGGATCCATGGTCTTCATCACAATTCCGAGGATTCAAAACGGGGTTCCGGTCACTCTTGGTTATGTCACGAATAATGTTTCTCCTGAGGGAAATCCAATAATTGCACCTTATCCAAACTGGGAGTGGAACAGATTAGGACAATGTGACATGATCACCAGTGCATTTAGAGTGCAGGTAATAACAAGAAAATTTTACTTGTAAATTGTCAATAATTAATATAATATCAAAAATAATATTTTATATAATTTATCTCAAATGATCTCATATAATTAATCGATAATCAATAATCTATCGCTGTTGCAAGAATATCGTACTCAATAATATAACATTACATTAATGAAATTGAACATGTGACAGTTTTTTTGGCAATATTGAAATTAGAAATTGTACATATACCAATATGATTTAATGCTATTTTTTATTAAATAAATTTTCCTTTATTTCTGTGATGTCAATACTTGTAATGCGAAAAGAATCTGTAAATTGCAAATTACGTGACTCATTTTATTTACAATTACTGGCACTGCCGGATCTATGAGTCTTAAAGTTATTCAAACAACACATGTCTCAGAGAGATTAGAGAAAACCATCTTTAAAAGACGTCATAGTCTTTTAGATTTCTTAAAGACGTCACAGAGTTTTCTGGATAGAATAATCGGAAATCACATCTCGTTCATTTAATGATGAAACATACGTCACATGACGATATGGAAACACCTTCATTACTATTCGGAAAACTTGGATAATCGCACGTGTAACATATATGTATACAGAAATTCTCATAAAAGACACGATATAAGTTATCGTAAATGTTAACATTGACACAATAATGCAGGAAGCACACTTTCCGCTATCTTCTTCACGATAAGATTGTAGTGTCCATCAGTGAGACATCCACATTATGTACAATTCGTGTAGTCCGGAATAATGCTTTTATTGATATTCGGTGTTGACACAAGCACAAAATATGAGTTTAGATAAAACACGAAAAGAATGGTTTCGTTAAAGTATATGAGAATTAGACCATCAAAATAACTTAAAAATAATTTAATTATTTATTTTTGATAACAATTAATTATTCTAAAGCATGATAATGCTTTTAAAAAATAGACATTTAAACAATTTGTGTGTCTAATGTTATTGCTTACAACGCATATAATTCCGTCAGTGGATCTTGTTTGGAACACAAAATATATAATGATGTAATAAATAAAATATTTGTTACATTATGCTTTACACTAAATAAAGAATATGGAATAAATCTCTTTTATTGATTACCGAATTTTTTGAGAAAAAAATTACTTCTCAAGTTTTGAGCATGAACATTAAAGATTATAATTTCATGACCCAAATTTTAATTATTTAGATAAGGAAGTATGTTTTTATCTAAATATTTCGAGTAAAAATATAGTTTTGTGAGAAAGTAAACATTGCGTCGCATATAAATTATATTAGTTATTTATGATTTTCATGTTAATCACGAATGTGCAAAAGTTAGTTTACTTGCTTCAATAAATATAATACATTTCTTAGTATCTCTATGTATGAAGATAAAGATACTAAGAACTTATCTTTATTGAAGCAAAAGTAAACTAACTGCTTCTGAAATTTACATTGAAAGATAAGCTTAAGGAAAATTCAAAGAGATACTCTTAAATTATAATTGTACATTATTTTACAATTGTTATACTAAAATTATACAGCATAAATTAAGGACTACTGAATTTTGTTAAAAAACAATTAATTACAAATTTATCCACTCGTAGGAAGTTAAAAAAGGAGGCAAGAAATCTGAGACAATTTATTAAGGCAAATTAATTTTATTTTTCTAAATATAGATTAAAAATAGATTAAAAATTAATTTCCAACAATATCAACGATAATAATTATACATTTAATATTTGATAGTTATTATATTGTTATTATATTCTGATTTTCTAAGTATATTAAAATTTTAATTACTATTTTATATATATCATGAAAACTTCTCTTTTTTGGTAAAATAATTTTTCTACGAATCAATAATTATTTATTCTTATTAAGAAGCAAGTAAAGAAAGATATTAGCTACAGAGAAAGATATGATCACAGGTGGACTCGTGCGACAGGTTGTGGGTCATCGACACCGGCAAACTCGAAGACCGGCAGATATGTAGTCCTCAATTGCTGTCGTTCTCGCTGCGAATGAATAAGATACACCAGTACAAGTTTCCCAAAGAACAATTTAAGGATGATTCTCTATTTGTGACTCTCGCGGTCGACATCCGCGACAACAAATGTCACGAAGCATTCGTCTACATCGCCGATGTGACTGGATACGGATTACTAGTCTATGATCAACGTAACAACCGCTCTTGGAGGATTACCAACAAGTTATTTTATCCTTATCCAGCCTATGGAACGTTCCACATCAAGGGGAACACGTTCGATCTCATGGATGGTATTTTGGGACTTGCCCTGAGTCCCATGAGAAACGACGATAGGATTTTATATTTCCACTCTTTGGCCAGCAGAGTTGAAAGTTGGGTACCCACTTCTATTATCAGGTAAAAAAAATATATTTTTTAAAATCATTTATTTTTAATCATTAATTTAATCAGGAAGGAGTTATAACCGCATTGCAGTGATTTCTGTGTTAAAAATTTTTTTTTATCACTTAATAATTCTGAGATATATTTTATTTATCATATACATACGTATATTATTTTATTAGATATGTATTTATTAATTCTAATAATTTTATGTTTTAACAAATGTTTTTCGTTTTTAACTAAGATTTGAAGAATTAATTTTCCCTATGCTTGAATTCATCTTTAAATTGTTGATATTCGCAGTCAATTCGCAGCCAACGTATCAAACAACGAAGATAATAAATAAATAATAAGAATAATAAATGTTCCTGCAAATTTTTATTTATACAATATATTCTTTTCTTGAGAGAGTACTCCGAGAAATAACATCTTATTATAATTGAGTATTTGTTATCTAGGAATCATAGTCTCTTTGAAGAGCACTCCGATGCTGCGCCAAGGTCATTTCGTTCATTCGTTATGGAAAGGTCATCGCAGTCGGCCGCTCAAGCCATGGATCAGAACGGAGTTCTCTTCTTTGGTCTTCTGCCAGATCTCGCTTTAGGATGCTGGAACAGTATCAGTCATCCCGAATACGGTGGTACCAATACGGACATCGTCGTCGTCAATCCTGATACATTACAATTTCCGTCTGGGTTAAAGGTGACAACAGTTTACAGAATTCTTTAATTAAACATAAATTTAATTAAACATGCTCTTTGTTCTTCAACGTATATTTCTACAATTATAAAACTATATATTGTAATCTTTTAATAACTTTTATTTTAAAAATAATAATATTAAAATAAAATATTTGCAATATTCAACATAAAAATAAAAATATGCTAAGAACACTGTCTGGAAATTTTATAGTAAAATTTATAGTAAAGGCTAGATTATATTTACTTTTATAATTATTTACGTACTTACATAGGTACATACTTTTAATTACATTTGCACTCTTCTGCGCAATTATAGTAAGTAGACAGTGCAATTATAATAATTATATACTTGATTATTCATAATTCTATTTCAAAGAAGCAAATTTTACTTTCTTTTCTTTAGAAGCATTGAAAAATGATATTTTCCTGTACGACATTTTCTTTGTTCCCAAAATTACAATAGTGTAATCAACACTTATTGCATAACATAATCAACTTTATTGCAGATCATTACTGCGAAAAACGGCCGTCAAGAGCTGTGGACTCTCACATCGTCGTTCCAAAAATTCATGACCACGACTATGAACTCGAATGAGACGAACTTTCGGATACTGGCCGGTTTCGTGGATGAGCTGATTCGCGATACCAAGTGTAACGGTGCACGTCGCAACCTCGACCGCAATATCGGCTACGGCACATCGCTCTTCAACAACTGAAGATTGTGGCACCGCGGGGAGTTCGACGATTCGCGTTTTCAGACGGTGACGTCCGTCCGGCATAAATATCCGAAATTCTTCACACAGTACCACCGCTTCATTCCGCCATCATATTCATTCCCAAAATTTTTTACCAGACCACTCTTCTTTCCTTGGACTACGAGACCAATCGATTACACCATCTTTATTGATCATTACTGAAGAACGCGCGATATTACACGTACCTTGATATTCCTGATGCGAAGAACGAAACGAACCGCTTCATAGTAGTCTCAAGAATTTATCAGCACGAGAAACCGTGAAGCTGCTCGTGGTGCCACAGTTTAAGCTTTTAATCCATTTACAATAGTTTATTCTGATGCTGTAGTATACATGATTCATTGGAAATGACCACTACCGCAGATAAAATAGTACTGTTTCACTGTAATAAGTATTTTATTTAATTTTATTGACAATAGTGGACAATAAGTATCGAAATGCACATGCATTTTCGATTTCGCATTTCATGTTACATATTTCATGTGATTGCGACCTTGTGTAATTACGCGTTGTTACTATTACTGTTATCGTTATTATTAAGAAATAATATTTACAAATTATTTATTAGGTAATAAGATTAGGTAATAGTGAAAAGAATAAAATAATTGTGAATGTACGCTGAAGCAGTCGTATTTAATAAATATAATTACGACACACAAATAATTATATAATAATTATGATATTTATCTAAAATTTCCGTTTTCTACTTTAAAGTGATATCTTTATTCTGAACATTTCTTGTTTCTTTTAATATTAATTCTGCAACAATATTTTTAGATTATATAATTCTTGAATAAAATAAAGATTGTGTGTTGGTAGCAAAATATTTGTTAAAAAATTATTATAATATTATTATTAAAATTATAACTGTAATATTATAAAATGAATGATACGTTAATATTTGCCATATTAACACAGAATTTTACGCAGATGAAAACACATTCAATTATATCGTTTTCTTTCCTGAAATATCTATTTAAAAGAAAAAAGAATATGGTTAAGCGTCAATTTTAGTTGTAAAATTTTGAATATGTTTTGTTAATAACATTTGTATAAATACGAATGAAGTAAGAAAGATAATAAAAGAAATAAAAATCTTTAATATAGAAACAAGTAAAAGACGAAAAATAAAAGCAAAAGTGATTTAAAAAATAATTATTACGTATAATAATAATTTTATTAAAGAAAAGACTTATTATTTTGCATTATACAGACAGAAAGAGCGAGAGAGAGAGAAAGAGAGGAGGAAGAGGGAGAGAGATAGGTGGTAGTTGACTTTATGTAATTAATTTATTTCATAATTCGAAAACAACAAAATAAACTTATTCGATGTTGCTTAAAGCTTACAAAATTTTGGTTTTCTTTCTCAAGTGTTCTTTTATCAGATAGCTGTCGAAGGGTGCATTGGACTCATAATTTACGATAACGATGGCGAGGAAATTTGGAATCGAATACTACAGTATTCTTTTGTAATCCAACTTGAGTTATGAATTACACCATTAAAGGCGAAAGTTTTCGATTGCCAGATGATATCGGGGATATGACGGAACATGCATTTTCTATTTCAGATCTATATCTTTTCACAGTATGCAGGGAATATCTGAATATCTGATCTGAATAATTCACGAATTAAAAAGTCTATTATACAGAATGTAATCCTAACGGCTATCATTAGATATATATCGATAGATAGTTTGGAGCTTGGAGAGATGGATTTTATTCTTCGATTTGTCTACCTATAATAGAATTATGCCTAGAAAATCAAAATTAAGAAAATCAAAATATTCCACTGTGTAATAATTAAAAAAATGTTATTAAATTCTTTTTACAGAAAACATTGCGTGCGTAGTAAGCGTAAATGCAGTAAGTTAGAAATCAGATTAAATGCGCGTTTATCTGGTTTATGTAATTAAGTATATATTTCGCCTGAAATACACAAATAAAAATTTTTGCGAGTTTACAGGAATCAATTTAGTAAGTTACATAATGTGAACTTTAAATTTCTCTAAATTTCTCATTAAAGTATAATTTTTAAATACGCAGAGTAAACCGTATCATATTTTTAAATATCTAATAGACCATATTGCATGGCTCAACTGTGAGATAAGAGATTTTTTATTTATTTCCTCAATTAGAAAGTTAGTACAGCTGCTGAAATTGATTTCTTTTAACACATAATATGCATGTATGTGCGCATATATTTTTTACGCTAATAAGTTACGATTTAATGGATGAATACACAATAAATTCACATTTCACTTTTCACGTTTTTCACTCACAATAATATTTACTTATTATTTTTATAAATAAGTGCATACTATATCTCGCAGTAATATGCATAAAATATTTTGATTGCCACAAATATAATTCTAATTTAAAATTCTTCTGCCTATAAAATACGCCATTTATTTACATCAATTTGTTCAGGAATATTTCTGAATGAAAAAAATTATTTGTATCGTTTAAGAAGTAAAAGTTCAACTTACTACCTACAAAGACTGGTTTTATTGAAGTATTTAATTTTATTTTTTTTCTTTATTTTTTCAATAGAAATTTCAAAAATTTATATTTAAAATAAATATAAATGTTTAGATTAATATTATACTTAATGGAATAATATTACACGTTAATTAAAAATCAAGCAAATATATAAATAACGTAAAATTAATATCGAATTGTTTTTAGACAACCTAATCTATAATATATGTGTAATTAATACAAATATAAGTAAAAAATGAATAAAATAAATTTTCTCTTTCTTTGTCTCTTTCTTTCTACGTATATTTTAGCTAAATTAAAACTTTAGCTTAGGTCAAACTAAAACAAATATTGATTTCGTATTTTTACTTTTAAATAATAAAGAAATGTGTATTTCTATGAAAATTCTTACAATTAGTATATCCCAAAATCTTTCACGAAACATGCGTGTGTACGTAACGATGTTCGAAATGTAACAAGAAACACAGTAAATAATATTGCACTTAACAAAGTACGAGAATTCCAATTGTTTTCAAAAAATTATATTTTCATGGTATTGTATCCGAATACAAAACGAGGTATAGTATTCATTATTGTACGTCATACAAGATAATTTATCTTCGATATTACGACAACACCTCATCGGTGACTGGCTAATTCATTGAATCGGAAGGAAATAAACGAATCATGGTGCAGACTTAAATGGAGAGGGTGTGCGCGCGGTAAAGGGCACAAATATCGTGAAACTTTGACGAAGAGATACAGTGAGTGTTGCAGGAGTGTCGAAGCAACAACGCGCGTTGCTCTAATACCCCACAATTCTGTAATCGCGTGCAAGAAATTACGTGACTTTTGCGTGTAATTACGTTACGGTGTGACTGTAAAAAGGGACAGTGCGGTAATATTTCATTTTACTCCATCACTCCAACTACCATTTATAACATAACAACTTATAATAGTAATAATTAGGATATGAGGATGATAATTGTCCAGAAAGTCGCAAAACGATGTGTGAATTTTCGTGATTGACATTGTCCATAAGTTCCGGCGTTTAAATCGTTAATTATAGTCTCGGTGTTCGAGTATCGATGCTGCTTATGAAATGCTTGGTGCCGGCCGCAGAAGGAAGTAAGTGCGAAAGCGGAAAGTACTCTTAATCCCTGGTGGAAAGTGGCATTTATGCTAAAATCGAAAAGAGCGTCTCGCTTCGCTTGCCAAACGAGTCATTGGAACGAAGCTATTTCAGGTGGCGTAAATTGAGCCCGTATTTGATTTCGACGCAACGATTGTTTCATGATGACCGTGAGCTTAAGTGGACGAAATATCGTGTCATCGGAGAAAAGTGGCATACGCCACGTGTGGAACTAATGATCGTAATTGCATCGCAGATGTACCGGACTCATGTTTACGCGCAGCTATAATCCGATACGTACTTTGTCATATTTAAGCGATACAAAGTAAATTTCTTTTATTTTCAGTCTCGAAGATAGAGAAAAAGAAAGAATTGAGTTCTTTAAATAATAAAATAATTATATACAAAAGTATTATAAGGAGAAATTAAAATGAATAAAATAAGAAATAAGAAATAAAAATCCACGTTATAAATAAAAGTTGATGCAACTTGATTGAAATGATGAAGACATGTGCGTAATTACGATAGAAGTACTGAAGACATCGCTTCAGTAAAAATATTGGATTAGAATTTGAAAGAAAATTATTAATGCATCAACAGAATGTTATTAATAATAAATTCTATATTATTTCTCATTTGGCTTTCCTTTCTAGAAACAACATTATTTAAAGATTCTTATACAGACTCAAATTTAGAAATAAATTTTCCATGTTTAACTTAATTAGTTTCTTGAAACGTAATTCTTGAAATTTTAGAAGAAATGTATAAATGTTTAATTATGCTATATAACTTTCTCTTTTGCTATATAACTTTTTCTCGTCTGTTGTAGGAACAAATTCTGATTTTGTTTGATTTTTCAATGGAATGCGTTTTTACATCGAATAACATTCCGTGTGTACGTAACCGTGAAATTATGGTATATTGACACAATTATCGTTTCGCTGAATGAAAAAGCGCACACTGACAATTGGTTGAATTAAGGTTATTGAAATTATGCTACATTTGTGTATCTTGTCATTTCCGAAAAATGCTTATATTAAATCATACAAGTTTCAGAAATTAATTAAATAATTTAGGATTAATTAATTTACAACGCAAGAGAGTAAAAAGACTAATATGTAATAAACGAGCTAATATTTAGATGACGTAAAAAATATAAACATGAAAATAAAGACTTTATTGTAGATAAAAACAAAAGTGTGTAAATTAATTTAACTTAATTAGTTAATTTAATTATTTTCTTTTCATAACACATATAAATGTACATAAAATGACAATGATATATTATTAATTAGCCATAGATATATTATTAATTATAACACTGATTTTATACTTCTTGAAAATATACACTTTTATTTTTAATATATTATTTCAATTTTAATTACAATATATTAATTATAATATACTTATATAATTAATATTTATATATAAACAGAAATAATTGAATTCTGATTATATACATAAAACTATATAATTATTACGTAATAAATATTATATCATTTCATTCTTTTATTATTTTAAACGAACATATCGCACGCACGCTTGTAAGTATCTCTATATTAACAACAAGTTAATCATATTTGACATAACAGTCTTTACGGATTGCTTTTTCTGTGTTTATGCAACGTTCCAAAGAAATAGCATTTGTAATCCGTCTGTGTCCATAATACGATTATCCGGCAGATAAACATTGAATCTTGACGGTTCCGACTTTCTTCTGACAGCTTAATTATCGTTTCGCCTAATCGGTTTACGGTATTACTTCCAGACATGCCATGACGAGAAAGAAAAGGAGCAACAATATGGAGAAAAGTAGATGGTTATCATACCGACAACTGTGGATGCCCTCAAGAAAGAGCCAACCCAGCTATTTCTCCCCTGATTATACTTTCGGCAACACCAAGGATGAATCTAGTCTGAACTATCATCATGAATTCCGAGACCACAGAAAGCAGCACGATTCATCGTACAGATATCGTGAGTTCTTAAATGTCAGCATGAAATTTATCGGTTCCTCGCACCATGTACTTAATTTACAATCTGACATCTAAATTGAATATAATTAAATGAGAAGATAGATATTATATATAATTAAGAATAATATTGAATTTAATATTTATCTCTAAAACACGATTACACTAATCATCACACTAAGAACATTTATTGTTTCTTAATTAGATATTATTACTCACAATATCGATGACTTTAATGATTAACAGATAACTTCCTAATTTATTTTTTTACGCAAATTATGTTTTTTATCTAACCGTGTTTGTGCTTTTTAATATCAAAAATTTTTAGTAGCAAGAATTAAAATAAGAAAGTATAAAATAGATCATTAATATTTTCATCGAGGTAGTAAACTTCAGGCGAAATCTTAAAATGATACAGCGAAGAAACATTTCGCGTAAATGTGCCTGTACGTAGGCAATTGAATTACGCAGAATCGTATTGTTACAACGTTGTAAAATTCAAACGAGTTTCACCTAGAACACGGTAACAAAAAGAACCGCCCGGCGTTGCCTCGTAAAAACACAATTATGGTTGCTGGTGCCATAAAGTGTACCGCCTCCCACAGAAAATGGTCGCGCAATCATCAAGACGGCTTCCGTTTTTTACGAGGCGTTCCTGTCTCTATGCTTTTGTCTTATGCTTTTCTTCCTTCAAATTACAAAAGTCCCCTTAAAAAACACCGATAAAAACACCAGATAAAAAATAAAGAATAAAATATGTAACGAATAGTTCTTTTATTCTAATTAGAATAAAATATGTAACGCGTTGTAATGATATTCACAAAAAACTGATCGTTGCAACTGCCCATTAATTCTTACTAAACTGGGAATAAAAAGGGAAGGCTGCGGAGCAGCCTTCATTTGGTGCCCTCGATCCTCATTCACTCGAGCAGATGCGCGAGTTCCCATGAACCCATCCACCAATGACCTATACCGCGACTTAAAGTCCGACGAGAGGGAAAATCATCTTCGGGAGAAGGGATTCGCCATTCTCTCCTTTCGTAGGATCTAAGACACACTTACGACCCGGATAGTGGAATATGGTAGTCGCGTAACATCCATGGTGCCATCCCGAGCACTCGTCTTCCTCGTGCTAGACATCTCCGACAGTACGTCGTTAGGGCGGGAGCGATATAGCTCTCGGAGTTTAACGCCGCTCCCAAGTCTTCGGGTTCCCAAATTAATAGACGCTTAAGAAGAACGTCACTCTCGAAGTAAGTAGTGGAACGATGCGGACTCATCATTGCAAATCGCTTTTGCCCCGATATTCATGTCAGCGAATAATGCGACGCTTTCATACGTTATGCATCATACATCACATGCTGACAGATGATTAACATTTAATCGAGCACACGGTGCTCCCATCAAATATTGATGATTGCCTCGCGCATGCAGAGACCCACTTACCTCAATAAAGGAGATAACATTACCGCTGTCGTCAGATGTGTGACTCTGCGAGAATCTCTGCTGCGTTTCTAATCGCGATGGAAAACATTAATGCTCGTCCTTTCATTTTCGTCAATTAATCTTATAATTTCTTATTGATTTATTGACTTGTAATAAGTTGTGACAATCAATCATACACAGCACAAACATTTGACGCAATTTCGAGTCATAAAAATGTAAATTTCATCACGCAAAAGGCGCATCCTAAATTTTGCTTCACAGGTATGGCAAGCCCGTTACCATGGTTGCTGTCAATGTCGCTACTGGCTGTTCCAAAATTGGCAGCTTACACGGGTCCCAGTATTCTATCCAGAGATCTTCAAGCACCCGCATTGCCATTAACTCCGTCCATTTCCACTCCACATTTCTTTTCGACACACGTAAGGCAATTTCATTATCAATTATAAATTATTTGGCTAATTTATAAATAATTATTTAATCAATAATTATTTAATCAATATAAATATAAATCAATTACATATTATTTAACTATTTCTTACTTTTTTTACTTGAAATATCTAAAAAAAGTGTCAAATTTGTAATAATATTTGCTACTTATTTATGATTAAAGATCTAAGTTATTTACACTTATTAGTTTATCCAGAATTGTTTGATTTAAAATAATAATGTGTTTCAAATTTTGTCGCACCTCGCTAGAACATCGATTACAAAGATTTTCCATCTACTTATGATGAACATGTCGACTCGTCACGGAATTGCGATAATCATCCGCCGGAGGAAAAATCGACGGAATCCACAAACGTAGGCAATCTTTATGGATCGACGCCGCAATCGCGACACCGCGTTCCTACATCCAACCTGGGAAGAAGCGATTCTTCAATACTCGTTGGAAGAGCCATCAATATGTTCCGCGCGGATCCTCACTCGATCAATCAATTGGACTTCCATGATTTCGACGACGGTTTCGAGCCGGGACGCATCATAAATGACTACGTTGGTCCTGCTATGGAACTAGTACGTGGTGCTCTTTGTTTAGAGTTTAGGCAAAAGTGATCGAAAGGTTTCGCAATATCTATTGTCAGCCATAAGTCTGAACCATAATGTCGGAAGTGAAAAAAGTCGCTTGAACAATTTATACAGTTTGATGAATATACATCATCTGCGTTAATACGCACGATTTCAATAATGTAGAAGCAATAAGTCAATGGCAATATATCGTAATCGCACTTTTCTATATGTCAGTAATTTTATTTCTTTGCATTTCTGTTCTGTTGCATTTAAATAATTGATTATTGTATCTATACGATATCAAAGTGATAAAAAGATTATTGTCCATTTTATGAAATAGATATGATTTTGTTGGAAAACTATTTACACATATGTAATTTGAAATAATATTGTGGATTTTCGTATTCACGGTTTACGGTTTTCTTAAACAGGTATACGCCTGGTCCACGATTGATTTTGAATTCGACAGTATCGACGCACGAGATAATGCTATATTCGAGGGCGACTATATTGCGGAGAATAACTTGCCTCTGGGCCTGGAGGTTTGGCGTGATAAAGTCTTTATTACTCTGCCAAAATGGAAAACTGGCATACCGGCGACTCTGGCTACCGTGCCCAGACATTCCAAAACGAAGAGCCCCAAATTGAGACCGTACCCTAAATGGGACTGGCATCAATCAGGTCATCTTTATGATAATTATCAGATCTTGCAAAAAATTCTTCGTCGTTTTCCTGGATACTAATTTTGAGACTTTAATATGCATCCAATTATTTTTGGTAATCGATTACCATGCAACAATAGTTATTTTCACTTTTAGATAATCTTAAAGTTAATGAAGTTTCTTTAAACTCAATAAAGAACGCACGATAAATATTCAGTGAGAATCTGTTTTTGAGGTTTTTTATTTTGAAAATTTAAATTTAGTTAAAAAATAGAGGTGCCTCGGAATATGAAAAATTTGAGAAAAATTCTATTATATTTCTAATCCAAAACTGTTTTAATTTGCAGTTTAAGTTTCAATGTAAAGATAAGAAAGTGATTCGTATAGAAAGATTCTGCGAAAACTGATTATGAATTACATCAGCATTAAACCTACACGAAGAGTGGAACATACGAAATAGCATTATTTTCACTCAATCAGGAAAACACGGAAACTAAGTTGTTCACGTAAATTCTCGCGATAACAAATAAACTCGTCTTACCATTTTCTACTCAACGAAACAAGTTAGCGAACTGTTAAGAGTTATTTAATTATAAGCAAGTCAGTAAGCTAACAAAAAAGAATTGATTTAACAAATATATATGCATATATTGCTCAACTAAAGAAAAGAAAAAATTTTCTGCGAGATTTAATTTATCTAAAATTTATCTATCTAGAACCATGCTCTGAACTTGTCGCTCGTTTTGCCTCTTTCCAGGAAACTGCGATAATTTAACGTCAGTCTTTCGAATTCAAGTGGACGAGTGCGATCGGCTGTGGGTCCTCGACTCCGGCAAGACGGAGCTCGCCAGAAGATCCAAACAGGTCTGCCCGCCCGCCATATACATCTTTGATCTGCGCACCGACACTCTCATCACCAAGTATACCTTGCCAGATGAGCACATCAAACAGGACTCCCTGTACATGAATATCGTGGTGGATATCAGAAACAACGACTGCGGCTCCGCAATGGCGTACTTGGCTGACGTCTGGCGATACGGTATCGTGGTATACGACTTCTTCAAAGACTCCACCTTCAGAATTGAGCATCCCTTCTTCTATCCCGATCCCCTGGCAGCCAGATACGAGCTACACGGTATAAAGTTCCAATGGACCGACGGAATATTCGGACTAGCGCTCAGTCCCGTGGACGTTCACAACGACAGGACATTGTACTTCCACCCAATGTCCAGCTTCCGGGAGTTCGCCGTGTCCTCATCGGTTTTTAGTGACAAGCAATTCGCGGATTACAACATGGAAAAATTCATGCCCGTCGGAAGACCCAGAGCCAAGGACTATGGCCATGCTTCGGGATCCGTCATCGACAGAAACGGCGTTATGTTCTTCAACATGGTCACGAGGGACTCCGTATGGTGTTGGGACACCAGAAAGGAGTACATACCGCAGAATCTGGGAGTGATCGGAACTAGCAACGAGTCCTTGGTGTTCCCGAACGACATTAAAGTGGATCACGAACCTCATCAAAGTGTGTGGCTGCTCTCAAACAGATTGCCGATGTATTTGTACGGGACCCTGAATAGTGGGAGCATTAATTACAGAGTGTTCAAGGCGGACGTTAAGGAGGCTGTCAGAGATACCGTCTGCGATCCTAATTACGTAGTTCCTGACTCGGATCCAGGTTTCGACGACACTTGCTGAAAATTCTATTCACACACGTTCACCTCGTTATATTAAATTAATTATTAATTATTCTCGATAACCCTAATTTAGGTTTTTTTACATCGAAATATCTCTTATTTTTAAGCATTGAAGTCTCCAGCACTGAAGCATTGAATATCGAATTGTTTATGGAGATCTCCTTCTCGTAAGTTATTCCGTTAATTTATTGCATTCCGGATTATCGCCGATTGTAAACTAAATATAAACATATCTTATTAACATACGATATTTAACATGCATTGTGTAACAAGACATATTTAAATATTCCTACTACTATAAGCAGTGTAAGTCTCCCGAGTTACCAATGATTAGACAATTATATGTAAAATTTTTAGGATAAATATATTTTGTACATACGTAACTGTATTTGTATAAAACTTGTCCTAGATATATAAAATTATATCTGATAGAAGTGAAATACATAGATATTGCTATCGTGTATGACATTCCCATTAATTTATGACTAAATATTACGTTGTACGAGAAGGAGAGATATTAAAATCGATCGACTGCAACATTATTACTGCACTATCTTATGTCAGAAATTGAAGATGTACAATATTTTTTTCAGAATGATAATGTTGGTATCGGAAATCGTAAATTTAAATCTGCATCGTAATATCTTTCTCTATTACATCCAAAAGATTACTTTACTGACTAAGTAGTAAAACATATATTTGTAATTTAATAATGAAAATTAATAATTAACCAAGTTTGGAATATTTGGTGTCTTATTCCTGTTTGTATTACATACAGATCAATTTTTGGACGGATAACTCACTTTACGCGATGTCTTAAATGTTATCTAGAGACTATGTATGTAAAAAGCAACACGCGCAATTTCTATTATTGAAAATTGTGTGTAACATTGTATGTGATCTCTTATTTAAGAGTAAGAAGAAGTGAAAGGTACGGGGTCGTTTAAAAACTCCTCCATCAAACTGCCGTCTTCCAACGAAACCGGTGTTCCTGGATCGTCATTTCTCTCATACGTAAAATAAAAACTATCGTCTTGCTGCAGATTATCTTCTGAATGCATCTTGAAAATTTGTTCTGCCAAAAATTTATTTGCTTTTTCGTAAACTTCTCTATTTTCGTTCATGCCGTCTCGTATCGTAGTTGTTTCTAATTTTAAAGTTTCAACATTCCGAAATTGTGGAATTGTATCACAATTCGTAGATTTTAAATTCGATATTGATTCTTTTCCATTCTTTTCACTCAACGTGGCTGTGCTATCTGAAAGTTGGATCAATTTTTTAGACTCTTCATCACACGATTTTAATGCCTGGCAATTATTTGATTCGGATGACGATGGGCCAGGGAGAGACAATTTCGAAGGATTCTTAAAAACACGATTAAACATACTTTTCTCAATTTTATTCGACATATCAAACTCTTTATTATTATTATTATTATTGTTGTTATCGGATAATTGTAATATTGTATCGTTATAAGTACTTTGGAGAGATAAATTATCCTTGCATATCTCATTTTCAGAACGAATATCAATTGTACTTAAATATTTTTCATTTCTCGAATCATTTAATTTTTTTAATGAACTAACATACGGTGTAACGTTTACATTATCCAAACAATTATTGCTCGTACGTAAAGTTTGCTCAATTTCGTGGATTGTATCACCAATATTCGCATTATGATCTCGAGATTGAGGATTGTTATGTACATTCACGTTACTTAAGTACTCTTCGTGCTCTTCGTTCGACGACGCCACATCACGTACACCCGACATCTCAATATCGAAGTTTCTTAATGCATCGGTAATCAATCGAATTGGCAAATTATCGTTGGTTGCGCTGTCCGCGCTATTGCAATCTTCGTCGAATATCAAAACATTCGTCGTCCGAGTACTTTCGATGCTCGAACGCGCGTTCTCCTGTGACTCAGCAGTCGTCGAATTCTCCATCACGGTTTCCGATTCGCTTGGCATCTGCTCCTGACCGATGAATATTATGCACACGTCGTGGTCGCGTTCGCCTCCGCGATTGTCATTGGAGAGCACTGGATCTGCAAAAGTGTTTCGATCATTTCCCATCATCCGCTCGAGATCGAATGACGAGTCCTGATTGCCTACAATCATCTCGTTGTTCATCTGACAGATGAACTCCATGTTGAAGTCCTCTCGTCGGAACGTCGGAAAACTCGGGAAGGACTCGCCGATCCCCGTCTGAGCGCGCCGGAAGACCCGCGTGACGATCTCAGGCCTGAAGAAGAAAGCGCTGTGTAACGTGCTAGCGGTGTTGTCGTCGACAATGTCACGTTGCTGACTTTCGTGAAATCTCCCATTGTCCAAGAATTGGCCGTGCAGATTCTTATTGGTCAGTATAATGCCTCGCGGATGAACGGTGCACTCGATGTTCCTCGTGATCTCCCTGAGATTCAGCAATGTGTGCGCCAGTCTTGCACAACGATCATTCAGACCAGAGCTGCAGTTTGCGTTCCGATGTACGGGAATCGTGACATTCTCGTAATAGCTACCTATTGAGAGACGATTAGAGACGCTTGCTGGAGTCTCGACGTCTTCTTCGCATTCCAATGGCGTTTCATCTCTCGATAAATCGCGTTTTCTCTCATTGCCAGTGCGCAGCTCTCTCTCGCTTCCCAACCGTGATAGCTCGTTACGAACCTTCGAAGCGCTTCGTTCATCAACCGAGAATCGTTGAGAACTTGGCGACAAATCATGCCACCTCTCCGCTCTCTCTGTCTCCTCTTCTAGCAAGGTGGGATCATTGTAAGTTTTTAAAATTTTCACCTCTGACGCTTCAGATTCTTTTGTCAATCGATTCAACGACGAGTGTTCCTTTCTTACTTCCAATTTTCTTTTATTCTCCGACAAACTGAGCTCGTTATAAGCTCTTAAAGCTCTCTGCTCCATCGCTTCGCGTTTCTCGAGCAGTAGATCGTGCCTTTTTCTCACTTTCGTCTCTCCTCTATTCTTCGACGTAAAATTATTACAGGTCTCTAAAACTTTCATCTTTGTTTCATGTGCTTCCGCGTAATTCTTTTCTTTAAACGAAACCACATCGTAAACGGAATGCAAATCGACCGACCGCCTACTTCGCTCGTGTTTCAATCTATATCGCTCACTCAAAGAGTCGCTCATCATCATCGATTCGTCACGAGTTTCAGTCTGAACGTTTCTTCGACAATTTACAATAGATAATTTATCACGTGCATCGACGAAAGTCTTCGCGTATCCTGAGGGATGTGCAGTTTGGGCTAAAGATTTGCTTCCCCAGGACTGCTTTTTGTGAGATTCCTCCCATTTTTTGATCTGCTTTTTTAAACGGTACGCCTCTGAATACTTGAACGCAGATTTGTCAAGTTGGCTTCTTTGTATATTGATAATAGGTATGGAAAATATAAATTCCTTTCCATTAATGTCGTACTCAATGTTCTTACCGTCGATACCAATCGATCGCGCGTGTCTGCCGTTTTTCGAAGTGTTGCGCAAAGCACGATGACACGCGCAAGATATCTTTGAGGTTTTCGAGCAACTTTCTTTCTTACTTGCGCCTATTGGTGTTAATTGTGTGTTGACTTGATTCGATCGCTTTCTTCGATCAACCCGGTCGATCCACTTCTCCTTCTGGTTGACAGGAATGGAGCAGAGTTTCGCTTCCAATTTTCTCACGAGGGAGGTACATGGCTTAGCTTCCATGTTTCTCGCATTCTTACTCCGGAACGAAGGATACTGTACGATCTTTGCGAAAACTCCTTCCTCTTCCTCTTTTCTTTCTTTCTTCGGTGCCACATCGGCGTCATGAGATTCCGTTGATTTCGCGTGACTATCCATTTTGTCAGACGTGACGTCATTACTTTTTACCAATATTTCCTTCCTAGTCAAAATCTGTCCTTTCCCTTTAATCAAAATAATTTCGTTATCGCTTTCCTCTTCTTTCTTCTCCGAAGGATGACCCATAATGTCTTCTTTCCTCAAAGCGCGATCTACAATTTTTTCTAAATCATCTTTCGTCGTCTGTTTATTTCTTGATGCATCAATCATTTTTTCTTTGTCCTTTTCCAAAGGAAACTGCGCCGCTGCTTCTTCTATCACTTCAGGCGTCTCATCTTGCTCCCAATAAGATCGCTCCTGTATCCTGGCACGCGCGTCCATCACATCCTCTGCGGTTACGTTCAGCATCCTCATCGATTTTTCAGCCACACTCAAGTCGTTAACGTCGGAATTGTAATCGTTTGCGCCGTTTGTGTCCTCGGTGATCAAAGTCGTTAAGGATTTGGTGTTCGCTTTGCTGGACAAGTCCTCAGACAGCCCGCCTAGATTCAACAGACTCGCGTATTTGCCCCGTCTGATTATCGCTATGCCGAGACACTCATCGTCCAGAGAATGACCGACTCGGCCGGGAATATTAACGATATTCGCGATACTTCTCCGCGCGATTATTGCAAATCTGCGGATTTTCGCCATCCTTCGTAGCTGCGCATACCACTTGTAGGTCGTGCACCATTTGTAGATTGAAACGACTGGAACGATCAATGTTTTCGCGGAGAACTCGTTGTTTAACTTAAGGCTGTGCTACAACTATGTACTTTTTGACTCTCTGATTAATTATTCTATTTCCACTTACTTACCTAGACCTATTGTTTTTTCTGCGATAAACTCAACGAGGAGCGACGTCGGACCGGTTCCCTTACGCCACAGCAGGAAAGTAATGACAATCACGATGATTTCCAAAATGATATCTTTAAAAAAACTGAGCACCACCCAAAGTACGAGCAAGTTCTGTCGGCTTCGCGTCATTATCGTGTAGATATTAGCCACATATGCGAGGAGCGAGATGCGATCGATGATAAACCGAGCGACGACAATCCATGATAGAACTGAAGAAATGTTTTTTGTTCTTAACTCTTATTTCTATGACGAGAATATTTTTAGATTACATCAGTATGATACAACAAAGAACTGGGATTCTTTATGTCGAGTACATAAGACGAAGTGCTAACTCGTCTTAAGCCAGTCGATATCCTCCAGGTTTATTTCGTTGGATTGCGAAACCGAGAAGTTCGAGATCTTCTCCAACTGTCGATCCCACTTGAGCCAGCTCCAATTCAAAGTACTGTCGGCCTTGATAAAGGAATGCAACATACTTAGTTCAAATGGGCCAAGTGTCATTACGCGAACATCAAATCCTTACGATTTACAATTCACATAAAGCTTCATTTACAATTTAATCAATTATGTAACATTATGTTATATTTATATCATAATCATGTAATTATGTTATATTTATATTATAATTATGTAATAGCAATTAAAATCATTTGGATGATTGACATGTATGTAAAGGTGTATCTAACAAATTTGCAATATTACAACTTATATAATTGAAAGTTAAAATTAACCTTTACGATTTATGTGATTTTAGAATTATTGTAAAAAATTCAAGTCCTCGAGCTTTATTTAAATTTTATGAGGTACTCTTACATAAGTCACATACACTATTGAGATATTTACCAGGCCCAAGACATTTATGACTAATATTTGCAGCTCAAGAGGCGCAAAGCCAGACATCGCGTAGCCGAAACTCTAAAACTAATTTGACCTCGAGTGTATCTTCAGTTCTTAAAATCATCCTCAATTTAAACTTTTCAATTTTGAATTTTCTTGATTTTACAGATATTTTTTTATAATAATAGTAGTCTACTTAACCTAATAGGTTAAGTAGACAGAACAACTGCACATTCGCTTGCCATCGATAGACGTGTAAAATTCCGATGTTTCGTTTTCTTCATCTCTGTAATCATGCTGAGAACAAAATATTAAATTAAAATTTTGAAAATTTTTACATTCGGATTAAATGCTTAGAATTAAAATTCCATTTATTATAAGAATAATAAGGAAATAATAAGGAATAATAAGGAAATAAGGAGTACAGAAAGGAATATTCCTAACATTTTGTACAGTAAAAGATAAGACAGCGTATGCCTGAAACTCTGCAACTGGTTTAACGTATCTGCATTTCAACATCCTATACAGCACAGAATATTCCAGCAATATTGCAGTAACAGTGGAATATCTCAACTATAGTGCAAAAACATTGCAATACGTTGCTGCAGAATACTGTTAAAATATTCTGCGCTATATGGGAATCGTTTTAAACTTAGTACTATAGAGATAATTTATTACATTATTAATTATAATCGCAATCTTCAAGTTAGTATTCTTTAATTCTTTTTAAAGACACTTTTTAAAATTATGCTTTTTATAGTTTATACAATATCAAACACAATATTCAAATGAGATCCATATTCATTAATTACATTTAATATTTAATTTAATACAATTTAACTCACATCGTTTATTTAAAAAAATTTTAGAATTATTTACATTCTTTTAAAATGCTATTACTTCTTTTTGCAATAATTTTCTTTCGATGGATTATAATTCTCGATCAAATACAGCCAAGAATAAATCGGTTATTCTAAATTGGATCCAATTATTGCAATTATTATTCTTATTCTTATTATTATTCTTGATTCTGGCATAAACATTGCGAACGGTTCCACTTTCATGCGCGCTATAGACACATGATATCTTTTATCAACATCTTTTATATACATGTATATATAGATTTAGACATAGATTTTTTATTTATTTATATAAAGAGAAAAATAATTTACTAGCATAATATATTTTAAGCTATCCTAGCAAATTTCATCAATTATTATATAGATAGCGGTTTGTTAAGAATCATAATTTTATTGTTAAAAAATAATTTTGTTAAATTAGTCAGCAAATTATTTAGCTATAAGAACAAAATAATTTCTCTTCCGTCGAATGATACGTTTTACTGTAACGTTGAATAATTCGAAACATTATAATAATAAGTTATAATAGCAAAATGTTATGACATCGAATATGCAATAGTAGCAACAATTTTGCTGCAACAGCAAACTTTTTTCCACACACGTGCATATATAAAATACATATATAAATAAAAAATATATTTGTCGGGAGTCACTGAAGCGAATCGAGCGAATGTTCTTATTTCAGTGATACGAAATCGTCGCGTAAAACCACTCATTACCTATGTGTGTGCAAACGTAGCGGCAATGTCAGTCGGTTCATCGCGATGTTATCTCGAGGTCACCCAACGTGAGCAAACTAACGAGCACGTTAGTGCAGTGCCTCGAATTCTTTCTTCAACAACCTAACTCGCGGAAATTACAGATTAACGTAGCATAACGCTATATAATTATATACACAATTATACTTATCTCGCTCCCTATAAATAGCATTTACACACTTGCGACAGATTAGACAGAGCACGAGTCATAATTTACGTAAAAATCTCTCGTGAAAACATCTTATCCCTATCACGTTCGTATCGTGTCCGCTAATAATTCAGTTACACTTCTAAAAACGCAAAAAAAAACGTCTACTCCGCTCTTGATCGCGCTGGAGTATCGCGCGTTTCTCGTCCTACGAGAACTCCTTGCGCAGTGGTGCTCGATGTATCGAGTTTCCACACGCAGAAGACCTTTAACCCATTAGCTGCCCCATTTGGGGATTTTGGAAATTTTATAATTATACTATTTTTTATATTTATTTTTATTTTTATCCTTATCTTTATTTTTATTATTATTTTACGTTTGTCATCCAGATTCGAACAACCTATGTATATTGATTGCGTATAATTAATTTTGTAATGCTGAAGAAGACTCAGTGTAGTCGAAACGTACATTATATCAAATTTTGAATAAAGTCTAGTATGTTCTAGTCCTAATATTTGAAGATATTTTTGTTTTGTTGCTCGATCTTGCTTCCATTTGGCTTCTGTAATTTCTTTCATTATTTATTTATTTATTTATATCGAGCGGAATTATATTCTACATATTCTTATAATTATACTGTTACACAACTTTTTGTGCGTATATATAACTTATCCGGCCAAAAATTTCAAAAAAAAAATTTGGCAGTTAATGGGTTAATAATACAACAGGAAACGACCGAGAAGGATCTGAGAAAGATCGAAACGTCGAAGGAAAACATCCTTTTCCTCACATCTCTGAGGAAAGTCGCAACCTGATTAATAAAAGCCTAACCAGAATAGGAGCCGTTCGGTTCCTCGGAGTTAACGACCGTGTCGAAGAGTCTACCAGACGCGCGTGGAAAGTCGCAAACACACCGCCGACTTTCCCGGGGGGCAGCGAGACGCGCGACGTACGGAACGATCGAAGCGGCAAAGTTCACCCTCAGGAGCAGGCCCAGACGTGGAGATAAGTCTCGCGAGCGATTTAAAAAGAAGAAAGAAAAGCACGAGCGCGCGCCCCCGCCCCCGGCAGCCCCGCGCTCTCCTATCGCATCTCTCGCGGCAGCGATACACGCCGCTCGCGTGAGCGCGGTAGCGCACCGCGGGCCGACACGCGCGTGTAGGCCTCTCCACGCCGGTGTTGGTACACCGCGATGTAGGTGTAACGGCGTCGTAGGTGTATGCCACATCGCGGTTCGGCGCGGCACTGTTCTTGGCACAGTTTCTGGTCATCTCCTATTGCGAGCGGAACGCGCGCGCGTGCTGGACCTGCGTGCGATCTCTTTCTCTCTCTCCTCCGCGTCTCGCCTCGTCGCGTCGCGTCACGTCACGTCACGTCTTGCGATCTCGTCGTGTACGCAGCATCCGCGTACGCTTTCCCAGGTCGGCACGGTACACCTGCGCGATCGATCCCAACGGGAAAGAGAGGAGATACCGAGATTTTCTTCCTCGAGGAAAAGTGAGTACGAACGATCGCGCGCGAATCGCCGATCGCATCCTCCGCGGGATTTTGCGATCGGTGACATTTAACGTTGAGACTGCAAGTTTGAACTTGGGTCGGCGGGTCGAAGTGCTCGATACGCGGGGCGTGATACGAGCGACTTTCAGTCGTAATTGAATGGTCGATTGAAAGTGAACGCGAAACGTCGGTGACAAAGGTAACAGAATGCAAACGGTGACGCGTAAACAAGGTGGCTCAGATGGTGATGTAACTGATCATTCATAGAGTGTTTTGCAGTGTCGTAAGAGCTACAACAATCGCGTTAATCGCGTACAAGTTCAGTTGTCATCCTAATTCGCTATTTATAAATCCCCTGAAACTATTAAGCCGACCAAGTTGCTGTTAATTGATATATAATTTTTATTGCACAGCGTTATTGTAATTAATAAAAAACGTCTATGAACACATCACGTACGAAAAGGAGAAACTTTGAAATTCCGACGCGCTCCGAGGACGACATTTTGTAAAAATCCCAAGAAACTGCGTTCTAACATGAGAAGGCCGCACACCACTCGTGACTGAGATATAAAAATAAAATACGGCGCGATTTCGAATAATAAAAGCCGGCGCGATTTCGCATAACGAAACCTTTAGATATGCCGCGTGAATAACGCGTGACTTGTCACGACGATGCGTTTTCGTAGATGCTTGGAAATCAGTTGACACTGGCATTCCTCGCGTCCATAAATACTGACGCGAAACGACTTTTGCGTGCATTTTGCGAAATCGCGACGGCTTAACGTCATTACTGGGAGATCTTCCGAGATCTCGCGATCAATCCAATAATTTTAGTAGCGCAATATATTGGCGCGATATTGGGAAATAATGTAAATCTAATATTCCCGAATATTGGTCCAACATAGTAAGATGGACGGACCTCCCCTAATTTGTCAATATATCTTTTCATCAGCAATATTGGTCCAATATTGTTTCAATATTCACATTATATTAGGAAATTTTGGCCGATTAGCAACCAAACCAACACGGAAAAAAATGATTAGCTACTATAGCAAAACTGTCTGTAAAATATGGACAGCTAACTATTATTCGCAGCGAGAGCTATAATTTTTACTAATTTTTTTAAAAGGTTTTGCTAAAGTATTGACAAAGTTTTGCTGCTCTTAGTACCTAATCTTTTTTCCGTGAATGTTCAGCCAATGAAAAGCCAGCAAATAGTAACGTTACATCATCATTATAATTTCCTACTTAACAATATAACTGTTATGTAACTGTTACGTACAACATGTGTATTGTACGTAATATCATGTTACACTTATATTGGATGGAAAATTGTAATATTGATTAATATAATGTTACTGTTAGTTTATTGGAAATGCTACTAGGGAAAGTTTATAAGATCGACCTGCTGTTATTCGATCCTCGATGGCGTACAAGAAATCGCGAAACTGAAACCAATTGATTTCTCCCTTTACTTTTTTCTTTAACGCAATCAATCGATATAAGGGCTTCGAGACGACCTAACTTTAGTACAGTATTGATCTTTTCCATTCTTTGCTTCTGCTGTTTGACAGACCGCACCCCTTCTTACATTAATTGACTATCGAATAGAGGGCACGCGAAATATCTCCATCCCTTCCCTTTCCTTCCTATTAATCAGCGTATCTAGGTTAAGAAAATCGATTGGCTCATTTAGCGGATCGAGTAGTATCGTGTATTTTTACACAGCGTTTTTTTGCGCGCGTGGCTTACTCACCGCCTAAATTTAACGTTCAATCGCACGCGTGTAACGCGCCAATCGCATTCACGTTGATCGCGACGATATCTTTCGAAAGAATTTGTTTTCTTTCATTATCTTTGCCGCGTAATATTCATAAGTGCGTGTTCCGAGCACGATAAACATTTGTACGCATCGCGCTTGAATTTTTAAAAACGCAAATGAGCGCCGACAAGACATCCTTTATTACACTTTTCGATTAATAATACACGTTAATTTTTGTAAAATCAAATAAGATTTGCAAAGCGCAAAACACTTTTTAGACGCGTAAAATTAAAGCTGAAATTAATCGATATTCTATTCGAGACGTGGCTAAACCCATTATGTTATTAACTAATAATTTTGTAATGTTCATGAATCCATCATTGGTTTCATAATTTAATGTAAATATTTTCGTAATTGATACTCGTGTATCATTAATAATCAATGCCTTCGAACATGGTAAGCAAACGCACTCGCGTTTATCGCGATGATTTGAAGTAGACTGCATAATACCGACATTTAAAGCACTCGTTCTCTTTAGGAAAATGATCCCCGAGCTTCACAGTGATCTCTTGTGCAGTGACGCAATCACTTTTTGCGCAAGCATCGGATAGAATAGCGCGTTTCAGCAACACATAGTGCGTTCTTCCGGGATGCATCTACAAGAAACAGTCTTGTCTATTAACGGAAGCTATAACTTGCGTTACTGTAATTTTAGAAATTTTTATCGTACAAAATGATTTATGATACTTCATTATTTCTGCGATTATTTCTCTGACAGACTGCTACTTTTCGATTTCTTGTCGAGATGTCTTTTCTAACGAACGAAGGTCACGGAGAAAAATAATTTGCTGGTACAGTTATATTTTATGTCTCTCTTAGCAGAGTTCATCAATTATTATATGGATAGCAATACGATTTATTAAGAATAATTTTATTGAAGTTGAGAAATAATTTTGCTAATAAATTAGCAAATTATTTAGCCAGAAGGAAAAAATGATTTCTGTTCTGCCAAATATGTTTTGCTGTAGTATTTGAATAATTTGAAAAATTAGCACAATTTTTCTTGTCCTCGTCACATCGAATTTGCAGCACTAGTCGCAACAGTTTTGCTGCAACAGCAAAATTATTTTTCTCTGTACAACAGTGACACTCATCATCACCGATTATAACATCTGAAGTAAGAAATGTCATGCAAAATTTATGCATTCTTGTGCGAACTATTCGTCAACAGAACCCGAAACCGGTTTAGTTGGCGTCTAAACGCAAGCCGCTCGGCTTGCGTTTAGACGCCAAACTTAGAAAATGCGCCAGAAATTCTCCGTTCATCAGTCCGACATCGACCTCGAACAATTCCCGCCGCTAACTAACCGTGTCATTTAATTGTTCCGTATTTTCCATTTAACGTCCGCGAAACTGACGCAGTCTTCACGCCGTTTAGTAAATTTGCTGTGAACTGAAAGACCATCTTACAAGAAACGTTTCTTGTAAGAAACGTTTCTTCAATTTTTCTCCCTTCTGAATCGGAATGGTTGACACTGAGGCCTCTTAATGTCTGACGCTTTTTTCATGAGCCACGCTCTCGAGTGTCGGTCAAGTACAGCCGTCAATTTACCGTGAACCACCAAGGTAATCTTAATCGGCCGGTCATCATTCGACGGTGATGTGGTGGTTTTTTACACGAGGTAAACGGCATAGGACCGCGAGACGCGTTTCCTTATGAGGATTGGTAGACCTCGAGCGAACTTGCTCGAGGAACGTGGCCGCGGCCGCGTAAGCGATTCTGTAGTGATCTTGCTGATCCGATCGATCGGAAGAAATGTCGAATTCTTTTACCTTCATTTGTTTGCTATTTAGTTAGAAAAATGGGAAACAAACGTCGATTATGCGACTTGTTATATTTGATTTTATTATATTGTATATGACTTTAAAAATAATTGTAGAGAAAGATCGCGTGGTATTTAAATTTTTTACATATATAATTACGGGTTTACTCTGCACGAGGATGTATCTATCTCCCGTCGCCGGATATCGGATCCCTGGGGGTGTTGGAGAAATAATAATAAACGCCGGAAGGAAGGTCAGCGACGGCAAACACGCGACTCGCTTAAGTGTCTAAAATAGACGTGAGCGCGCGCGGCACATGCCAATGACCTAAATTTCCCTTATTCTCGACATAACACGAATTAACTTGACGATGTTGTGATACATCGCGGCAAGAACGGATCATCCCGATGTTTCGTAATCCACTATTACGTCATCGGTGGGTGAGGTGCGGGTGTGGCGGATATACGATGGAATTATGCAAAGCTATTTTGATCGAGATAGTCGTGAAAAGAACTGACATTGATACTTTAAAAGCAGAGTTTTTTGTTCTTTTGAAACTCTTAAAATTTTAACGATTGACAAACGCGCTAACTCATTTACAATGTCTCAATTATTTGTAAATAATTGAGCTTATAACCGCTTTTAGCAGTTTTCATCTATCATAATATGTCGATATCTATCAAATTTAATAAAAGAGGAAAGAGAGAGAGAGACGGAGCTATAATTCGATTAACTTTTGATATTAAAATACATATTATTGCAAAAAATTACAATAAATTACAAAATTAAATTTGTGATAATGAATAATGCATATTTGTTATATTTTGATAATTAAATAAAAGTGTGGAATTGTACTTTAATTTTAGAATGCAGCTGACAACCTGTTGCAGATGTTGTTCTCTGAAAACGGGAACAATCTTCAGCGGAGTATGTGGTATCGTAAGTGTATAATTATTTCTGTATTTCCATAGTTCGTACGTGGTTCAATTGCTACATAAATCTGCTTCGTATTCTGCAGGTACTAGCCGTGATTGCTCTGATCCTGATCTTCACAGCGAACGTAGAATGGAAAACGATAATCATCGACATCCTAGACAAGACAACCGTAAAAGTCATCTTCGCGATCAACCTCTGCATGACCATCCTGATCTCTACACTGCTCATAATCGGGGCTTTAAGAGTAAGAAATTCTCTATTTCCTTTGTACTTATATATATGTATATATTTATATAATGTATACATTATATATATATATATATATATATATATATATATATATATATAAAATAATATACGGTAATATATGTGTGTATATGGTTAATACGTATGTGTGTGACTATCTTTCTTTATTTATTATATGATATTATTTTATAAATAAAATGTAATCCCACTGATTGGTCTGGATTTGCAGAAAAATACATTTATGATGCTTCCATGGGTGGTTTTGGGCATTATGTTGGCCGTCGCCCTTCTTGTGAGCATCCTTTACACCGCGATTATGTTCTTCGTAAACAGTGAAGTTCTTAATGGTGTTCTTTGGCTCGTTTTCGGTTTAATTGCGGTTGGTGAGTATTTAATCAGTCGCACCTTAATTACAATCGTAAATTTTTTAATAAAATTCTTGTCAATCAAAAAGAAGTACGATTTAAGGAAGTCATTTTTTTCTTATGCATATTATTATGATTGAGAATAAAAAAAGAATTGAAATCTCAAGGCTATTGACAATATGTAGAAATATTAATCAATTTTAATTATTTAATTATTTAATTTACAGAGGACATTTGTTTTCAATAAGTTTATAATCAGCAGATTAATAACAAAATCTGTTTTTTTTAATCAAAGAAATTCATGGATATTGAGACTACTACAGTTGTGAAATGAATGCATCAGAACTGTAATATTGTTTTAATATTTTGCAGTGGTATACACATATATGTGGTTGGTGGTATATAGCTATTTCCAGCAACTGAAGATTGAGAAGATGAGTAAAAGAATGGGTCCTTATGGAAAACCGTATAATTACCGACGAGCATGAGAGCAAGATTGAATATGTAGATTTTGCATGGGTCTGTCGGCGAAAGCGATCGTGGAGAACGACTTGGCAACCGCAGCAATCGCTACCGCTCGTATAAACATTTATAAACTTGATGTCGACTTACACTTGCAGTCGGTTGCAATGGTTCATGTCGTTTCCGTCCTATCTCTGATTCGCTGAATGACATCAAATTAAAACCGATTTTTCTTGTCATTTATCCGAGTAACGACACGGGAATATCTTCTTGTTAGCTGTGAATCTATGTAAACAGTGTAAAGAAATTTCCGTCACAGTTATTTGCACCAAAGCACGATTATTTCTATTTACGTGACCGGATGTTTCACAAGAGCATCCCGTAAATCCGCGTAAAGTAAGCATAAATTTTAGGACATTTGTACATTACATCGTATTTATCATAACTATTATTAATTACTTTGTCTAACGAATACTCCCATAGTTTTAAAGAGTTCTACTTTCGAGCGACTAGAACATCAAATATTTCAAGTGCAATCATTAATCACTGACTAATAATTATGAATCAAAGAACATGCTTGTTATATACTATTAGTTAAATATCAAATGACATTAACAGAAATTATTTCGTTTAAGCTCAATCAAAAAGGAAAAAAATAGATGATTAGTGAAGTGAGAAGCTATCGATATATAAAATTATTTACAATATTATAAAATAGTTTCTTATAAGATAAATTTTCTTCAAAGAAAAATACTGCCTTTGCCGTCGATCTCTTGTTGAGACATAACAATAAGAATAAAATATAAGGAGTTTATAAATTAGTCAGACAATTAACTTGATTTTTATCTTTATTTATATATTTAATATTTTTAATTTATTGAAAGAAAAGAGCAGAAGTATGTATGAAATGTATGAAATACGTTTTGTAATACCATTATAAAAAGTGAATCTCTGTATTTTAACTGTTTATCTTTTTTTCTTTCCACATAATGGAAATGTGCCATTGTATCTTTTTCAACTTTATAATTAATTATTATTATAATTTTAATTAATCTTAATTATATTGTAATTTTTATTTTTATAACTAATTATATTATTTAATTATTTTAATTTTCAAACTTGATATTACGAATAAATTAATTCTTTTTCTTTTTCAAGTACCATCTGTTGCAATTCTAAAAGTTATGATATCCTAAAAAAATCCTCCTACAAAATATATCTGCTGCACGCTATATATGAATATATTTTAACACAGCTCACAAGAGCACAATCTTTTTGAATGATACATTTTACAAAATACATCTGTTATATTTATTTTTTTAATTTCACTGCATATTTCTCGTGTCAATATAAATCGATCATCTAGCTAAATCAAAGTTCTTGTAAGAAATTGTGACACTGTAATGAGAAAAACTTTATAATAATAAGGAAAAACAATATTTGCAATATAGTAGAAATAAATAAATGTTAGATAAAAACAACAAAAAAAACACTTAAGGCTGACTAAAGCGGTCCCTAGACGATCAATATTATTGTGCAATATTTTGGTTTGTTCAATATAATTGATCGTATGTGGGCAATATTGAAAGGTTGTGCAATATATTGTGTGATTTTCAAAATTTTGAAAATATATTGTGCAAACGGGATAATATTGTGCCGTCTGTTGGCAATATTGCGCAATATCCTGTCAGTTGGTCTCTAGCGGTCGTTTGAATTAGTCGTCTCAACCACGCGTTATTATCATGGGTGACAAGAAAGCCGAAAAAGAATTTATTGTTGAATTTATTGAGGTGTATCGTGGTCTTCCGGCTCTGTGGGATGTGAAGGCAGGGACTGTTTGCACAATGTGGTTGTACGTCTGTGCTCGCGATCGCGCAATATATTGCACAACCTTCAATATCGCCTCCATACGGTACAATCTTTTGCACAAACTAAAATATTGTACAATAATATTGACCGTCTAGGGGCCTCTGTCAAAATATTGTGCAACCCACATTGCACAATAATATTGATCGTCTAGAAACCGCTTTAGAGCATTTTCTACATTTTCCCGAATAAATACAGCGAGACTCGCAGCGGCGAGGCTTGTCATATGATTGTCACATCCAAAGTCGGTTGTTGATGACGATCGTCGAGTGATTTTGTGTTCGTTGAAAGATCTGAAACATTTAACATAACGTTTATTTTACTACTTCACAATATTTTTTTTGCAATATTCGATAAATGTATGTAGAATCTTTAAATTTAATGCATTATCTTGTACTTAATCTTTATTAATGTATTAAATATAGATGATGCTAATTCGCTGATTTTAAATCATCTAAAATTATTAATTCGAAATCATCTTTAATTGATATATTAATTTTTACTATACAGCGTTATTCTATTAATAAAAACTGTGTGTGTGTGTGTGTGTGTGTGTGTGTGTATATCGTACAAAAAGATATTTTGAAAAATACTTTCCAACGAACTTCGAGGAAGACATTTTGTAAAAATCTCAAGAACTTCCAACACTAAGAAGTAAAAGAATGCTGCACATTGCTCGTGACTGAGACATAAAAATAAGATGTGAGATATAAAAATAAAATTTAATAAACGCGCGATTTTGCATAGCGAAATTTAGATATGCGTTAATGTTTCGTAAATAACTCTAAATGATTGTCACTAAATTACTTGTCACGACGATGCGTTTTCGTAGATATTTGGAAATCACTTGACACTGGCATTCCTCCATAAATACTGAAATGACTTTTTTTCTAGTAGCACACTATATTGACGCAATTGGGAAATAGTGTTGGGAAATGTGTAAATCTAATATTCCCAATATAGTCCAACATTGTAAGATGGATACCATTCCTAATTTGCCAATGTATCTTTTCATCAGCAACTGGTTCAATATTTACATTTATATTGGGAAATTTTGGCCAATGCCTTCCCAACCAAACCAATGCATTATCTTGTATTTAATCTCTATAATAAATACAGATAATGTAATTCTGAGCTGAAGTTGACATATTTATGTATTATTGTAATACACTATACGTTGATTGTGACATGAAATATAACTACATAATTAAAATGTATCTCTGTACACAAAAATTTATAATACATGAACAATTACCTGAAGCCGAAGCAACCGCTCCAGTGAGGCCAGCTTAATATTATATCTTCATAATGTTTATCGACGAATTCGTAGTAACCTTCCATACCGCATAAAACGACTGAAAATATAAAAAAAGGCTCGCAATATTTATCACAGTTTATTTAATATATGTATATACTATATCTATATATTTTTTTTATTTAACTTTTCAGCTGCGAAAGGCATATGTACATATATGCTTGTAATCGTCAATGCAAAATGCGCATGGTCGATTTGCCGCAGTTAAAGAATTAATACAATATAAAGTATTTTTATCGCACGCACTTTGTTCCATCATAAGATCCTGTGCAATGTTTGGGAAATTCCACGCTTCGAGATTGACGAGATCTTGAAGGATCCTGGTACAATACACAGGTATCAAGGAGGAAGGCGATATCGTTTTGTCTTCCTCGCATCCCAGCTGAAGCAGATTTCTTTTTATTGATTTAAACTTAAACGGGGATAAAAGTGCCGAGGAAAAATCTTCCTTTCTTTCTTTTGCGAACATAATACACGAATTTAATATAATAAATGAACTCTCCTAACAGAAATTTTCTAACATCTTACTCACAGCTTTAGCGACTTGAACGATGAGCAGTCTATGCGTGAGAGGATATCCGGTAGTATCATCTTTCTTCATCAATGTTGCAATGCAAGTGGCAGGAATCTTGCATCCCTCTTTTAAACTGCTACGCACAATTTTGATTAAACATTGATCGCTTTCCATTTCAGTAGGCGTTCCATGTTGTATCGATCGATTGATTTCCCAATAACTTAATAAATGATTGGGACTGGATCTCGATCTCGGAAGGATCCTCGTCCACGATATGGGCTTTATCCACAGAGTGAGATTGGTTAAAGTCGTTAGCACTGTAAAACTTTGCAGCTCACGAAACGTGACCGATACGTAACATTCGGTAGCATTAATCAATAACTGGAAAAGTTTACCAACAACCCAGACAACACGTCTAAAAGATGTCTTAAAGACTTTAAGACACTTTTTAGACATATGACATCTTTTAAATATGCATGCTTAAAGTATACTTTTAAATATGAAAAAGATATGATTTTTAATTAATTTCCTAATCCCAATTTTGCAAAATTATTAACTTATTGATTTATATTCTTGATTTGAATATTCTCAAGTTTAAGTGTACGTGAAAAATCGTGAGAAGCGTTCGTAAAGTTTCTACTTTCCTTAGTGCGATTGAAGAAGTATATTTTTAGCAATTTTAAATCTAATTCCTATTTTCTTTTAAAGAAATTTTCCTACATTTTTGTCTATAATTATTTACACCTTTTATCTCTCTTGTAGCCCCTGAATTTGCATTATTTCAAATTTGAAAAACGTGTACAACAAAAAAATAAAATATAAAAAGAACAAATCTTTAATCGTTTGTCTCTTATGCGTATCATGCATTCATAGTACTTACATAAAAATTGAGTTTCGTTTTTCGGAGCAATAGTCGTAATCAAATTTTTTCGAGTCAAATCGGACAGTACGACCAGTTCTTTGAGAGCAATGAAGAATTTATCTTCCAGATATTGCACGTTTTCGTGCAGAAGCGCCGCCACTAAGTTCGCTATTTTAATGAAGATTGATCACCAAACTTATTAAAATTTAATTTAAAAATATTACAAATGTATGCATTTTTTTATTTACATTTATATTTATATTTTTATAAATTAAAACAACACATAAGCTTTTTAAGAGCCAAAATAATGTACAATAAAAAATACAAAAAAATTATAAATAAAAGCGATATATTAAAACATATACACATACATATCACACGTCAGTGCATAAATTAAATACGTTGCGCACCAACACAGTCGAACTTTAAAACGCTTACTATGTATTAATTATGTACTGCCTTTGCGCATTATTGATTGACCATCAAAGATCCAGACCTGATCGTTATAGGTGTTGAAATTTTCTTCTTAATATTGTGTATTTCACGGTCAAAAGAATTTAACATTTGTTTATCACGTCGCTAATGGAAAAGACGTTTTTACTACGTTTACTGGTTATTACGATAAATATTATCACATGCCTCGGTAGTCGAATTGGTATGACACTCGCACGGAATGGGGGAGTTCCAGGTTCGAATTCTGGCTGAGGTAATATTTTTCGCAATAAATTATTTATCTGAAGAGGATGGGGGGTCTTATTAGTACCAACATATGAAATCATATTGATTCTATGTTGGTTGATTGTGTTGCGTTTTAAAGTTCGACTGTGTCGGCGCGCAACGTATTTAATTTATGTACTATGTATTAATTATGTACTGCCTTTGCGCAAATTATTGATTGACCATGAAAGATCTAGGCCTGACCATTATAGACCGTTAAAATTTTCTTCTTAATATTGTATTCACGATCAAGAGAATTTAACATTTGTTTATATTTTTCTATTTATATATATTTTTATTTATATTTATTGTGAAATTCTTGACTCCTAATTGAGGCTTTATATTTTTTAAATCTTAATCTGCTAAACTTCTTGCCAAAAATATGCAATTATTTACATCTTGTTCAGTAATCCTAATCATTATTTATTATAATAAATAATGATTGTAACGATTATAATGAATCTTTACCTTCGGCTAAGATAACACCGAAAGCAGCGTCTAGATTCATCTGTTCTGGTCTTTCATTCATATAATCGAGTACCTTTTGCAAGGCAACTAGTTTTCGCTCTGGAACAGACGATATTTTTGTTAAAAAGACAAGAAGCATGTTTTCGGCACGGTGTCACGCGTGCGTCCTTCGCCCAGCGTCGCTCTCCGCTCGCGCTCGCGATTCGCGATCGATTGTCGCGTGTCCCTCGCCCCGTGCCGATACCTACCCGCGTTTTATATCATTCTATTTGATACATATTTCGAAACAAATTTTTTCGAATGTGTCGAGTGCATTTAACAAGAAAATAAAATTTAATTGAGACTAGAGAAACGTGTCCAACATATGTTTCTTCTTCTCGAAAGTATGGAATAATGAATTGGAATAATAAATTTTTAATTCAATGAAAAAAAATTGTTAAGTTCACTCAAAATCATTCTCTCAGCGTTCACTTTCCATAAAATCTTTACTATAAAATCCTGCTAACTGCAATTCACTCACGGAAACTTTCGGGGTCGAATGCTGCTTCAGTTCGCGACGAGATGCAGGCGAACAGAAGGAGGATCCCGAGGACACTGGGAAATCCTGGAGCTCTAGTTTCCATCGGGATGGTTATGTAAAGAAAACCTGATAAGCTTCATTTGTACGCCGTTTATATACGGACTCCCACCATCGGTTGAGCACATTGACTAAGCGAAATTTATCGTCAATTGCCTTTTCTTCAATGAAAAAAAAGCATGATGCTTTCGAAGCGAATCAGTAAATGCTGAAGCACATGGTAGCACTTTTTCTTCATGAAACGGATGTACCCTGACAGGAAAAGTGTTCTCTATGGGATTACTGGATTACCACGATTTTTCGACATCTGTGAGAAATTCGTTCTCTGTTTTCAGCGGCGCTTTTGATGAAATTGAAAAAAAGTCATTTATCTCGTGTACAGTAATTAAAGAAATTACATTTTTAAAGGAAAATAGGTCCTGAAAAATATTTTTCGAATAATAAAAACCTTCCTATTTATTATGTTTAGTTTATGATGTTTCTCCTTTGGATTTTATCTTTCAGCATACTCTCGATCGTTAGGAAATATTGTTCAACGAAAAAAAAAGAGAACAATAATAAGCGTTCCTTATAGTTTTTTGGACGCTGAATAAGACGCCGTACCAAATTACTCTATCACGTCACAATGAGAAATGTGCAATTAAAGTTGCAAGAAAAGGACTGTTGTAGTAATGCAAAGTCAAAATGATAAGATCAGTAAATAGACCTTTTTCAACCTTACAACTTTTGTCTGAAACATTTCTTTCTAAAATGCGTAGTTTCCGAGATTTAAGAGTTTCCATACTTTTTCCTCACCCTGTATATATAATATAACTATGATGTGTGATGACGTGTATTGGAGAAGTTTTAACACTCTCAAAATTAAATTTTTTTGTTAGGATTTTTAGTCCTTAAAAGAAATGCGTTGTATCAATTATAGTTAAAAGATATTGATGATTGGACATAGAATCTATTGTGTTAAAGTTGCGACTTATATAGACCAAAAATCTATGAAATCTTTTTTAATTATGTTATTTAAATTTAAGGGTTTTTCAGGTCGCCAAATACCAATCTGATGTCAAAGTTAATAAATTCAAAATGGCAGATATTAACATTAAAAATGTCAAATTTTTAATAATCGTAAAAAATACAATTTAAAAGAGGAATTTTCAAAATTAAAGTTAAAAGATAAAAAAGTGATAAAAATATTTCTGCTTACTCTTCTTCAATGGATATTTTAATTTCGATGATATATATTAATTAGTAGCGTTTATATATTTAATCATGTTTAAGTAATCCTTCAAATCATTTATAAGTAATGTATTGTTTTTCTTGAATCGATATTTCTCCAGAGGACTATTACAAGAAGAGTATTTAAAATGTAAGTTTTCAAGTTTAATTTTTATATATTTATTTTTAAAAATATCAAGCACCATAAAAAAAATGTACATATTATCAACAAAAAAATTTTTAAACAATCTTTTCAATGTTTGTAATTTAATCTTCTATATTATTAGATGTAACAAATGAAACATATGTCTCACTTAAGAAAAATGAATAGAAAAAGAATCTGTAATGCAATATATAAAAATTAATGACCTCTTGTTTATTCATAACATGACTGTCATATATCATACAAGTAATGCACTAGAACTAATTACAAAGTAATTACAAAGCTCCCTATTTACGCGCATATATTTTATATTTAATTTTTTACGAAGGTAATTTATATTCATTTTTTTCTGACGTAATTTATCTTACATCTTTGCATGCAATATAAATAATACGATAAGTAACCTTGGTACACTTTCTAGTATTTATTTCTTACTTTCTGCTCTTAATAATCACAAAGCTTAATGGAAGTAGTAAAAGAATAGAAACAGTCACAGTAATAGAAAGTCGCAGAATAGACAGTCAAAGGTGTCTCCTCTTTCATACAGTTTCATATACTTCATAAGTTCCTATTAACTCTTACAACTTGCATTCATTTTCTTAACAGAAAAAAATGTCAACTTTACTTCTCAGACATGTTTCTGAAAATCAATTTGCTCAAGCCTATTTTTATCACAAATTTCTCTAATAAAACTACATTAAATTACACTTATCAGTTTAATTTAGTCTTTGTTTAAACTTTTGGCCAATGTCTAATTGATGATATAAATATGTTATAAAACACATCATAAGATAGAACATATATAATAATATATTTATATTGTATACTATGTAATATATAGTAATTATGAGATAAATAGAATATTGTATATATTATTATATATATATATGTAATATATAATTATAAGATATAAATAGAATTATAAAATTTTTAAATTATTTGTATATGTCAAATACATATATCAGTCTGGCAAGTCAAAGTGCTAATAGTCAACAAGTACTAAGCACAAAGTTGTAACTGTGAGTTGAAATTTTTTAAAATGTACATACAGTTACTGTAAATAATCAATAGTTAACGCTGTGTTCCTAATACTCTAATCCAGTACGAATCATGTTCGATTGAAGTAAAAATGACCTCGCTGTAGGCTATGTACACACATAGATACGTATTATTAAATTAACATATTCCATTTAATTTTGTCCATTTTACATCACAGGTCATCATGTTGGTCCGTGTTGTCTCCGAATTCGATCTCTAGCTGCAGTCTGTAATCCATAGCAACGAAGACAATGACCAGGAGTACAGGCAAGCGGAATCTAGACTGCCAGCCGAGCTTCAGTATAAACATCAAGGAACGATGAAGGGTGCCACTATTGCCCAGGAATATGTCAGTAGACATCCTTTGCACCCTTCAATCGGACTTTCAGTGGTGTTAAACTCTGATTCACGTTACAAGCTGAATTCCACTAAACGGCGAGAGACAGAAGTCCTCGGTCATCCTGGATTCAGTCCATATTTCTCGAGGCAATTGGATAGTCTACTTCTTGACAAGTAGCTCCTCGTATTGACGCTCAACGTTCTGCATCGCCGTATCTGTCGAATTAAAATCTCCATAAACTCTCTCTTTCTCTAAAAAGTCAGATTGTGCAAAAGAATTGGATTTATATGATGTCATCGTGACCGATACTAACCGCACTATCATCCACCGTTTTTAACATCCACTTTTAATAGCTCTTCGAGGCTCGACCTTACGCACACGTATGAACTGTTTTGTTTTTGCACTCGGCTTGCATGTGCATGAGCACGTAATCTTGTTGTTTTCTCAGAACAGAACGGATTAAGGTTATATTCTCAACTTCAATCTTCAATCTTCGATTCGCAAGCCCTTAATCTTCAATGTGTGTAGTGTGATACAGATTTAATGTCTGTAGTATAGATAGTACAGGTAATATAAGTGAGAGGTCTAAAATGCAAACTCACGTTCTCCATTTTTTGGACAAAAATGAGTTTTCGACATATTCCTGTTCTTCATTTAATAAAAAACAAGAATGTCTCGAAAATTTATTCATGTCCAAGATTAGGAGAATGTTTTTTTTGCATTTAGACCCATCTTGAATAGTTATGTATGTATGTGTATATATATATATGTATGAGTATGTATGTGTAAATGTGTATATATATATATATATATATATATATATATATATACAGGGTGTCTGAAACATTTTGGAAAAGCCGAAGTGTGCAGGTAGAACAGGTAAAATCAAGTAGAAAAGTCCTTTACCACTTTGTTGTTTTCGCAATAATTAACGAGAAATTAATTTAACAAGATAAGAAGATAAGAAATTAATTTAACAAGTCCTTTGTAGAATGCTCCTCCCGTCGTTTCACCGCGTGTGTAGGCCGGCTCCTATCATCTTACAATGGGGAAGTCTCTTCTCGTCGCGCGCTTTTACTCGCGCGGATTGGCCTATCTTTTTAAATTAATTTCTCGTTAATTATTGCAAAAACAACAAAGTGGTAAAGGACTTTTCTACTTGATTTTACCTGTTCTACCTGCACACTTCGGCTTTTCCAAAATTTTTCGGACACCCTGTATATATATATATATATATATATATATATATATACACATGTATATGTAAGCAAACACTAACAATACATTAAATCCTTTGATTATAACCCTGGACTACCAGTTAAGCCCATATCAGACTATTAAGATTGAGATTGAAATTTAACAAATCATAATAAAGAAAACTAGTTTCGAGTTTATTAAACTCTGATTGGTTGAATTTCAATTCAATCTCAATCTTAGGCGGGGAGCACAGACTTTTGCATAATGCATAATACATATGCATAAGAAATTCGATTGGTCGAATTCCTTATGCACATGCTAACGGACCAATCAAATTTCTTATGCTATGCGTTATGCGTTATGCAATGGTCTGTGCTCCCCGCTTTAGGTTGTGTTCCGATATTCACTACCACTAAAAATCTATAGTTTACGTCACGTATACTATAGATTTTTACTGGCAGTGAATATTTGAACGCAGTCCTAATGCTCAAATCACACTAGCGATTGGCGATTGCGTTTACGATTATCTCTTGACCAATCAGATTGCTAGCAATTTCCTTCTGATTGGTCAAGAGGCAATCGTAAACGCAAACGCAATCGCTAGTGTGATTCGGGCATAAAGTCTTATAATAAGAGAAGTGCGAACTCTACGTCCACCTTGCCAACCGTCGCCATCTTAGGCCCGTAAAATAGAGCAAAAAGACGAATTATGATGAGAATCCGATAGACGAATGAAGAGGTTAGGTTGCATATATGTATACTATTGAGCACAAATAAGGATCTTACAATATCAGTATAAAGTCTCCTGCTGTTATTTAACAGAGAAAAAACATTTTTACTTACCGTAATTACAAGTGTGCATTTATTCACATTGTATATAAACAACACAACACATGGGTTACGTGGAATCTTGCAGGCCTAACATGGCGGCTACAATCGACAAATCAGGATATACTGTCAGTTGAGTGTTCTGAGAGAGTGTACTAAGTGTAGATAATAAGGTAGGATAAATCAGGTATCGTGCAGATAGTGCAAAATGAGTATATACTTGTTGGAAAATACACATTGCAAGTCTAGAAGTATCTGAATTTTCCATGACGGACGCGCTGCGATCGCGAGATCATCACGATATTTCGCACCGAGATCACGTACCGGGTGTCGCTGAAGTGCGTCAAGTGGAGCGAGAGGCGTGGTATCGTTTTCGCGGTGGTTTTGGCGTGTGTCTAACCGCGACCGTTGTCGGCGCGGGTGCGTTTCGTTGGGATAAGAGCGATCGGTGGTTACCGGAATCATGCTCGGGCGTCTCCCTGCATGTGTCATCGATGTGGGTACGGGGTAAGTACTACCCCGGGGCGATAAAACGGACGCGATCGAGGAGGGCGGATTCGATTTTTAGGTTAAGTACTCGACTGATCTGTCATCGATGACATGCACTTCGGCCAAACCCATTGCGAACCGCGTCCCCTTCACCCTTCGCGATGTGAATGATTCACACGATTTTTATACTAAAGAAAAAATCTTTCGGCAAGCCGTATTGACGTGTGTAAAAATATTTGCCGCCCACGTACAATCTCGATGCTTCTCATTCGAGTTCGTGGGTATCTATCTAATCTTATCTAATCTTGCAGGTACACGAAACTGGGATTCGCTGGCAATAAGGAACCCCAGCTGACTATACCGTCAGCGATTGCCATCAAGGAGACAGCTAAGGTCGGCGATAATAATGCTAGAAGAATTACGAAGGGTGTGGAAGACCTGGATGCTTACATTGGGGACGAGGCTTTCGAAGCCACTGGATATTCGGTTAAAGTACTTATTCACAAATCAATTGTTCAAAGCAAGATTCTCATTTTTTCTTTTCCCGATGATTTATACTTATCAGATTTTGTTCTTTAACTAGTATCCAGTGAGGCATGGATTAGTGGAGGATTGGGACTTGATGGAAAAGTTTTTACAACAATGCATTTTCAAATACCTCAGGTCGGAGCCTGAAGATCATTATTTCCTCTTGACTGAACCACCTTTGAACACCCCGGAAAATCGGGAATATACTGCGGAAATTATGTTTGAGTCATTTAACGTGCCGGGACTTTATATAGCTGTGCAAGCCGTTCTCGCCTTAGCAGCCTCGTGGACAGCTAAGAACGTGGAGGACCGTACTTTAACAGGCGTTGTTGTTGATAGTGGAGATGGTGTAACTCACGTGATTCCAGTAGTGCGTATAGAAATAGATGTTGTTTTAAAATCACATTTTTTTTTGTATCTAATTAATTGCGTTTTTACAGGCAGAAGGTTTTGTTATAGGAAGTTGTATAAAGCACATTCCTATCGCTGGTCGCGATATTACCTATTTCATACAAAGTCTGCTGAGGGAACGGGAGATTGGGATACCTCCTGAGCAATCTTTAGAAACGGCTAAGTCAATCAAAGAAAAATATTGTTACATATGCCCAGATATATCGAAGGAATTTGCCAAATATGATAGCGATCCTACGAAAATTAAGAAGTACGAAGGTATTAATAATATCACCAAGCAACCTTTTGTGGTGGACGTCGGATACGAAAGGTTTCTTGGACCGGAAATATTCTTCCATCCCGAAGTAAGTAATTATCCGCACACGTAACTGCTAATTTGTATGGTCATCTACAGTTTCTGTGTATCTAAATACTTCAGTTTTCCAATCCGGACTTCACAACGCCGCTCAATGAAATTGTTGACGACGTGATTCAAAACTGCCCAATCGACGTCAGGAGACCATTGTACAGTAATATAGTATTATCGGGTGGCTCCACTATGTTTAAAGACTTTGGTAGACGACTGCAACGTGACATCAAGAAGATTGTAGACACGCGGCTTAAGCTCAGCGAAACGCTTAGTGGCAGTCACATTACGGTAAATATCTTTTTTTATTTTCTTACGAAAGTAATGACATTTTGTGTTCAGTTAATAAATTCTGTTTATGTTCTAGCCAAAACCAATAGATGTCCGTGTGATATCGCATCACAAGCAACGTTGCGCGGTATGGTATGGTGGCGCATTACTGGCCAGTGATCCAGAATTCTATACGGTTTGTCACACAAAGAAAGCATACCAAGAGTACGGTCCTGGAATTTGTCGTTATAATCCCGTATTTCACAGTATGGTTTAAGAAATAAATGGGACGGAACACGACGATCGAAATCATTTCTAAGAGTATTGTCATTTATGAATGTAAGGACTCTCAGATAATTTACTTCGTTTTTTCTAATGTGGTGCTAAATGCAATTAAAAGTAATTCAAAGATTCCGACTTGTTTGTACATTTAATTTTTTGTACTTTTTATAGAATCATATCGACATGTTTGAGTACATGACTTTGTGATTAGATTATGAAAATTAATGTATGTTTATTTCTGTATTCTTGAAACTTATCTCATTGTTCATACTGTATACGTGTATGTATACACTGTGTACGAGGCGCATAGAATTTACTATGTACATTATTTACTGCAGTATAGATATATATTTATCATATTTACAAGTTTAAAAATGCATGTATAATAACAGATTTATGATGTTACAATAATTCTGTTATTTAATGTAGTGATGAAATACGCGACAAGTTATGTTCAGAAGCATTTTTACATGGAGCAGAAAATCCAACAAAATTGCAATTTTATTACACGAAATTTCTTTATACGCGAAAAATTATCTTGAAATTATCTTATTGGACTATCGTACTATTAACTACTTTTTGCATGTCTACTATTTACAATTTACCACTATTAAAAAAAAAACAATGTATGTGTATTATTTAAAATTGCACAATTTGTATAGATTTCTACTTTTAGTGTTGTTAAGGTCCACACACTTAGGGAAAGTTGTTATTATGCGTGGTCTTCATGCTCCTCACTAAACATACAAATATTACAATTAACATTATCTAATGTTTTTAATCGCGTATAATTTAAGAGTATAAAAATTTAATTTGCAATAGTGTAATTGATAAAATGTTTTAAACAGTTTAATTATAAATAATTGGATAACTACAGAGAAAAATAGGATATTATATTCTTAACCTTCGAAAATTTTATTATTTTCATTTCTATGTATACTTACAATAGATTCAAATCATTTAAAGCAGCGGTTGCACCATTGATGTCCGTGAAAAGTGAAGAGAAAAAGAGGGAAAAGAAATTTGAACTGCTTTCAGCTGGTCTATCGTTTGCCGTAGGTCTTTTATAAATATCGATGCTGTCGATTGGCGGTAATGGATCGTGCGACAACATTGGGTCTTCGCCCTGGATCTGGAATAAGCAATGTAAGCTTTAATAAAAAGTAGTATTATATATTTCATATAGTACACAGAGTAGTACGAGCCATTACCTCTTGGACGTTAATCGTAACTTCTTGCAAGTCTGATAATATAATGTGTCTCAAAATGTTTCTTGGCAACTTTCCTCGATAGCGTTTGCTACGCTTTACTTGACAGTACTTGATATAGTCATCTTTAGACTCTGCTCGATTTAGCACAGCGTGCACATTTTCTTCCAGCCATGGTAAAATATCTGCCTCCTTCCAGAGGTGGAAGCTACGAACTACATATAATTTTTGCAGCTTCTCTAGAGCCGGTGATGTACTAGCTTGTGCTTTAGCGTTGAAGAAATCATGGGACATTACCTAAAAAATGAAATGTTTAGTTGAGTATAAATAGCATTTCTTCATTTAATGTGATCTGAAACAATAGATTTTCAGAAAATAATATCTAAGAAAGTTTTTTGAAGTGCAATACCTTCACATCTGTTTGTATGCTACATTTCTCCAATAAGAGCATCAATACACTTGGAAACATGATAAGAGCGTTTTGCAGAACCGTATCAGCATCGGTTTTATTTCCTAGACGAAAGTGAGCTAAAGCCAGGCTGTATGCTATGTTTGGTAATTGAGTTAAATTTCTGGAGTCTTCCCACAGGTTACAAAACTTTATAAACCATTCATATTCTTTGGCTTTTAAGGCATAGAAGTCAATGGATAAGACCACTGCTAATGGATCGCTTTCAGGATCCAATGACAGAAGTAATTTACAAAATTCCAAGCTCGTTCTGAAATTTCATGGAAATTCTCATTTTTTTCGCTTTCATCTTTCTTCACATTCTTTTAGCTCACGAATATTTACCTGTAACAAGCACGTCCACCGACAAATCCAAGATGTTTAAAAAGTGTTATAAAAAGTGCACGATTCTGTTGCTTCCTGTAGTCCAATCTACATTGCGTAGTTGTTATATTGAAAAATGGATGAAATGCACATTCTAAGCAATACAGAGCCCGTTTGATAAATTCTGCTGCATATGCCAAATCGTCATTCATTTTACAAATTTCAGATACCTGAAGGAGAGAGTCTACATGGTAAGAATGGGCATTTACTATATTCTGAAACATAATAATTTGTATTAATTTATATATAAGTAAAAAATTTTTGTTACGTATATAAGCTAGTACATAAGCTTATACTAAGACAAGACAATTAAAGCTACTATGCCAGAATTGCAAAACACAAAATGTCGTCTGCATGTTCACTCACGATTATGTTCTCTGGATTCAGACTTTCAACAGCTTTTAAGAATTTATGTTGTATCTCTTTGTACGAGGCGCTATGTTCATATACAAAATACTGTACATCCTCTGTAGTCTTCATTGAGTGATCGAGAGACATGGCTAATCCAGATTTGTTAGTTGGTACCCAAGTATTATCTTGCGGACAAATCAACCACGTTTTCTTTAAATTCCCAGAACGGCCTTTACTTCTCTTGCTGCAAGAATAGAGTACTCCTATTACTCAACAACAACTAATAAAATGCAGCATATGTTACCTATATATTACACAAAGTATACATGTAATTAGATGAAATTGTACCTTTGTCCAGCCTCTATAGTCTTACTACCAAAGATTCTCTTCAACTCGTTATATGGATTCAAGTGTTTACGCTGTACAGTCAATATGTTTTCCTTGGACATTCTGTCGACCCATTGCGCTTCCAAAACTTGATTACTGCAGCCTGGCAATGGTTCACCAAGCAATTTGTTTACCTCCCTCACGCTTCGTTCAATCTCGTCTACATTCTCATCATCACACTCTGCATCGTGCTCTTGCTGGCTTTTGACTCTCTCGTTCTCCAACTTCTTATGCTTTTTCTTCCTCTTCCTACGCTTTGTATCATTATAATCTGCATTGTTTGTAACCAGGTCCTCATCCTCCTGCCTGTCATCGGTATCCTCATCCTTATCAGAATTCTGATTCAACTGTGGGCACAACTTACCGTCAACATCATCATCACCCAGAAGGATATAAAATGACAACGTCTATACAAGTTTCTACATACCACGTCGAATACATTGAAAGACTTGGATTTAGTATTGCTGGTCACTGAGACTTCTGTGTCACTTGCATCATCACTATCCTTTTCGAGGATCACGTCGCTGCCGTAAACCTTCTTCATATATCGCGTAGACATCTCAACAGATATATATATATAATATGGAATGTATTTTTCTTATCAAAAGTGAGAGTTAACAACTGTTCTCTCGTGAGAATGCTGTGAGTCTAAATCTCGTAAATCTCGAACATTCACCAACTCTCCGGCAATCTGAAAAATTTATCAACTCGTCATCAGCCCCGTAAAATCAGTACAACATCATCATCTGACACACATCATTTTCCACAGCCGATTGTGACGATCACTGATACGTACTGATGCAATTCTAACTTCCGGGCGGACGAGAGAGGGGAGAGAGTATGGCTCTGGAAAGGGGCTTTGTTTTCGAAAATCGAAATAAAGGAAAGTTGGAGATCACGAGCAGAACCGTGGACCGAGTCAAGTCGAATATGGTCGAACGGAAGAGTTCGCAAACGACGAGCAGCTAGCAGAAGGTTAACAATCGACGAAGGGAGAGACAACCCCTCTCTCTCTCTTTCTCTTTCGTTGACACGTCACGCAGTTTATCCTTGTCGGTGTCGGTCGTCAAAACGTCGCGAGATCGCGAAGACAATTGGCCGCGTTCGAGCTACACTCTACACTCAAAAGGGAGACTGCAGTTTAATGAGGCCACGGTGTTGCACGTCAAGATTGTCAAGCCGGATGCGTGCACCTGCTTACGTGTACGGGATCGGGGCATGTGCGCGGAATTCGACAATCTGACGACGCACGGAGTGATCCCCGTTTCACACGAGACTCTGCAAGCATGACCGTCAAACTGAAGCTGAAAGATGTGAAGGACAAGCTGAAGGAGGACAGCCTGGACCTCAGCTTGTGCGACTTGGAGGAAGTGCCTGTGCGAGAAATCGTGAGTCTCCTCTATCTCGGTTTTTTTCTTCTTTTTTTTCTTTACAGAATGGAATAAATACATGTGGCATATGGTCTATCGATACTTTATCTGTTATGTAGAATGTTAAAATTTAGATCGAGACTCGGAATCTTAGTCAGATGATTAACCCTTTGCTGGCACCATGGGATACCAAAAGAGCCCCAGGCAAGTTCAGCTAGTTTAAAGTTCATATTAGACTACAGATTAAGATTGAGATTGAATTGAAATTTAATAAAGAAAACTAGTTTCGTGTTTAGTAAACTTTGCTCTGATTGGTTGAATTTCAATTCAATCTCAATCTTAATCTGTAGTCTGATATGGGCTTAAGTCCTCTTATGACTTTTTTTCAAAAAATTTTGTTTTCACAGTCACTGTTAAATTTGATCAAAATAACATGTGGCGCATGTTGAAACAAGTATCAAGGAATATCTGAGAATTTTTTCAAGTAAAAAGAAATCAGTAGCTTCCTCACAGCAAGCATTTTTATGCCTGGGGTCTCAAACAGCCCAGAGTGCCAGCTGAGGGTCAAGAAAACAACAAGTGTTATTAACTTACAGCATTTTTTTAAATTGTTATCACATTAGGAGCGCCACGAAATACAAGTAATCGTGAACGTTCCTTACAAATGTTTTCAGGCATCTCTCAGGAAAGCGACAAATGTCAATTTGTCAACCAATCTTCTGATTTCGCTGCCGGTACGTTTTAAATTACATTATGTCGGTTAGAGATTTTTATGTAATTTAAATATTCACGCATGCGCTACTGGGAACGCTGAATCTCTTGCAGGCCACTTTTGTTACCTTAAAACAAATTGTAAAATTGGATCTCAGCAGGAACATGTTGGTCGAACTTCCTGAAAATTTTGGCGAGATGACACAATTGAAACATTTGGATTTGTACGCCAACACGGTAAATGTCTTTTTCTTTATCCCTTTGACAAAATTACACATTTAATCCGCATCGTTTACAGATTAGCAGATTACCTCTGAGTCTGAGCGAATTAAAAAATCTAAGGTGGTTGGATCTAAAGGAAAATCCCTTGACCGAGGCTGTGGCCAGTGTTGCTGGACCTTGCAGCAATATGCGCGAGTGTCAGGCATGCGCTCGTAATATCGTCACCTATCTGTCCAATGTTAAACTCGCCATCGAGGAGGAAAGATTACGTAGACTAAATAATGTCACAGGTGTGGTCACCGTTCGCTGCACAAAGTCGTCATTTAAGTCGTGCATAACGTTATGTGTATTTCAGGTGACGCAGATAAGGAGGTAACGAGTACAAAGAGCGAGGGCAAGAGGAAAAGAAAGAGGAACGCAGAAAGGGAGAAGACAAATGGACATAAAACTGATTTTCCGACACAGAACAAAGGAGGCTCGCAGAACAATAGCGATGACGCAAGATTAACAGGATCGTCGCCAGACAGTACGTCCGCACATAGATCGTCAAACAAATCCACAGGTAAGCGAGCGTCCATCTTGAGGAGCTTGAATTCGTAAGGTTTTCGTTTACTTGATATAAATTTCGTTGACTTTCACGTACGAATTTTATGTTTCTCGGCGATGCAGGCACTGGGATATGCCGATCTCTGACGTGCGTAATTGTGTGGTTCTTCGTGATCAGCTCGTTGCTTACCGTAGCGCTGACGTTACTTTCGTGGCGTTACGAGCAACAGACGGACACGTTTCTGCAAAATGTGCAAACGTTGTCGGGTCTGCCGTTGAAAAATTATCATCGACAAACCACAGATTGTTTGCAGCACATAATAAAGATCGCGAGCGTGCAGGTCAAACTGATTATCGATGCTGCGAACGAATTCTACAGAACGCAATTCGAGAGTGGCACGAGTGATGCGGAGAAAGAGCTGTAACGCTCATATCAGACTACGCATTTGATTCCAATCTCCAATGCGTAATCAATGCGTAATCTCTGATATAAGCTTAAAAGTCCGTTTACATTTATTATGGAGTTCAACAAGATCAGAAAGATATTTAAATAAAGTAACAATGCATTTTAAGATTTCGTTGTACCATAAAAATTTATTTTCGTCGAAAAATAAACAAAGAGATATTCCTTATAAACATGTTATTTAACTTTCGAAATTGTATCCGATCCTTTAAAAAAGTCGAATTTTAAATTGTCGCAGTTTCAAAAGTCGAATTTCAAATCTGGCATACACACACACATACACAAGCATATGTATTTATACACGCGAAGGTCGGCGCATGCGTATTTTCAAGCAGCGAGAGAGAGACAATTATGATTTTCTTTCTTACTTTCTTCGGACACTTTTCAGTCCGCTATTCACCCTCCACGTATATATATGCTCTACGGTTTCTAAGGAGCTTTTTACGAAATCAATTAATTTTCATTAATTATAAGTAAATAATTATTTCTAGAGTTATAAAACTCTTTTCCTAAACTTTACCAAACAATTCCAAAGGATTCCAAAAGATATGAAAAATGAAATAATGAAAAATGAAAAATTTGTCTGCTAAAGTGAACAGAGGAAATTTTTATTTATTTATTACATCAAAATTATTATTTTCTAAACTATGAGACCGTTATACAAATGTTTCCTAAATAATTCTACGTTGATTTAAAAAAAAAGTTTTTTTTTATTTTTTCTACTAACTATACGCTAAATTATTTTTATTAATTGAAAATAAACTGTTATTTCACAAACTATGAGAATGCTTTCCTAAACTTGTCCAAATGATTCCCAAACAAATGCAATAATAAAAAATGCGAAATATTGAATTTGTTTGCTAAATATGAGTCTGTTCTTTTTAGCTGCACTGCTGAACTGGTGCAATAAGTAAAGTGAAAAAATATATACTTGGTCGCGTTCAGCAGCAGAGCAGATTAGTCCTTGTCTCATTCTAAAGCCTGCGGCACACGATACGATTTTTCGTACTGGATAGCTTACGAGAGCCAATTAGGATTAAGCTTTAAATCACTTGATCTAAAATTCTGCACCTTTATTGGCTCTCGTAAGTAAACCAGTACGAAAAATCGTACCGTGTGCCGCAGGCTTTAAAGCTTAATCCTAATTGGTTCTCGTAAGCAATCCAGTACGAAAAATCGTATCGTGTGCCGCAGGTTTTATTGCACCAGTTCAGGAGTGCAGCTAAAAAGAACAGACCTTATATTGAAGTGCTACCTCAAGTAGTTGAGAAAAAAATCCCTAGAATCACTTCCTTCTCCTCCGGAAGTTACACGCGGGAAACGAAAACCGCCGTGCGGAAAATGACGCCATAAAGGTATACAGCCAGTCAACTGTTCGCTCTTACAGAAAAACGGCGAATCGATTGGCCGTCGCGTTGCTTTTCACAATTAATTTTCTGCATAGTTCGTTGCTGCACCAAGCTGTGTACGTACTTGCACGCACGCGCGTGTATATACACCGAGAGGCGAGATCTACTCCTGCTTTTCAGCGGCGTAAAAACAAAGGTGGAAAAAGGTTAAAGGGATCGTTCAATCTGCTTCGCGCGCGAATTATACCGAGGATGGAGAACAGCGGCGAGAGCGGAGATGACGGTCCTCTGGGATCGACGTTTCTGGGTGGTAACACCGTTGCGACGTCCTATATCGGCGTGCAATCGGATGACATGGAAGGTAGGTTAGCGTTCCTTCCAGAGAACTGACGATCGGGAATCGGCAAAGCCCGAGTCTCATCTATATCCTCGTATTTTTACATCAAGTTACTTGTCAGGCTAATTCTCGGAGCGGAAAAGGAAAATATATAGGCATGTAACTTCGAAAGTGTGGACTGTTTACGTTCCAGTTTGCAGGTTTCTCGATCGGTATCGATTTTTCCTTATTGCTAAATTTCTCACTGTCGACAAACGACTTTCCCAGTCCAGCAAATAACATTATTGTTACATCAATGTTTAATTAGTTACTTGCTGGGCTGTGGAAAATCGTTGGTCGAAATGTCCTACTCAACAATGTAACTGACATTACACGTGTGTGATATTACATTTAAGTTTGCTGAGCTTGAAATTGTGAACATTGTTAGCTTACTGTTAAATGATGTTTGCTGGGAGATTTGTCTTGAAGGCGTGGAGCGTATTGAGTACCCCTGCCAAGCACATGTGATCTTGAATCTTTGCTAGTTTGTATTATTGAAATATGAAGATGTAAAAGACGTATCGACACTATGTACTTACGAAAAGATTGGTATTTGTATTTAGACAGTATATTTACACTGGTAAATAAATGTATATTTACATGGTACTTCCTCGTAAGTCGTCGTGGGTCAAATTACAAGTCAAATCCCTTGGGTAGTAAGACAATGTATAAATCTTAACAAATGCTTTTTTTTAACAGACGATCCCGAAAATACAGACGACTCCAATCATGGCGCGGGAGATCCTTTGCAGAGCCCCGGAGTTTCCACCGGCGGCGGGCCGCTTCGCGAGCAGGATCGCTTCTTGCCGATAGCGAACGTTGCCAAGATCATGAAGAGAGCCATTCCAGAGGCTGGGAAGATAGCCAAGGATGCGCGTGAGTGTGTTCAAGAGTGCGTGTCGGAGTTTATCTCATTTATCACCTCGGAAGCTAGCGACAGGTGTCACATGGAAAAGCGTAAAACTATCAATGGTGAGGACATTCTGTTTGCCATGACTACGCTCGGCTTTGACAATTACGTCGAGCCTCTGAAAGTGTACCTGCAGAAGTATCGCGAGGCGACAAAGGGCGACAACCCACCCAACACCGGGCCGGCCACTGGCAATGGGAAAACGGAGCCGCAGGGCATGTACGAGGATCAGTTATTCGCTATCACCGCAACGGCGTCCAGCGTGACCACTTCCGACTCGTCTGTCATCTACAGTTACGCGTCGAATGAGCAGATGCAGTTTCAACTTTCCTGATCATTGGGAGTTAAAGTGATATTGATATAAGTATTTATCTCGTATTTGTTCTGAGACATACTGAGTGTGAGATCTGTGAAACATGGGCAAATGAAAACGATCGCGTTACAGATCCAATTACGTGAAAAAGAAGAACGGTTTTCGCCTAGCAATATGCATAGCAAAGTATCTTAAGTTTTTAACATTAAGATGATAATCATTGTAAGATGTATTTCGCGGACAAGACGGGGTGTCAGAGGTAAAGTTGAAGTAACTTTGTAAAGAAGCAACTTGTAAGCGTGAGCGTAAATAAACTAGGAGACTTCGAGAATGAGACCCGGTCCAACGTGGTTGGTGGTTTCCTTTACTTTCTCATACAGCAAGGATAGAAAAAACGTAGCCGATTCCTTTATTCTTCTATTGTTTAAGCTAAGACGCATTTAGACTACTTTTTTTAGGCTGCGAGAGCTCGCGGTTCAGGCCGCAACGGAAACTAGAGTCGTGTAATCGGGCGTGAACCGGCAGTAAATCGGCGTATGGTATATAGAATTCATTCGTAGAAAATGTTCGTTAGCGCGCGATCACGTTGTTCTTCACTCCGGCAATTGGGCGGGTGAGAGCAGAAGCTCGTGTCCCTTCGTCGCCGGCGATACGGAGCGACTTGTGGGCGCGACCGGTCGTTCTCGTTCCTGTTGCGTCGTTGGCGGCAACAGCGAGGCGGTCGACAACGTTCCCGGCCCCGGTCGCGCGTCCGCTTTCCTCGCCTTCTCCTTGTGCGAGGCGACGTGACAGAATCGCCAGCGGCACTGACCGCAGTGGCACAGGCAGAGGCACAGTAACACGCGGAACAGGCAGCACAGCAAACCGGCGCACAGTAACGACGGACCGACTAGCCTCAGTTGCGGGCTCAGGAAGCCCTTCTCCCCGGTGCCGACGAACGAGATAACTAAACCGAGCGCGGTGGTCCCCAAACCCACGTAAAGCACGGTGTTAACCGCTGCGCTGACCTCGCCTCGCTGGTGAATGGCGTTACTGTTGTCATCTTCGTCGTCGTCTTCGCCGCTGCTTCCGTAGCAGTAACTGGCGTCTCTTATCTGAAGCACAATTCCGTAAAGTTACTTATTTTCTTCATAATAATATATTAATATCATAAATATCCTTCTCTTTTCTCCGTTTCTTTTTTTTCTAACATGTTAATTTCTGAAAAAGTTACCCTGTTTCTTTTCATCCATCGCCGATGTGCTTCGCACTGCTTTGTTCTGTAGCCATCCCCGTGATGATACCCGGGTGACGTAGGAGATAAGGGAAGAGGCGAAGGTCTGTTGCATCCTTGCCACGCTGCCTTGCCGCCAGGTCCCTGACCGCCGCACTGAAATACATAACTCTCTCAGACATATCGTTACGAGCAATCGTTAAGGCCTACGTGAATCGCATCATCTTTCGCAAATAGTAAGTACTCGACGCATCGAGTTATCATGTTCTTTTAGTTGATCATTTAATTTATTGTATTTTATATTGTACTATTGTGTACACTACAACAACAAATTCCGTATATCGTGTATTGTGAATATCATGTATCTACAACAAGTCCTAGATTTATTAATAAACACTTATAAAACCGTTTATCCTTTTTGTTCCAAACTCCTTGAACATTAAAAACATGCGTCTTGCGTGAAATGAATGGAATATTAAATTATTTCAAAGATATGATATCAGAGTTGGGAAGTAACGCTTTACTTGTAACGCCGTTACCGTTACAGTTACTTTTTTTTAGTAATGAACGGGTAACGACGTTACATTTTCTAATTTATAACGTTGATGGTAACGCAGTTACATTTTGGCAGTAACGGTAACAATTTTAATAGTTACTTTCTTCGTTACTTTGGCTTGCCTTAGATACATGCTTGATTTTTCAATATAATTCTCGATGGCGATAAACGATTAGCTTAATCGATTTTTGTTTAAACCAAATAAAAAATCATCATTAAATAAATTAAAATGTAAATGAAGAATTAAATTCGAATTTTACTACTAAAATAAAATAAGAAACGAAATAAGTAATAACTATATCGAAATAAGTAATATTAACTTCAAATTAATTATGTGTATATATTTACCATATATCAAATTTTAAAATAATTTTTTTAGAGGATATAATTCTATCCTCTATTTATAATTTATATTTATATTTATCGTAAAAATTAGTTTTTAAATTCAATATTATATGAATGTGAGAAAAAAGTAACGACTCATTATTTTTTGAGATAACGGAAACGAGTTACTTTTTTCAATCAGTAACGAATAACGGTAATGAGTTACTTTTCAGAAAAAAAAACGGTAACGACTTACTTTTATAAAGTAACTTCCCCAACTCTGTATGATATGACAAAAGAATGTGCAATCTACCTGAAGAGTGATTGATAACGTTTGCCTAGATTGATTCGATCGATCTTGCCATCTAATCGGTCCGAAGAAACGCCAATCAATGTGATGTAATAGAACTTTCGTGATCTTTATTTCGCTCCTTATTCATAATGAGTTAGGTGTACCCTGAAGAATTACGCGACGTCGCGATACCAATTTACAACGCTCACGCGAAGGAATCAAGTTCGCCTTTCGACGGCCGTGAACTCTTGATACTTACCCCGTATACGTAAGATCGTGGGGGATACCGTGGTAGCGGCGGAATGAGTCTGGTGGCGAAATTGGAAGGTAATTCTCTAAAATTCACCACCTTACCCCCCCGTAATCGGTGTTTCTCTCGTCTAATTAATAGAGCAGCCTGCATCCTGCTTACTCATTTGCATATACTATATCGATTGAGATCTTAGCCCCCTGATTTTTCTGATTGCCCCGAGCAATTTTCTCTTTCTTTTTTTTTTCTTTTCCTTGTCTCTTCCCTTCCCCCGATACGATGTGCGAAGAGACTGGTCCACCTCAAGGTTCCATCAGCGATCGATACCGATCTAACGTTGCGCTACTCGCCATCGGCATCGATCGCTGCTCATTCTCGTCGACGATAATCGTGGGAGGCATGTTTCACGGCTATACTGAAATTATATTTACGAGTTTTTTTTAGCCGACTTGCGGATGTGGAAGATATTCGGGCATGAAGAACCTGTCGCCTCTCTTACGCTGCTCGATGAGTTTATCGCGTGTCATACGCCACCAGACAGCCGATCAATGCTATTTGCTGTACAACGTTGTGTACGAGGTGCCGGCAAAAAGAGAGATATGGTGCGATCAGAAGAAGCATATGCGTTTCAAGTGAGTGTGAGTCGCGCTAAAGCGATAGAAAGGTGAGCTTGTAATTCTCATCAATTTCTAATTCGTCAATGATCGCAGGGGGTAGAGATGACGGTACATCGAACTATTCAGGCACAAAAGTAGAAGAGTTAAAATAAATTTTTCTTCATTGAAATGTGTGACGCTAAAGAAAGATGTTCTAAAAATTTTTATTATCTTGGATAAATTAGAAATTAAAATTTTGCCTTTGATATTAACGAAATCCACAGACTTGAGACCTTGAAGAAAGGACACGTACTCTGAAGACAAAAGATGCAAACGGACGTTGCAATGATTTCTAAAATGTATCACAATTTTTTGTTATTTGTTGATAGCATCAGACAAATGGTGATGCTATCAGACAAACCGGATGTTCAACAGTCTTCTCTGCCCGATGCGCACACTGCGGGGGACGCATTTATCTCGCTTTGCATGATATTTCTGTGGTGAGTAACGCGTGAACTATACGCAAGACGATGGAAGGTGTCGGTGACTCGGGCGAAATATAAAGAAAGAGAGAAACAGACGGCTAGAGGACCAATGTAAAAGCCTGTAAGAGGCTGGTTAAAAGGAAAGAGTGCCCGACGATGTTACCCACCTGTAGCTCCGAAGTAGGAGGCGAGACTCGGAGATCGAGGATCGAGGGCGGCGGGAAGGGAAAGTTGGACTTGTTGGCCGGGAAGGCGGTGGCGGACGCCACCGAGGACTCGAGGGAGAGCGGGGGCGGCGAGATGGGGAACTGGATCGGCGAGACCGGGGCGACCTGCTGGGACTTGTGATAGTCGGCGCGACGGCGCCGATCGTCGCTGATAACCGGGTGGAACGCGGCGGACGACGACGACGTCGACGTCGGCGCTTGTTGCTGCTGTCCCGCTCGCGGGACTTGCGGTGCTGATGCGACTTGCTGGTGCGAACGGGCGGCGAGCTTGGTCGGGTGGTGGTGGTGGTGGTGCTGATGATACTGGTGA
>CABEGB010000724.1:0-229921 GCA_901521435.1 Crematogaster levior
ATACTAATTATTTATACGCTTGCATCGATTTGCAGTCGCGTAATCATGACCTACCTGGCTAATCAATATGGCAAGAATGATTCTCTCTATCCGAAAGATCCAAAAAAACGGGCCGTGGTTGATCAGAGACTATATTTCGACTTGGGAACTCTGTACCAATCGTTCGTCGATTATTACGTAAGTTATCCTTGGATTGTATAATACTTCGTAAAACTTAATGGGTTTAAAACTTAATGGGTAATAACTGATAGAGTTAATGGCTGTACATGTATGAATGTTAATTGCAGCATACGTTGATATTTACCGGCGTTACTCCGGACCAAGCAAAATACGACAAGATGAACAATGCCTTGTCGCTCTTGGATAAATTCCTAGAAGGGGAAAATTATGTGGCAGGGAAAACGCTAACTCTCGCTGACCTCACCTTAGTCGTCACCATTTCTAATTTTAAGGTAGGAAATTGGTGTTTCACGTGAACACATATCACTGATTCATAACTACATTAAAACATTCATAAAAGTAAGGTATTAGTAAGGTATTAGCATAAAAAAGGTATGTCTAAAACGTAAAAAAAGCGCTATATTTTCTCTAAAAATCAAATCATATTGTTATTATTATTATTGAAAATTTAAAAATTTGTTCTGCGTTTTAAACTTTCGTAAAACTTTGCTATTAAGGAATATTGACAAATGAATAAATTCGAAAATATAAATCTGTCAAAAATACAGTTTTGTAAATTATTATAATGAAAGTAACATCTCGAAGCAATTTAAATGTTACTATTTCTCTTCTTGCAGATCTTGAACCACGACTTGAGTAAATATAGCAACATTCTGAGATGGTTTGCCAAGATCCAAGCCGAAGCTCCCAAATATAATGAAATCGAAAGCGTCGATCAGAAAGCATTTAAAAATTTTGTCGACAACCTTAAAAAAAAGAAGTGATTTTGTGATATTGATTTAATAGTTATGTAACGCACGGTTTTACAATATTTTTACATTAATATTTTACATTTTGAAAATATAAATCTGTCAAAAATACAGTTTTGTAAATTATTATAATGAAAGTAACATCGAAGCAAATTAATTTGTCTTGCAATATTTTTATATCTCAAAAATTTCGATTTTGCCAAATAAATTACAATTCAACAGAAAAAAGTATTATTATTAAAAAGTGTTATATATGATTTAAAAATATATAATTCATAATACATAGTTTTAACGAGAAAAGAATTAAAAATTAGAATTCTGAAAAATATGAAAATGTTCTTTATCATTAATAATTATTATTATTAATAATTAATTCTAACACATAAATAAGTTAATAAACTTAAAAGCTGGTATAAAGAAAATTATAAAGAGAAAATGAATATGAAAGAATTAAAAATGTGACAATAAATTTTTTTCAGCATTATTATTTTTACGGATTTCTTTTCTGAAATTTATAATGTTATCACAAATAATAATTATATGTATAAAAACTTATTTTAATTGTAAACAATATTCAATCGTAGATAACAAAATTCATATGTTACTCGATACATTTTGAAATGTAATATTAGATAATATTCTATTTCGTCACTTTACTTATAATATTTCATGAAAATTATTATTAAAATATTACGAGATAATATATATTCCCGCAAATTTCACGAACGTAAAGTTGAAAATTTTCACCTCTGTTGGTCACTTAATAACAGGAAAACTTTTAGCATAGTTTCCATGAACGCTCTCTGTCTTTGGAGAATCTTGACCTAGCTTGGCTTTGTCATGAACAAAAAGTTTCCACGAAACCAAAATCTTCCTCTTTCCTCTTGAAATCTTGTTAACAGGTAAATTCTATCTTATCGGCCATCTTAAAGTTATATCATATATATTCATTCAAATGCGTAAAACTAATTAATAATTAAAATATAATTATTATAATAAAAATTCTTTTTGACTTATCCCATGATAATTTATGTACATAATATGTATGATTTTATATACATATGTAAGGTGTTCTAGAATTCGCGATCATGGAATGCATAATACAATTCTTTGTACCAGAAACTTTTTCCTGTGGTAAAATTCCATTCAAACAACAGTTTTAAAATGACAGCAATTTAAAGCTAAAACGAAACGCTGTAAATCAGGAACGGCGCCTTGAACGTACATACTGTTTTACTATTTTTTAAAAATTTCATAACGACTATGACATAACGACACATGATATTTAAATATCAATGTTTAAATAAGTAAGTTAAATCACTATTTTAAATAAGGAAAACTTTTCTAACTAATATTTCTAAAGCAACGATTGAAGTGCTACAATAATTCCTGAAATAAAAAATGTCATATAATTCTTCAAACACAAGTTTTTTTTAAATTTAAAATAAAATGAGTAATTTTTCTATTCCTGCATCACGTCTTTTATAAAAATAACCCTTGGTTCAAAGAGTCAATGTTAATGAGCCTTTTGAATGGCGGGTTCATTCGTTCTCATTACACGCATTTGCCTAATTATCGTGCTTTAAGTTCGATGTTTATTTGATTCTACCCTTTAAATAGCATTTAATACTAGCAACAATTAGAGTATAAAAGTATATCTATCATATTTAGGCAGTAATCGCAAAAATACGACAGATACTACAAGAATTAGACTACGTAAAAAAACTGTTGTCCATAATACTCAAGTGTGATGCACGAGAAGAGATTGAGAATAGTCATAATAATCTATATAACGGTATATATCTTTTAATATTACTTATGTTATGTTTTGAGTTGTTTTTGAAATTATATATAATATTCTTTTTATCTTGCCTGAATTTATTTTACAACCGTTTCGAGCATTTATAATCCTTGAAAAAGACATAAATAAAACTCAACCTATCCACCTATCTGATATCTCGCGTCTATCTATATGAATGAAACTCTAATAAAGGCCAAAGCTATGACAGTCGTATTTAAATACATGTCGGTATATCGATTCGATGAGAAGTTACAACCCAGAGGACTGTTCAGTCTTCGCGCAAACCCAGAACTGCATGTGCATCTATTTTTTCGAAACAAATACCTTACTTATTAATTTAGAATCGACAAAGAGATAATACTTGTGAACGCATTACAAATTACGTGAACAACATATACATCAGTAAATAGCGAATTGAGCTGTTTAAGACGAAGCATGCCTGTGCAACTATATTATTTCCCTCCGAGTCCACCTTGCCGAGCTGTTATGCTCGTGGCAGAGGCAATTGGGCTCGAAATGGAATTGATAGTACTGAACACAACGACTGGTGAGCATTTGACACCGGAATACGAGGAGGTATGAAATATATCAATATATTATGAAGTAAAATACTTCGTATTTTAAACAAATTTTACATGTAGTTTAAACTGAAACATTGAAAAGAAATATGTTTCTTAATAGAAAGAGCACAATTCTATTTTCCAGTTAAATCCGCAAAAGACAGTTCCTTTTCTAATCGACGACGATCTCAAGCTATCAGAAAGGTCTGTCAGAAGCATCTTAATAATGTATCATATGTAACTCATAACTTTCGCAATATTACAATATTATTATATTTATTTTAAAAAATGACATATTTTAGTCGAGCTATCATGGCTTATTTGGTCGATCAATACGGCCAGGATGAAACATTATATCCACGACATCCAGAAGCACGTGCTTTAATTAATCAACGATTGTACTTTGATCTTTGCTCTCTTTATGCGAGTGTATACGCTTATTACGTACGTACACATTTTATCATTCCTAAATAAATAATAAAATTATATATACGACTGTGCGTGACCGACTGTGCGTGACATTTTGTCGTAGATGACCGTATTCAGAAAGGAGGCCGACACATATGATCCTGAGCAATATGAAAAACTAACAGAGGCATTCCAAATTATGAACAATTTTCTTGAAGGTCAAGATTACGTAACTGGAGACAATTTAACGATCGCCGATCTTTCTTTGGTTGCGTCCGTAACCACAGCAGAGGTAATTTCCATAATGTTGTTCAATATGAATCAGTCACTTTTAAAGTAAGATTAAAATTAAAGTAAGATTAAAATAATAAACTGTTATATTTATTCTCTAGTGTAACATTTCCCTTTCATCTTTTCCCTTTCAATTTTTAAGAAATTATTTCTTCTTTATTAGTAATTTTATCTAGATTTAATTGCTTTGTCGCCAATTTCCAGTTAATATCTAGGTATTATTTCTGAAATCTGCAAATATCTTAATCAGTTTTTTATATGTTATGTTAGGTTTTTGGATTCGATTTAGGAGAATACCAAAATGTTTCCGACTGGTTGGAGAGAATACAAACATCTGCACCTGGATACGAGAAAGCTAATGGTGAACCCGTCAAGATGTTCAAGCAAATTGTTCAAGGTAACATAGAAGAAGGAGAAGAAGAAGGAGAAGGAGCAGAAGAAGAAGAAGAAGGAGGAGAAGAAGAAGGAGACGGGGGGAGAAGAAGAAGGAGGGGGAGAAGGAGAAGGAGAAGAAGAAGATGAGTAATATATCGTATTCAATATATTGTTTTAATTTTCAAGAACATACTAAATAGATAAAATATTTGTGTGTGTATAATGCGATCAATTAAGTCTCAATTATACATAAGCAATTGTGTAGAAAAAAGATTGTCCATTATATAAAGTTTTTATTAAAACTCATATTTATAGAATAATACGTTGTTTTTTTAGATGATTTCATGATGTTTTTAGATTTTGTATTTATTTTTTTGCATATTTTTTGTAAACAAAAAAAAGATTACAAAAAAATGATATGCCTGTAAACACAATATAGACAAGATGAAAAACTAATTAATTAAGACCATAAGAAAATAAATTTTGCTGTCATATTAATTGAAACAATTATACGAAATGCGAAATATATACGAAATTATTATTTGACAATATTTGATTATTTTCAAATTATACTATTATATATGTAACTTCTTATTAATTTCCAATTTCTCATTATTCTCACTTGTTAAAAACTTAACGTGACGGAATATGCCGATTGATGGTAATGTAATTTTTATGCGACTTCTGTAACGTACGCGTACATCATTTCATTTGTATCATATGTCGGATAATAATCTACTGAAGATTACAAAAATTAGTAATTTACAAAAATTAGAAATTTAAAACTCGTTTCTATTTACATGTTTCGCTATTCTATTTAATCATAAATATATTTTCCACAATTTTATATAATGTCATATAATTAATATTATATAACATTTACATACATTTTTTAAATCTTTAAAATATTAAATTTTACTTTGTTTTAATAATCTTGGCTCTTTAATTGTTTTATCTAAAATTGAAACACAAGTTGCAACTCATAATAATCATGAGAGGAATTATTATTTTAAAAAATATTTACTTTATATAATATATAAATTTAAAGTGGAAATTCTTTTATTTTCAAAAATAATGAATATTATCGTGAAAATATCCAACATGATTAGACACTTACCGATAGAAAAGATTCCAACGTTGCAAAAGTCCTCTTGAATTAAAAATTTAATTAAAGATATATATACCTTGTTAAATCAAATATCTGATGTAGATATCAAGATGAAGTTTTCTGAGACTTCAATGTTAGGAACTCTTTCTCTTTTCTAGGGATTATACTTTGTAACTATATATTTATTCTTCTTCTTCACTCACTTGTCGTAATAACGTAAAATACGACATCGCTGTACTTAATACCTGTTGAAATAATATTATTATAATATATTGTGTATAGGTAATATTATATTGTAATGAAAAAAAGAAAACAATTCAAAATTAATTCACACAAATATATACATACATACATACAAAATAAAAAAAACGAGTAAAAAAATAACTATGTTTGAAAAGAAGCGGCAAAGGTTTATATATAAATATATATTATATGTGTGTAATATATATATATATATGTTCATGGTGGAAGTATATAAGGTGAATAACCAGCTGTATGCAAGTAATTTTAGTCTACAGTCAAGTATAAATTATTTGTGTTCCTTTCCAAAATTTTATCTAATCACCAATAGTAATTTAACAATTTAAACATTTTTTAAATTTAATAACATTTTATTTCATACCGTTTATAAAAATATACTTTAAATCTTATTGCATATTCCTTAACTTTTCACTTTCTCTACCTTTTAATATTTTTTTTGCAGATGTGATTTAGCTTGCGCAATCGAATATAAATTCTTGTTCTCACTAAATAGTAATTACTTTATGAGGGATCGAACATTGACACAGGATGTCGGTCAATTTATTGGAGATCAAATTTTCTTTACTAAAGAAACTGCCATCTGTGCCCGATAACTTAAAAATTATAATGATTGTAGCTAACCTAAAAATTATAACGATTGTAAGCAACCCAAGCAACTAACGATATAACGTTGCTAAGAAGGTTCGAAAAAAAGCTCTTATTGGTCAGTCCTGCACATCCACGGAATGGTTCACCTTGTCTACTTCCACTATGATATACAGGGTGCTCCACTTAAATCCGGACATAAAAAACATTTGATTAAAAAAGTCATTTATTAGTCAATATTTAAAAAATATATAAATACTTTAATATTTAACTTAAGGGATCCTTCCTAAGTCCTCTCACTCGAGGTAGCCGCCCTGCGTCTCAATCATTGCTTCGATCCTGGGCCTAAAGCGCGACGTCGCTCTTTTTAATTAAGCCCGGTCCATCGCCGCAAATGCTGCCTCTATAGCAGCTTGGAGAGAGGTCACGTTGGTGCCTCGACTTGTTGGTAACCCTCTCGACTACGTCCCACACGAAGTAGTCGAGAGGGTTCAGATCAAAACTATTGGGAAGCCAGAAGTCCTTAGACCAGAACATGTTGACATTATCAGAGAGCCAATTCTGAATTAAATGACTTATGTGAGCGAGTGCGCCGTCTTGCTGAAAAATGTATGGCCTCCCTGAGGCCGTGACTTCCATCCAAGGCTTCACTACCGTCCTTAAAATCTCCAAATAGATCTCCTTTGTGATTGTTTCCCCATTTTTGAAAAAATGCGGCGGCATGACATCGCCCTCACTCGAAACGACGCTTAGGACGTGAACACTTGCCGGAAACTTGGTCTTACCCATTACGGGAACGTCCTCAGGGTCATGAGCGAGCTAACGATCGTTTCTCCGATTCATCTTGGCATCTACAGTAAAGATCTTTTCATCAGAGAAAATTTTGAAACGGCCAGCAGCTTCGTGTTTTAATGAACTTATGAGCAAGTTGCAGCGGGTAAATCTCTTCAACTTGGCTGTTTTGGAGAGCATCTGGCGGGTCTTGCGGACGTAAGATTTGAGTAAGTATCTGAGATCCTCTTCAGCGATCCGAAGTGCAGTAGTATTGCTCACCTTCAAGATTGCAGCCAATTTCCTGAGCGAAATTCCTAGATCGTTCAAAATGAGATCTTGGGCTCTTTGAATGAGTTCCAGAGTCCTTATCATCTTTTCCCTTACATAGGTCTTCCTCGCCGGACCGTTTTTAGACTCCTCCGAAGCCGTATATCTCTGGGCAACATTGTATACCGTTGACTGGGATATCCAAAGAACTTTATTATTTCGCTTGGCGTCCTTCCGACGCGAAAGCCTTCAATTATCGCCGCTCTTCGGTCATATCCGGGCTTGACTTAATCAACTCTGCCATTCTGAGGTTATAGGCGTATCTTATCTACGTATCTAATTTACTGCGCCAAGTGACGCCTATAGCCTGACTTTTAATATGGCGGAAATTTCAAATTGAATTTTGTCCGGATTTAAGTGGAGCACTCTGTATATGACTAGATTAGTTACTAAACAAGGTCACAGAGGCGCTGTAGCACGCCTTGAGCGTGACTGACATCGTCTGAGGTATTGCATAAGATTCCACTAATTTTTTACGAAACAAGGCAACAAAGGCTGTAGCACGCCTTGCGCGTGACTGACGCCGCCTGAAGTCTTGCATCAAATTCGACGTATGTCGCAATTGAGTAGTGACCTTTGTATAACAAGCATCGATTCGTAAGCGCTTTCAGTGGGAGAGTTACATATCTCAGTGGGAGAATTACATAGTTGCATAAAAACGTACAAAGTTGTACATATTTTTCCTTAAAAAGTGATTATAAGATATAATATCTTATTGGGAAAGATATACATGTCTTTTCATTAGGAAAGACGAGAACTTTGAAAAGCGGTGTTCCACCGCATGAGAACGTTGCGGGCACGCAGCCCTTTTGTGACATTTTCTCTTATAGGATCTACGGCTCTTCTATTATTTTCTTCTCATTGTGATCCCGCTGAGGAATCTATGACGAGAACAAACATCGTTACCAGAGGACGACCATCAGAAACAATTAGAAAGCTATTATTAAACTATTCACACTTTTCGATATGTAAAAATAAAGCATTACTGTTTTATCTTCAGCTATGTAAGTAAACATCAGTACATTCTCATTATCTTTTCATGTTCCTGTTGGTTGTCCGTATCCGAAAGAGCCCGTGCTTTTTTTATATTTGATTGTCATCTTTCTTCTAACATTCTGGTCTTTCAAGTCAGATACGGAGATCGATAGGAATCGTTATTGTTGGGACTGTCTTTTGTTCGTACCATGTATACGCGAACACCTTGACAGCTGATGCAAAATCCGGGATCTACAGTAGAAATAAGGGGTCGGTTCTAAGCCATGGTCCTCTGAGAAGGGGAGCGGGTCGCAGGAGTACTCTGCGGATGCGGGGTATAACGTCACACGGGGAGGGGGTAGTCTGTAGGCGCGGGGCACGGCGAGAGTGGGCGAACGCAGGTGTTACGTTTTGGCGTACCCCCTGTGAACTCTCTGTAGAAAAAATCGTGATAGAGATCTTATTTTCTAATTTTCTGATGTTTTACACACGTTTTATGATCATCCTCTTTAAGATTACACCTCGAGTCTCACAAGAGGTAACATCTTGCGTCGCAGAAAACATTATAACTATCAAATGCTATAAATCAATGCTATAAACAAATAGCACCGCAGAAACAGCCGTCTTGGACACCCCTCTCCCCCTCTAGGAAAAATTGTGCGTGTCGCGACACGTTTTCAAGTTGTAGGATGCTCAAGTGCTAAACACTTATCGGAGATAGCATCTCGCGATGCTAGAATACATAGCTAAATAAATAGCGTTCGAGCGTATTTCCCACGATGACCCGTTTGTAAGAAAAAAATCACAATAGAGACCCAGTCGTATTTTTTTCTAACATGCGTCATCCACGTTTTAAGTCGTATCTTAAATCGCATTTATCAGGGTAACATCTCACGTCGCAGAGCCGATGTCCAAATTTATAAGTGCTATAAATAAAGAAACGAGCGCCGATGTCCGGCTGCTGTCAAAGATCGATGACAAAATAATGTTTGAAAATAGAGACATTAGATATATAAGGAGCGAACGCGACCAAAACCTCAATAGATGCGCTGAAAGTGAATAAGAGTTCGAATAAGAGTATCGCGAGTAACGTGAAAAAGTGAATATCAATAAAGTTTTCAACATTATGGAAGACAATAATTTTGAGGCAATATTGGATGAAGAGTCATCCGATATTGAAGATGACGAATTCATGGAGATGGACAATAAGTTCGAGGCAATATTGGATGAAGAATCATCCGACGAAGATCACGCATTGTCGGATGACAGTAACTGTGTCAGTGATTACAGCGAGGACTTTACCGAAATTATCGACAAGATAGTGTTTCGTTCGGAAATCAATGCATTAAACGGACGTACGAAACAGTGCCTATATACTTTTATTATCTCGAGTCTAATAATCATGTTGAATGTGTTGAGTGCATGGTGATCATTCAGATGGACTAGTGTATGCTACGAAAGCACGTGACTGAGTTTCACGACGCGATAAAAGATCGATATTGTTCCTACTGTAGAAATCCATTGTTCCTGATTTCCATGTAATATGTGCCCAATTTGCACACAGTAAAAAAACATTGTGAATGGAACAGTGTACGCGAACAATATGGAACATCTCGAGGAAACTGAACGCGATCTGTTGGAGCAAGCCGACAAAGTCATTACCTTGGGAGAGTATTTAGCATGGATGCACCGATGCGACGAGTTTATAGAACAGCTCGAAGAACGCAGTCGTGTCAAGCGTTCGCGGCTCTCGATTGGAAATAAACAATCTTTGGTGGCTCGAATCGCGCAAATCGATGGATCAAAGAAACGATTAGAAAGACGTTTTATACATATCGGTGGTGATTATGCGAGCACTAGTGATAACGCAGAGAAACTCGTTTGGCGAGGGATCGAGACTGCGTTCGAAAATCGTACTTACAGATGCGGTGATCAACGTGAACTATATCGAACCGCGAACATTTCTAGAAGACGCCGGTAACATAGTGCTCGAGTAAATAAAAGACGTTATTAAAAAATACAATAGTGTGAAAGTGAATACCGTGTTCAACAAGGAGTTTGTGACTGGTAATAAACGTGCTAATAAAAGCATCAATACGAGAAACTGCGAACTCTTTCAAACATCGAATTTGCAAGAGTGGTACGAGCGACATGTCATCGAACCCACTTTGACATTCCTTGAGGAATTTCAGGAACGCGATAGCGGATGGGCGTAGTCACGTATACTTAATTTAACCGTTAACGTGAACAAGCACAATCCCATGCACGTGGGACGTGGGTGGAAATACTGCGAGAAATAAAATTGAAGAAAGCGGTGATCAACGTGCAATCGACGGATGATGCGTGCTTCACGTGGTCGGTAGTCGCTGCACTGTACCCTGCTAAAAGTCACACCATGAGGAGTAGCGAGTATCCTAACTACGCGACAGTGTTAAATTTTCAAGATATAGAATTTCCAGTAACTCTAAAAGACATTAATAAATTTGAACGTCTCAATAACGTATCGATCAATGTGTACAGTATCGAGGGGCAGAAGAAAAGGACGCTAAACGTTCTTCCGATCCGGCTTACCAGCGATAAAAAAGAGAGACATATCAATTTGCTGTACATGGAGGATCCACGAGACTGCAACGTGGGACATTTTGCGTGTATCAAAAATCTATCCCGCCTCGTGAGCTCGCAACTCTCAAAAAATTATAAGAAATATTTTTACGGTAAGTACTCAACTTAATAAAATTTATTAAAATAATTTTTATACTTGAAAAAATATATAAAAATATGTATATTATTTTCAGATGTCTACACTATTTCCATACAAAAGAGAAATTGGAAGCCCACAGCGTCGATTGCGGAAGGATGAATGACTGCGCCATCAGATTACCGAGCGACGACGACAAGGCGTCTCAGGCTTCGACGACAAGGTGGCTCAGCTTCAGAAATTGGAGCAACAAGGAACGAGTTCCGTTTGTCGTGTACGCCGACCTCGAATACCCTGGACTCCAGGGCCTGGAGAAGACGGATAAGGATTCGACTATGCCTACGTACACGTATCAACATCACCAGGTATTCAGCGTAGGATACTACGTGCGGTGCTCGTTATCGTCGTATCGGTTTCGTGGTTTGTCGGCGAACTCGAAAACTTAGCTCATCGTGTGAAACGTATCTTATCCACCAATGTCCCCATGGAAACTCTTTCGAACGAACAACGGGAGGCATATCGTAGCGCGACACATTGTCACATTTGCGAGAAACCATTTACGCAAGACGATCGTGTACGCGATCATTGTTATCTCGGACGATACAGAGGTCCCGCGCATTCAAATGGTAATTTAAATTATAAAAACTCATATTACATTCCGGTAGTTTTTCATAATTTATCCGGTTACGATTCACACTTCATCATTAAAGAAATAGCTACTGCGTTTGAAGGCACGGTCAATCTGTTACCGATAACGAAGGAAAAATATATTTCATTCACAAAAAATGTTAAAGATACCGCCGAAAGAAATCACAAAATTGCATAAAATTACGCTTCATCGATTCATACAAATTTCTGAATAGTAGCCTCGAAATTGGCATCTTTTCTCAATAAAGATAAGTTAAAAATTTCATGTTCTGAATTTTCAAATTTATCGATCGAGGATTTTGATCTTTTGACGAGAAAAGGTGTGTTTCCATAAGAGTACATCGATTTCATTGATAAATTGGAGGATGTCTGTTTACCGTCACGCGAATTATTTTATAGTTCTTTGACCAGTGACACTGTGTCCGAGAGCGACACGCACGCCGCAAACGTGTGGCAGCGATTCTCTATCCGAACCTTGGGTGAATACAGCGATTTATATTTAAAAACAGATGTCTTGTTATTGGCCGATATTTTAGAAAATTTCCGCGACAGTATCGCGAGTTATGGATTAGATCTCGCTTATTATTACACTTTACCCGATTTTATGTAGAATGCTATGTTAAAACATACGCGTATAAATTTTGAACTACTCACTGACATTGACATGGTCATGTTTATCGAACGCGGTATACGCGGCCTCAGTCAATGTTCCGGCAGATACGCGCAAGCCAATAACAAGTACATGCAGTCGTACGACGCGTCGAATTCTTCCTTGTGTTACTTGATGTACTTTGACTTCAATAATCTGTACGATTAGGCAATGTGTGTCAACCGTTGCCTTACGCGAATTTTCGATAGGTCGAAGACATCTCGAACTTTGACGTTAACGCGATCGCTTCGGATTCACCTACAGGTTACATTCTCGAAGTCGATCTCGAGTACCTGCAATGTATACACAATGCACACGCTGATCTACCGTTTTGACGGCGCATGATAAACCACTCGGCAAGCGACAGAAAAAACTTTTAGCAACTGTATATGATAAGAAGCGTTACGTCATTCACTACCGTAACCTGCAGCAGTGCACGCGTCATGGTCTTCGCGTCACAAAGATACACCGTATATTAGAGTTTTCGCAATCTCCATGATTTCACGATTATATCGAACTCAATACTCAATTTAGAACGCATGCGAAAAATGATTTTGAAAAAAATTTGTATAAATTGATGAACAACGCGGTATTTGGTAAGACCATGGAGAATGTTCGAAATCACGTTGACGTTAAACTCGTAACGCAATGGAACGGACGGTACGGCGCGGAGGCGATGATCGCGAAATCGAATTTTCATAACAGAAGTCTCTTCTCCAAAAATTTAATCGCGATCGAAATCCGAAAACTCGAGGTGAAATTTAACAAACCAATCTATGTAGACATGTGCATTCTCGATGTATCAAAAGTTTGTATGAATTTCATTACGAGTACATGGTGTATCGCGACAAATGTAAACTCATGTACACAGACACCGACAGTCTCGTATACCACATCGAGTGCGAGGATGTTTACGAGACAATGAAACGTGATATTGCAAGATTCGACACGAGGGATCATCCGGCCGACAACGCATACGTTATATCGCTCGCGAATAAGAAGGTACCTGGTTTAATGAAGGATGAAAATAACGGAGCGATTATGACGGAATTAATCGAACTCAGAGTAAAGATATACGCGTTAAAGGTGGACGGGGAAAAAGACACTAAAAAAGCGAAAGGTATCAAGAGTAACGTCGTAGCGCGGGCCATAACGTTCAACGATTACACGCGGTGTGTGAACGACGAAATTGAAATGACTCGTCAATAATCATGCATAAGATCAAAGCTGCACGAAGTGTATATGGTATCCGAGACGAAAATCGCTCTGAGTCCGTACGACAACAAGTATATCGTACAAAATTCGACCGACACGTTACTGTGGGGACATTACCGAATATCATTATAAAATATATTTATGATAAATGTATCAATGTTTTATTGGAAGGAATAATTTTTATTTTTTGTATATGCATGTATTTCATATTTTTATATTGTATACATATTTGATATCTTCATATTATACGTTTAAAATAAAAAAACACTTTATGGAAATGCAGTGTATATGATTTAAATCACATTGTCCTTATGTATCCAAGAATTGTGCGATCCATCAAATCCCACTTTACGTAAACCTTGTCACCCTTCCTGCGCAGTACTTTCTTCACGAGATACACGTCCGGATGAGTCGCGCGATGCAATTCGTACTCGTAGAACGCTCCACCGATGGATTTTCCGCGATAATCTTCCAGTAGATATATTACAGGATTAGTACGTTGTACTTTAACGATCTTAAACACCTCGGTGGTCCAATTTGGCGTATAACCTTTCTCAAAGACCGTCTTATATTTGTTAACGTGTACCGGGTCGCCTACTTTGAACTTTGCCGGACCTGCGATCTTTATTGTGCTGTACACCGTAGACAAGAGTCTTTCGGCGATCGCGGAGTAACGTCGACAGGTCGCATACCAATCCGTTCGATGCACGCGCGCGTTGTAATCTGATACGAGTCGCAGTAACGCATCGACCTATCTGTAATTTCCATTGAGCGTAAACATCTTCCACATGTTCTTCAATGTGAGATTGAATCGCTCGACTACCGATGCCTTTAATGCCACGGAATACGTGGAATAGTGATTGACGCTGTGTTTTTTTTTAAGAATCGTTGTACGTCGGTATTGTAAAATTTCTTCCCCATATCGGTTTGCAAGTTTTTCGGACATCTCTTGCTGTCTCGAATTATCTTAGCGATAGCTCCAGCCGTCTCGCTTCCGCTTTTGAGCGGCACAGCCCACGCGTACTTGCTCAATACATCGATGATGGTGAGTATGTAGTGATAGCCTCCATTGAAACGCGAGTACGGACGCATCTCGACAATGTCAGCCTGCCACAAGTCGTACCCCCAAACTATGACACGTCTTCGTGGGAAATTTCTTCTCGCCGAAGCATGCAGTTCCTCGACGAGTCATCGCTTTTCGGAACTAACAATGTTTTTACTTCCGATGGATTTTGACGAGCTCATGTTTCAGCAGTGCGATCGTCGACTGGTTGGCGCGTAATAATACATGCGAAGAACCTACATTCCGATCTATGTCTTTTTAGCCGTTTATTTCCATTTTTTGTCTCTCTGAAATAACGGTTTTTTGTCATCCGTTGGCGTTCAATAGCGATCCATGATCCATTCGTAGCTGTTTCTGACCCGTAGCTGTTCCTGGCTTGTTCGACAACCCCCCGATAGTTATCCGATAGCCGTTCCTGAGTCATTCGTTGCCGTCTCTGAGCCGTTCATAGCCATTCCCGTACCGTTCATTGCTGTTCATTGTCGTTTGTTATAGGTTTGATTGCCGTTCCTAACCCGTTCGAAAGCCGTTCCTGACCCGTTCGTACCCGTTTATTGAGTGATGATAGTCTTAATTTTAACTTAACTCCTTATTTGATACTAATAAGCTTACATTTATTGTTTTAATCACACACAAATATTTCTTTTCCTTTTTTTATAAATAATTTTTCTATGAGTTATACATGAGCCGCCTATTTATTTTCTTTCAAGAGATTAATCACGATTTAATTATCATCTGAGTATGTTACTATCATTTCATATACCTGTTACGCTTTTGCAATAATACCTTTACTAAGATCAAAATGAAAATACAATACGTAGAGAGTCGAATTGATCAGCAACTCACACTTATGACCATAATTGCAAATTCTGTAAAGAATTTAACCAGAGTCGGCCAAGAGCATTACTTCACAACAAATGAACTCGTCTAGCTTCTCTCAAGAAGAGCTGGGAAAAGTTTATGTGCGGACAAACAATTCGGTAATACGCACATGCGACAATACGACTTGGGAGTCATGCGTCGCTCGGCGCGCCATGCTGGCGCACTGTAGTACCGAGCGCCACTACTAGATGGCCAACTTTTTCACACGCAAGTAGAGATCCTATAATCAGAGTTACGACATTCAAGTCCTAAAGGCCATCGCACACAACTTCCATAACTGTAAGCATAAGACGTAACGTAAGAATTAGCCAATGAATGAGCGTATAGGTCAAGGTTCCATTGGTCTATACGCTCATTCATTGGCTAATTCTTACGTTACGTCTTATGCTTACAGTTATGGAAGTTGTGTGCGATGGCCTTAACTTTTGATTGATCCGACATTTTTTGTCTATTCGGTACATTTCGGATAGCTTCGTACATCTTCGGAAGATAAGCTAACCTTCGAAAGATTAGCTAATCTTAGAAAGATTAGCTAACCTTCGAAAGACTATCTTCAGAGGCTATCTTCAGAGGCTATCTATTATCTGTAGTGGCTGTATCTCGTTCTTCTACGCATGCGTTTATGCGAAAAAAAGAAAGAAAATATCGCTATCTCTTTCTATCTTCGCCATTTCTTGTCTCGAATGTCGTAACTTTGATTATAGGATCTCTACACGCAAGATACGGCATAGCGGGAATATAAAGAAGACCTCCTGCAGAGAAAGCATTCTTTTCATTCTTCGGGACAGTTAGAGCGAGCTCTCTGGGCCTCTGTACGACGGACGACGCCTTCGGTGACATACCAAACCATCTTTTCAGAACAATCGACTTCGACGAGCTTTACAGGCCTCCGCTACCTAGGCGTGAGCTTTCTAGGCCACCTTCCTCGGCGTGAACTTTCTAGACCGCCGCAACCACGGCATAAGCTTTACTGGCCACCATACTTCGGCGTGAATTATACCGGCCTCCGGGCAATAAGGGTGCCACGTAAAGGACGACAGGATACTGTTCCACCACCCTAACGGATTCGGGGTTCCCGTAGAAGATTCCAGGTCCCTGAGCAAGGGAACTGAGTACCTTCTGTGGGAGGTACACCGCATAGAGATTTCGCCAACATCACCTCCGACTCCAAATCCCAGGAGACCACCGACGAAGGAAGTGGCAACGCAAACATCACCAAGACAGGGAGCCAACCAGGTGTCGACACTAACAGCACCAGGGCTGGAAATAAACCAGTTGGCGACGCAAACCTCGCCAGGCCTAGCAGCAAATTTCAGTCTTCCTAAGATCCGGGAATTAATACTAGGCATTAATATTAATACATGCCCAAGAGACCCAGAACACCTGGTAAACGCCGTAGTTTAAAGACAAAGTTAGAAGAGCTATTCGGCACCACTCTAACAATAAAGCCGCTCTTGTCAGCGTTGACAAACCGTCCTTTTCAGAGCGCCAAAACTATAACAGAGTTACCTCTGGTTTGATCAATACAAATAAAGGAACGATACCTAAACATAACCAAGTACCCCACAGTTTACATTGAATCATGATGCTATTACCTTATTTATGTCTGAGCTTTCTTTGCAAGAAAGGCTTCATATCCAGAGTTACGCTTACTTTGCTGATAATGTGTTCTGTAAGACACATGAATGCTATTTGGAGTTGAGGAAATGAATTCTCTCTTGGAATTGGAACAGAAAATGATGAACAGGTCTTTGTTAACTCAGTATATCTCATTCCTTTAGTATACTTACATGGATCCAGTACTACGTACCAGCTTTTCCAGCTTTTCATTGAATGAATTGCTTCATACTGGAATTACAAACAGATCTCTTCGATGTTCTCATTTGGTTTAGACTCTTCTGTTACGCATTTACTACTAATGTAAAGAAAATGTACCGACAAATACAAGTTTATTCTGATAATTGGGATTACCAACGCACTTTGGATTGATGACTCTAATAACATTGTTACTTACGTTCTAACCACTTCAACGTGCGGATTATTATACGCTTCCTACTTAGCATTATACTTAGCATTATACGTACTTTTGAACAATTATTGAACGACGAGGGAAGGAAGTTTCCTTGAGCTACACCTACACTCACGAAGGGAAGGTGTATGGATGATTTATTTGGTGGTACTGATTCCATTAAAGAATCAAGAGAGATTACAATACATTTAAACTATCTTTGCTTTATTGACAGCGACTTCCCTCTTCATAAGTAGACTAGTAACCACCCAGAAATTCTCTTCCGTGAATATTTCACTGGCAAAGTAACTGGCATCATCATCATCAGTACAAATTGAAGAAAATCTTCAACTTCGAGTTCTAAAACTAATATAGCAACCTTCTACAGATACCTTTTATTTTGTCTGAAAACTCCCAGTAAAAAATATTATAACAAAACGATCAATCTTGTCGGTTGCAAAGCTATTTGATCCTCTTGAATCACCAGTCACCATTCAAGCAAAGATTATAATTCAAGAATTTTGGATGATCAAACTCAGTTGGGGCGATCCCGTTCTACCACATATCGCAAGAAAATGGACTCATTACTTTGAACAGTTTCAAAACGTACCAAATTTCTTCATTCCTCATTGGATTGGATTCAAATCCACCAAATTCATGGAATTTTGTGAATTTGTTGAATTAAAGTTCGTGGATTTAGTGATGCCTCTCAGCAAGCTATGGCTGCTGTCGTTTACATTCATGAGACACGTCAAGATGAAAGAATAAATACTTTTCTTTTATGTTCTAAAACAAAGGTTGCACCTTTAAAACGGCTTATAATTCCTCGCCTAGAATTAGAAGGGGCAGTTCTTCTAACCAAACTTGTTTCTCATGTTTTAACTGTAAACGCCTTGAAATTTGTGTTTATTTGTGGACTGATTCAGCAGTCACGTATACTTGGATCACCAACCATCCTAAACGATGGAAAGACTTTGTTCACAATAGAGTTTGCTACATTCAAGAAACATTGCCTCAAGCAATTTGGAAGTTTGTGCCTGGCAAAGAAAACCCAGCAGATGTTGCTACCCGAGGATTTACCTCAGTTCAATTACTTGAAATGGCCTCGTGGTGAACTCGGACCATCTCTGGTTATTTCAAGATCCATCTGCATGGCCTGAAGTTCTACCTATCTTAGGTTCTAACGATAATCTTGAAGAAAAATCAATGCAAGTTTCAACAATTACAAAAGTGAATCCTTCAACTATGGTATTTTTTTTACCAATTATTCAAATATCACTAAATTGATTTGCATTACTGCTTTGTGTCGACGATTCATTGCTCGTTTAAGAAAAACTACTGAATCCTCTCTAACAATTCCGTTAACTACTGAAAAACTAAACTATGTCAAATTATATTGGATCAGAGTTGTTCAGCAATCATCATTTCATCAAGAAATCAAAATGATTCCCAGTAGCCTTCTATTATCCAAATCTAATCCATTAGTACGTCTCACTCCATTTATTGATTCTGAAGGACTTTTGCGTGTAGGAGGACGTTTGAATGCGGCTTCATTACCTTACAGTGAGAAACATCCATTAATTTTGCTAAAAGATTCGTATCTAACATTTCTCATCATGTCTGATGCACACTTACAAACATGGAGAAACACAAATTGCATTGTCATCTATTAAAAATAACTATTGGATAATCGGTGATCGAAACTCCAGTACGATCTTTCATTTTTAAATGTGTACGATGTTTTTGATTCCGCCAAAGAAGAGCTCAACAAATAATGGATTAGCTTCCCGCTGAACGAATAACACCTTCAAGACCCTTCTTACATTCTGGAATTGACTATTCTGAATCGATCATAACTAAAACTTGGAAAGGTCGAACATAGCACTATTCGTTTGCTTCTTCACTTCTGCTATACATTTGAAGTTGGTTACTGATTATTCTACTGATGCATTTGCCGCTGCTTATAAACGGTTTACTGCCAGACATGGAATTTGCGCTACTCTAACAAGTGATTGTGGAACAAACCTGAAAGGTGCTGATTCTAAACTCAAGCACTTGTTTTTTACTGCATCACAGGAATCTGAGCGTTTATCTACCTAGTCATATCATTAGCTAATGATAAAGCACTGTTTTATCTCCAGCTATGTAAGTAAACATCAGTATATTCTCATTATCCTTTCATGTTCCTGTCGGCTGTCCGTATCCGAAAAAACCCGTATTTTTTAAATATTTGATTGTCATCTTTCTTCTAACAAATTCCATAATATCCTGGGTCTGATAATTACCATGCCATCTATTGTAAACAGATAAAGCGTTAAACTGTATAGAAAAGTTTTTTACTGTTTTGCATGTTTTTTTTCAATAATTAATAAAAAATTAATTAATAAAGATCTGTGAATTAGCGTACGTCCACGCGTTTCGGCGAGAAGGAATAGCCCAGCACGCAACAATAAATAATACGATTAAATCACGCAGATTCACGATCATTAGTACATCCTTTTTAATAATTTCTCATTAATTATTCAGGAATTTGCAAAATGGAAAGACTTTTTTATTCAGTTTAACTCGTTCTCTCTACCCACGAGAGATGACACAGTAGTTATCAGACACCCATATAATAATACTAATACAATTAGAACACGATCTTTAGCAATAATAAGACCGTAATTAAATTAATTCGTATTAAATACAAATGTGCATAAAATCAAATAAGGTACAATAAGTTGTCTAAAGATGATTTCTTTAGCCATAAATAAAATAACGTAAAATTAAAAATTTTCTTTTGCTATATATTGTTTATAATCCACTTAACACATCTTTTTTCATTATACATCTGTTATGTCCAAACCCCAGGATTTTATTACTCAAAGGAATGGTTGAGAGAAGGGAAAGGGTTACGGAAGGACGTGCAGACATTCTGTCTCTCGAACACAGGCCGTGACCATGTGTTACGAATCGAACGCACTTGACTTCGGCTCCAGATATGGGTCAACGTCTTTAGAAAACGCTATGACGCCTATCTAGAGCAGTGCGATCGTAGGTCCTATTTCGAGTCAAGGAACTAATCCCTTTTACTCAGGGACGGACCACGTGCGCTCTCGTCGCAGAGAATAGAGTACGAGGTGGTGGTTATATTATTAATTTAGAGACTCAATTTTGTTTTGATTAAACATTTTATTTATATAAATAAAAAAAGTTCCTATGACTTAGGAACATCTAGGGATACGATTGCTGCAACTAATCTATTACTATAATTACAATTATCATTCAAGATTTCATAACTCGGTCTTATTCATCTAGTGAGATTTTGTGTGTGTGTGTGTGTGTGTGTGGTTGCGCGCGTGAGAAAAAGCGATGCGTGCGATGCGATACTGCCGTGCGTGCGTGCGATGCGATGCGTGCGTGCGTGTGCGTGTGCGTGTGCGTCTGTGCGTGTGCGCGTGTGCGTGTGCGTATTGCGTGTCTGCGTGTGCGATATGCGTGTGCGTGTGCGTGTGCGATGATGATGTGTGTGTGTGTGTGTGTGTGTGTGTGTGTGTGTGTGTGTGTGTGATTCGCGTGGAAATGAGAAGGGAAGAGGATTATTCAATTTCTTCTATGGTCATCGTTGGACAGAGAAAATGATTATAGAAAAACGGGAGACTGGAACTAGACAAGGGAATGGGGTGTCTAGGAGGTCAACAGGGATAGCGCCATTAGGATCGGCGGTGGAAATAATCTTTTGGAGTAATTCTGGGTCACAAGGATTGAAACCGATTGTATACGTCCCTGCGGGTAAAGGGTCTCAGTATTAGTGAAATTCCTTTATCGTTTCCTAAAACGGAGAAAGGATGAAATTATTGGAGAATCCCCGCTGTCGAGGAGCTTCGCAAAGAAATTCCTCAATGATCTCGCTTGAGGTGGAGTCAGCTGGGGATGGCGTCCTGGATGGGTCAGGTAAGGAGATCGGAGAATACGACGGGTATACATAGGGGAAGAAGGAGGAGATTCTAGAGGTGTGACTGCGGGAGAAGGTTGAGGTGAGAATGTAGGGGAAGGAGGAGGTGGAGTATGAGTTCGCGAATGGGTTAATGCAAGTGGTGGTACTCTTACATCTAAAGTTAACGGAGCCGCGGGAGGAAGTTGAGGGAGGAAGTGGGTTGCTTAACCCACTCAAAAATTCTTGATACATCCTGTCCAAAAGCTCCCGTGCCCGATCACGTGCCCGCTTATTCCAACGATTCCGCGAGTTCTTGGTTCCTCTTCAGGAACGTTTCAGGGGTGCGACACGCGAGTCCACTAAAACCCACCGAATGTTATATTTCAGAACGAACTTTGTTGGGCACACCAAACGCGAGGGATAGTAATATTAGAAAGGTTATCGGTAGCTTAGGGAAAAGGGGGAGCTGGGCGCTGACGATAGTCGGCGATCCGTTAAATAAGGGTTGGAAGTTAGAGTGGTTCGATAGTAATACAATTTGACCGAACCAAGGATTGTAGGATGGAATCGAGTAAGATATAGAAGGATTTGCGAATTTGGTTAGCCAAACATTAAAGGAAATAAAGGCCCCTTCCCTTTAATAAATTTGACTAAACTTATTACTTGGTTGACTGGGAAGAAAGAAATATCTCTGGAGCTGATTTGGTCCATTGGTTGGTGCTAAGTGGGCGTTCCCTTAAGTGGATCGTTGTTGGTAGACGCAAGCAACTCTACTTCAATTACACACTCTATCTTCAAAAACACAATCAGAGAGTTACTGGAGAAATCACCCCGAGAATTGTATGTGCGGTGGTTGATCTCGAGTCAGAAAGATGATGTACGAGAGTCGTGGACAAGCTGGGTATTTAGTTAACGAACGGGGCTATCTGCGTACTGAGTATTGTACTGTACTGTACTGTGTCGCTTAATGTCGCGGTTTTTATAAGAGTCCACTGGGGTGGATTTTCCAATTGTGACTTCGCTTTTAGTTTATGAATAGTTGGTTGGTGGATTAGTCATAAAATCGCCTTTTGGTTTTGGCTGGCTGTTGGCGAGCTTGGCAATAAAACTTCACTCCCCCTGTTCTTCAAGTGGGAGTTTGTCATTTCTTCCAAAAGGCAAGTTTATTATTCTCAAGTGACCAAATCGAGATTGTTTGAGGTTTATTATTTTTTAGAGACTGGCGACAGTCAAGATCTTTGCCCATAATTTTGGATCTCACGCTTTAGAATAAACTGTTCATCCAGAATTAATATTGCCATTTGAAAGGGGATGACTGTTACACTTAATACCTTCATTTGTTTAATTTACCCATCTGCCTTTCCCTATTTGGAATCTTTCCAGTAATAAATCTGTCGGCGTGGTATCAAGAGTCTCGCGATCTGGTCCCTCTTGGTCCCACATTATAGATAAGTTCGTTCAGATCTGTATGTTTATACTACCCTTTTTGAAAGGGGATGACTATTTCCACTTGATACCATGCTTCATTTGTTTAATTTATCCACCTGCATTTACCCATTGGAGTCCTTTTAGTAATAAATTTGTTAGCGTGGTATCAAGCATTTCGTGGTCTGATTTTACTGGGTCCCAGCTCGCTTTTATTTTTATTACATTTTAAGTGATAACGCTTAGGGAAGTCCCTCGTCTGGGCGCCAGGTTCAGCTCGTCAACTTTGACAATTGTTTATTAAAATGTTTATTTAAAATGTTTATTAAGGTGGTTCTAACCCGACTATATTAGTCAAGCTGACATCTTTAATAAAAAGATTGATTATATCAGAAATAGTGTAGCACAAAATTTAAAACTTGATTTTTTTAACTCTCTATTGCACTCTTTTTAATAATTGAATTCAATAAAATCAAAATAATAATAAATACAGACACTAATTTCATCAGCGTAGAGAAACCGAGTTTTAGATGTGGCAACGTTGCATGTTTACTCTCGATCCGCGACTTGCTAGGTTAGAAGGTTAATATTTGTTATAACATCCAGTAGTAAGCATTATAACTATGTTTAATATTCTATTACATACTATGGAAGAAATTGTGCGATGTTATAACCTATACAGAACCGTCAACGTTCGAAGAGCAACGTTGCCATGTCTACAAGCTGGAATATAAAGCGTCGAAAAAGAGCCAAATTACATTTTTTTATTCGATCGTATTTCAATACCATACGGTCAAGAGCATTACCTTTACGGCATACAATTAAGCAGATGGTAAATTAATTTTTCTCAAATTTTGAAATCGATCTGTCTTGTACATTATTAGCTTTCGATGTATAGATGTGCAAACGCATCTCGATCGCCATAAGCGCAATGTTAAACATCAAGTGAAAAGGTAATTTTTTGACCAATTATACTCAATAACTACACGGTAAATCGATCCCAAACTTCACACAGACATTTATTAATACTTAAATTAGTTTTATATAAATTTTGAAGATAATTTGTTTTTTCACCATATTTGGCCAAACCACCTTAAAAAGAATTTCTCTGTTTATAAAATGCAGCTGTGTACTCGCGAAGGAAAGAAATCATGGAGTTTTGGACGTATGTAACACATCTATATTATTTTCTTATGAGTAATTTCGGCTACCAAATAAATGTATGTGTCTTCGCATTTAAATGTTTAAAATTTAAATCTGAATACGTCAATCCACGTAAGGCCGGGCCTTTGCACGGCGCGTGGCTCGGCGATTCTCACGGCTTGCTTACTCTTTTCAAAGTTTGCCTCACAAAGTTCGCTTTCTCTCTCTTTTCAGCTCGTCGGTAAGTTACAATAGGTGCAAAATCGTGCCGTGTAAAGGCACTTTAAAATCGAGTCAATCAAATAAATCAAATTGATGTTTAGCCGAATTTAAACTTAGATTTTTAGCTCATTAGAACAGCAACACGGATGTTACTAATTAGATCTTTATTAAGAATAAAAAAACTTCTAATTTAAAATGTATATAAGTATCCAGATATTGACGGGATAATCTAGGATAACCTAAAACTTTAGGTAAGGAAAATGTCAAAAATGTGAGGCGTATTCTTATCGACATATTTTAAAACTAGGCAAAAGAATAAAGTGCGACTCATGACAAAGCATTGTTGCCGCAAAAACTGGCTTCAATAGTGTTTTTTTACAGCTTGCAATAAATGAATTTCTTTGGAGAAGTTTTAAAGAACCGCGTCATTTAGCGCGTTTTCGCACTTACCCCCATGAAAGTGTCCAAGGACATAACCGCGAAAGGCCCAGCAGTTAATTCACATGGTCGACGTGCTCTGATCATCATCATAATTAACCCTTTTTTCACTGCCTTTCCTATATCATTGTCGGGTAAAAGATACCAGTTGGTATTGTAAGCGGCATCGAAAATAGTCGTACTTTGCACAATTATATCGTTACACGTCCACGTATAAATAAACAATTGGATAAGACCGCCAATGAAATAGGAGCCAAAAATACATCTTTTGATAAGCACTTCCTCCGTCTGCGAACAACAAATGCATTACAAGAATTTTAAATGCAACATATCATCCCTTTAGCACGAAGTAAATAAAAAAGAATTTTTCCACATGTTATCTTTAACAAATGAAAAGATAATAATTACAAATATTTCAGAAATGTTCCTAAAATTCTTAGAACATTATGATTTAGACTGATTTTTATGTTATTAAATTACGAACATTGTAAATAAATAAATATAAAAGTTGAATTAAATTTAAGCGCAAAATTAAAGATGGCTTTGAACGACAAACATTTATTTGTTTATTTATGGTACGTATTTCACAACGTTTATAATATTCATTGATTTCGTGTAAGTTTTTTCAAAATCTCATCAGATTTATTATTGTTTTTTATCTCTAGTTTATCTCTGAAGAGGATCCAAAAACCGGATCGAAACGTATGATTAGAATAAAAAATCAGTTTCTTTCTCCATAATTTTAAATATATTTATTATGCCCTACTGCGCTAGGCTCTTAAAAAATTGTCTTGTTTTTGTCTTTTTCAAAATTAAAGATATCAAATCTAATTATATTCCTCATCAGAATATTTCTTTCTGTAGTGGAAGTACAATAGAATTAATTGGCGAGTAAACACAGACGTGAAATAAGAAGGAGACGGTAAAATTCGAAAACTTACGAGAAGTTGAAATCCACCGAAGCAGATGACTATGCTAGAAAGCAACAACTGTCCGAGTAATATAGGAGCGAACACGCATTGCATGTTATCCACGTAATCTATAAACGTGAGATGCTGCTGCACACAGTTCTTCAAGTTCTTAGACGTCAGAAACGCATTCGTTTCCGAATGTTTCTGATCCAGCGTATCCTTAACACTATCCTCGACGACGCCTTCCAATTTATGAGCCAAGAGGTTTAGTTGCGCGGCCACGTGGATGTTGAACGTGCTCACAAAAGCGTCAAAGGAGATAGTACAGACACCCGAATGTATTGTCGAAAGCGACTGCAAAAATGATTGTAGTAATGTGAATTACTTTAAAGAATTAAAAACGCTAATGCAAATTTTAAAAACATTTTACTTTTATATAATTAAATAATTTGTTCGAATAAAACTGAATTTTTCTGATGTCCTATTAGAGGAAATGAGAAAGTAAAGAAAATGCAAGTATTTCAAATAAATAAAAAAATATTGTAAGATAAATAATTAAATTTATTCTTTTACTTTAAAGACTGCAGTTTCTATACAATAAAAAAAAAATACTTTAAAAGATGTTAAAATTTGAAAAAATTATTTCAAAATTATTTCCAATATAATATTTATTTATTTAATAAATGTATTGTTTTTAAAATTACAACATATATTAATTTCTTTCATTGTAAGAAAAATTGTTGAAGAAATTTCAATTAACAATTTGACTAGAGAAATATACTTATATATAAACTACTTATATATAAATATTATTATTAAACTATCAAGATTCATTTATTTATGGTCTGAGCTGAATCTTGATAGCTTAATAATAATATTTCTTTGTAAGTTTTTAATATTTTTAAAAGTCCAGTTTAGACTGTAAATGATATGTCTTTCTAGTTAAATTGTTAGATACATATCAGTTCTGTTTCACTTGTTAACGTTCAATTAGTGTTCATCAATATCAATTAACAAAATTATTAGTTATTGACGTGAATTATCTATAATTAAATAAAATTCACCTTGTACACTTGTTCTATTACCTGTATAGTGTAAGTGATTTCGTAGTACGGCGAACGATATGGAAAATCAATCCACAGCCTGAAGGGTAAAATCTTCTGCGTATCATTCGCTTCTCGAGGCTCTGTTACAAACAGCAAAAAATATTTGACGCGCTATAGAGCGTCGTTTTACGTGGTAGTTCGAGAAATAACATTCGTCAATACAGAATAAGCGGAAACGAAAATTATTACCGAAAAAAGGTGTGATGACATAATTGAAAGTTGCGAGGGAAACGATGAATATAAAAATGTAGACCATAATCAACCCTCGTTTCTCGTATTCTTCCAGAATTTCTTTACTAACCTCGTTGTAAGTAACATTCCAAAAATTCTTTTCAGCAAAACGAATTAAATGCATTATTATGTCACGGTAAATTGTGAAACTACTTAGCTTCACTAGTATCATTGTCAACAGCAACGTTTCACACATGTGGTTCATAAATTCCTATGAGCAATAAAACTACCAACAATTAAATAGGTCCACGATAAACTCCAGAATATGAATATTCTGATGGTGCTGCAAATTTATGAATAAATAGATGTTAAAAATAATATAATTTCGCTAAAATATTTTTTTGTTATAATAAGCATGTTATAAAAAGAACTTACTAATTAATTAACTATATTAGTTAACTGTATTAGTAAAATTGTAGCAATTAAAGATTTAGCATAAAAAAGAAAGAAATTTTACAGATAATTTCGCTCTTTTATTTAATACTTATTTATTTTAAAAAAATATTTTACATATTGTTATAAATATTTCCATAAATAGTATTAAATCTTATTATGGTGTTATTATATATAGCTTATTAGTACAAAAAATATTTTTTAAATAAAATAAACTTATAAAAAACGAGTACCTATAATAATAACCTCTACCTATAATATAACCTATAATATATAATATACCTATAATAGTAACTTCTGTTATTACGTTAACTGAAAGTTGTTAAAATTTTCAGTTGATGCAAGGTACGTTTTTTCTTTCCGTACGTTCACACACAAAAAACACACATACGCGCGCGCGCTCAGAGAGTATCAGAAACTCTTCAATTATACTTTTCCAATTACAACAGTTTCAATCTACCGGAATAAAAGAAAAATATAAATATAGAAGCAAAACACACACTCTCTCCGCTACCGAAACTATGTACCCGAACTGCACTTGTCCAGATTTCTTTTCTCGAAACTAAATTGAGAATGTTAAATATTAATTAATCTTATGCGTTTAATAATCTAAAATAACGCACAGTAAAATTTAAAAGAAAATTGCACTTTAATATCAAAACAAAACAAATTCAAGAGGCTGTAACCGTGGTGCTTCTGGTGTGCCCGTCAAGTTATAACTGTGCGAAAACGATGTCACTCACTTTAAAGTCTGTGGAGTGACACATATCAATGCCCACGACAACAATGGCGAAGACGATCGCCCAAACGGCATAGAAGAACACTCCACGCAAGATCAGCCGTTCCCTCGGTGACTCGACATACCAGAGCCCGACTGTTTTCATGAAGAACCGCGTAATATTCACCGATCGGTACTCCTTACCTTGCGTCATGCTGAACCTTGTCATTTTCTTACGCCGTTACGACCTTAAGTGCATCTGAATGGCCGAACCATTTCGGCATAAGTGGAAGCTTATTATGCTAACAAGCAGAAAAATTGACGTGCACTTACCTCGCTCGGGTGACAGACTATAATCATACATGTCTCCTTTGCTGAAGATCAATCGACTGTATACGTACTAATCTCCGGTGGACAATGCTGCGGCTCTTTCTATTGGTTGCTTCCATCAGTAGTCCGACTGCAAACTATCGAACCGCATCGCAAATTGGATGTCTACTTGCAGCGTAAAAAAACGGTATATCGAGGTAATAGTATTTGCAGACGAACTTTAGCTGATTAATTATCGCGATAACTAAAGTTTTTCACGCCTGTGCGTGAATATAAAAACAATGGATAAAATTCTTGTGAATCCGAATTCTTTTTTGAAAAATTCTATACGAAGAAAGAAGAATATTTCTGAGAAGTATTTCCAAAGAATTTTTATTTTGTTTACATAATTCCGTTAGGAAATGTCGTTAAAAATAAAATCGGACAATCTTTGATATTCTATAGAGTATTACAATATTATATATATATATATATATATATATATATATATATATATATATATATACAGGATACCTGGTAATTACCGTGTCACCTCTCGTAGACAAATGGAACGGGTTAAATTGAGTAGAAAAGTCCTTTACTGTTTTGCGAGTTTGTCAACAATTAACAACTCATTATTTATTAAGTGGAAGCTTTAGCAAAGAAGACACGTATGATTATAGTCTGTCACCTGAGCGAAATAAGTGCACGTCACTTTTCCTGCTTGTTAGAATAATAAGCTTCCAATTTAACCTGTTTCATTTGTCCATGGCTCGATAGTTACCAGACATCTTATATATATTTTATGTATTGTATACATGAAATCGTATATTTAACCCCCTTGAGTGCAGTCCCGAGAATACTCGGGGTTTCGAAATTGTCGTTTTTGCGCTGTCCCGAGTATACTCGGGGTAAGACTTTCATGGATAACTTTTGATAGGATCACTTTTATAACATGTTTGACCTCTCAAATTAAAGCTTATGGATTGGGGATGAAGGTAAATGCATTTATATTATTGAATTTATTATCCTTCTTGTGAAAAATTACTCAGAAAATCGTGAAAATTTTGCAATTCAGGAGAACTTTATAAACTTAAAGATTTAAATATAGCCTTTTATATACAATTTAAAATTAAATAAAATAATAACTTTTCGATTTTTAACGTCACTAAAATTAAATATAAGATCAAGAAAATGAAAATTCAAGATGGCGGCCGGGAAATTGCTCTTTTTTTAAATAAAAAGTAATAAATTTTATTTTTTTATTAATTTGACTTAAAAGTGGATACTGGGGAGGTTTCTGATATTGTTAAATTCAAATATGAGTTCAAAAACAGCAAATACAAGATGGCGATCAAAAATTTGCTACGTCTTTGTGTACAAAATAGTGGGTTGCATTTTCTAATTTTTTTTTTTTTTTTTACTGTGAGAAAAATCTTCAAAAGACACGAAATAGTAATGGGTACCTACTTAGTAGTGTCGGATTTTTACCGACTAAAAAACTCACGCTTTACGATAACAACCAGATTAGAGAATACACCAAAAAAAAATTTTATAGTTATACTTTATTTTCATTTGATATCCCATTTATTATTTCTGTATAACTTTTATTTTTTAATATTTTTTTTTAATTTAAAAAAAAAAATTTTTTTTTATTTTTAAAGATTAAATATTATTCTGGTTGTTCTTCTAGTGTTTATAATTTTTAATATAAAGACTATCATTATGAAAATAATTTTTTTTTTTCGTTGATCTTATTTTCTTTGATCTTCTTATAAATGACTAAATAGGATTAGCCATTTTCAAAATTGTTAATATTTCATTCAAAATTAATTATTTAAGACTCATGACACAAAATAATTGGATTTTAAACTTAATAGTTAGATAACAGCCCGTAAAATCAACATTATAGGCGCAATTTTCGTAAAATGACGCCATATTGGGTCCGCCATTTTGAATTTTTTTAAAAAACCAAAAAATTCGGTTTTAGCACTCAATAAAAAATAAAAGTACACCTCCCCCCTAACGAAATAATGCGTCAAATTTTCGGTGCATTTTGGACCGGAAAAGTCAGAGGAATTGAATACGCAGGGGGGTTAAAAATAAACTAGATTTTTCAATTTTCTTCGACCCGTCTGGCCAATTTTATTATATTAACGATGTTTCGACCTCTAATTTGGGTCCTTATCAAATGTATAAAACTTTACATGCTGTTTTCAGACGTGTTCCTACACGAAGTAATGTCACTGTTTTTATTTTAATTAATTTTGACGGATTTTAATTAATTTTGTTCTACGACGCACAAAATATCTTCTAGATTGATATAATTTGGACGCAATGTAGACAGATATTAGTGTGCGTTTTCCATCCGCATAGTTACGTGTAAAGTTCTATACACTTGACCCCAAATTAGAGGTCAAAACGTCGTGTTAATATAATTAATACAATTAACCAGATGGATTGAAGAAAATTGAAATCTAGTTTATTATTATTCACTGGCGAAGAAAAGTTTTTCAAGTTGTTATATTTAAAAATGTCCAAGACTATACTCAAATACGCTTGAGATTCTTTCAATTTAAAAAAACTAGATATTTTAATGTACTGAATGTTTTTAAGCTTTTTTTCCTCAATTTATCTCTTATGTAATTTTATTATAAATTTCCTATTCATTCCACGAATTTGCGAAGCAAGGTGAAGTAGGATGCCGCGGTGCTCAACACCTGAAGAAGAACAGAAGTATGTAATTGTCGCGATGAGAGAAGTATCTGCCTGTATATCTCGTTAAATCGTTATATATTTTTACGCCAGATTTACCGCCATAAACGTCTCGAGAGACACCGGGAAGAAACCGCCAGCGGATATGGAGCAAGCACGTACAGATCGCATCATGATCATCAGGATGGCTTTTCTAACTTCCCTGTTCTTCTCGTGGGATAAAACCTGCCAATTGATATTGTACGCCGCGTTTCCGACCGCACGGCTCTCGTCCATTAATTCATTCGCCGTCAGCGTGATAACGAACAGTTGATAGAAGCTGCCGTTTGTATGGGCGATGAATATCAATCGTCTGATGAGAGTACCGCGGGCCTTTTCCAACAAAGACGCAGATGTGTGAGAAGGTCAGCGAGCAATCCAGGTAAATGATATTTATGCTCATCTTTCATCTTACCTTTACTTATCTACATCATTATGTGAATAAAGAGTTCTGATATGTCTCCTTCCCTCCCCTCCCCCTCTTTCTTTCTCTCTCGTTCCTCTTGCAGCAGAAATGCGTGTAAATACTTACCAAAAACACCTGAAAGCCCGCGACGCAAAGCATGATGCCTGACACCAACAGCTGACAAAGGGTCGTGTACATGAAAATTTTTTCCATTTTTTCACTGTACCAGATAAGCTCCTGATGCAATATTATGCATTCTCTGATCCTTTTGTATACTTCCTCCCTGTGTTTCTCGCCAAGCATCCTTTCGATATCGGTCGGTTCGACTCTCTCGAGGATGGTTTCCAATTGGTGTTGCAGAATTTTGAACTGACCGGCAGTGTGCATATTCAATAAACCCAAGAGATTGTCGAAGCAACAAAAGCATATGCCACAGTAAAAGAGCACTGAACTCTGTAAAATCACATACTCTAAAAAAATGTACACTACTTGATATGTCAACACTAGTTGATACGATTAACAACGATCTACATCGAATGCGTACAAATCAATAACACAGCTACTGATTTCGCTAATCTTCTCATTAATTCTTCAAAAATTTAATCACTACAACATTACGAATGACTTAATTGTAGTCACGACTATTTAAAAAACTAAATACAAAATCAAATGTTCCTACTATAACACAATTATAAAGGGTCACATGCTGCATTACCTCGGCAAAAAATAATATTTCAAAATAAGGCGAGATGGCTGTTGGGATTCCGATCCAGACTTTAAAAGGCAGTATCCTGTCGGACTCGTTTCTTCCTACATTTTCTATAAAAATATAACAAAGAGAATGATATCACTGCCTGTACAACATTACGAGCAAAAGTGCTTAATACCTGAACTAAGATTTGTACCGTCCGTGTTCTATTCTCTACTAAAAGTGGGCGATGTAAATTTAGATTCAGGATACCGATTATAGGAGTCAGCATATAGGTGAAAACGGTTCCTTGAACGAAGAACGTAAACGTGCACATTAATATCATTGCCCTTTTATTAATCTCTTCCAAAATCTTACTGCCGTACTCGTCGTACTGGGAGTACCAAAAATTATCCTCTGTATAGCTCATCATGTTCAACATTTCTTTTCGATAAATAAGAAAGAACAATATCTTCAGCATAACTATGACTACCGGCATGGTACTGCAAGCAGTATACGTGAGAGCCTAAAACATCAACATATAACTTTTGCTGCTAATTTTTTGCTTTCCATAAAAATCGTATTGCTGCATAAGCTAGTAAATAAATTTATATTAACTATAAAAAACATAAAATTAACATATAATAATCATAAAATTAATAAAAATAACTGTAGAACTTGTTAGTCGAATTAATTTATATTTTACAAGACTACTATTACACAAGTGGTATTATTCGATAACCAATGTGATAGTTTTCCTACAACATTTATTATTACAAACTTTGATACTTACGTAAAAGTCGCCTTTATTTAGATATAATTCGGTTGCTTCTGTCCACAAAGCCATGCCAATCATACATATTGTGTAATACAAAGTTGCATTCAATAATCGTTGTTCGGTTTTCGACTTGGCGGGCCAGAAACCGATAAACTTCATGAGAAATCTCGCTAGTCGTATCGATGGGAATTTATCCCTCTTCTTCACGTTCTTCATCACCGACCGCCACTTCAACGTTATGCCGTATTAACGAGATTCGTGGTATCGCACGCTGCAATGATACAAGAGGTACGTAATAACAGGCATACACCACGTAATCGTAGCACGATCTTTGATCGAGTTATTTTCCCGTCTATTACTTGAGCCTATTATCAAACGTATCACGGAGTAGGAGGGACTGCATTATTACAAGGTAGACGCCCTCCTTCTTTCTCGGTAGCGAGAAACATGCAAAGTTAATGTATCCGCGCCGTCGACGAACTCTTCCTGTGTATCTATATTTAGATTAAAACCGTTTTATTTCCCCTGTGCGAAGAGCGATGCAATGGAAAAAGTACGTTGCACCCTCCAATCTTTCCCCTACAGGTGTTACATTCACAAGATCCTAAAGAGGATCTTGGGTGGCGGTCGTAGTTCAAAGTGATGTGCGTTGTCTTAACGAAGACCCAAGTTCAAATCCGACCAAGAACCGTCCATTTTTATTCGCCACTCTCTTGGAAAAGACAAAAAATACTGAGAACACAGCACAAAAAGCAAGAGAAAACTACTGTGCTAAATTTACCCATGAGCATCCACATTGTGGATCACAATACATCTGACAAGATGTTATGACTAATAAGAGAAGAGGATTTGCCAAGGAAATGGGGATTAGAAATGTGGCAAAAAATCACCCAATAACAGATTGCAGAGGCAAAAAAATATCAGTCGACGATTGTGGTTACTAGAGAACGTACCTTGTGTTACATGTACCTTGTGTTAGTTTTAACGTTAATATGTGACATAATGATTTGAGCAACGGCCGTACGATAAGTTTTCCTAAAATAACAAGCGCGTGTGGACTTTAATTTAATAAAAGTCTTATTAGTGCAAAAATTAAAGTTATAATTACTACTCTAGATTTTGTGTTAATAGAAATAGTTAAACTATAGAAAATGGGGAGGAATGCAAGATTTATATAAATTTTTTTAAAGCAACTCTGTCTCGCTTTGCAGTGTTTATCAACTGAAGGTAGGAAACGAAAACTTAAAAAAATTAATTTAATCATGAATTTGACCATAAAACACACATACATCTCACAATAATTTTTAGTTATAAAAAGAAAAAATTAAATAATTTCTACATTCTAATTTGCAGCATGAGAGAAGTTACTAAACAAAATAATTCTTATTTTGTAATATAAGTGAACAGAAAGAATTATTTTGTAATATAAGTGAACAGAAAGAATGAAATGAATTTTAATATATATATATAAACACTACACTGCAGAAAAATCTTGTTACTTTTATTAATGTATTGTCAGCTAATAGTGCATATTAACCATATATCACTGTGCATATTAAATAAAACATTAAAAATAAATATAAAATTTATCATGTAAATGAATAATTTAAATATTTATCAATCAATTTAATTTTTAATATATAACAATTACCTTTAGACTTTCTGGACATATTTTAAAATTTAATTATTTTAGATAGAGATTAGTTTCCATCATATTTCTCATTCATGTTTTAATAAAAAATGTGCATTTCTCTGTGAATTAATAACTCGCATAAATAATGGTCAGGACAGGAATTAGGAGAATTATATAAAAGCATATACACAATGGAGATATTTTATTATATATATATATATATATATATATATATATATATATATATACATATATATATATATATATATATATATATATACATACATATGTATATATTATTATAATATTTAATATTTAAATTCTTTTCTGAGAAAATACTTATACTCGCAACTCGATACATTTTAACTACGTGGAATGCGATTCGGCGTTACCACGGCATCCTCTATAAAATGACTGATAAAATTAGGAAAATTAAAATTTATTGCTAATTCGAACAGTGGACAGAGAACCTGCGCTTCGGCTGGCAAAAATGATAACGTCAAATCGCCGGTTATTTATATATCATCTCTCTCTATATATGTATATATATATGTATGTACATATACATATATTCAAATATACAACAAACAAAGACTATTTTTTGTGGTATTTACGTATTTATCTTAACAATATTTTCGTTATTTTTATCAATAAGTTATATGGGTAATATGTCATCGACATATTGGTAACATCTTTTGGTTGGTACATTACATACATACTCTGGATGCTAAACACTTATCGGCTTCACTTGCAATTTTCTTACCTTCTAGTATGTTTCTATTATTTCATTGTTATATAGATAACGCTGCGCTTATCCATATAACGCGTAACTATCAATATAAAATAAAATAACAGAAAGGAAACAGGATGGTATATCATTTGATGTTAAGCAGCTTAAAGGATTTAACATTACGGCTGTCTCATAAAGCGTGAGTTCAAATCGAAAATCGTCAGTATTTGATTTTTGATTCGGCAAAGCGTGCAACAAAAGTGTCAATTTGACTATGACATTGATACACGTGCAAGCTTTCAAAAGCAACGTTCTACTACTTGTACGTGTTGTGTATGAACATAATGTTATTATCAGGTGAATACAAAAAGTTCTTTTACTAAATTTAAAATAAATTTAATTTCTTTAAATACTTTACTGGAAAAAGGAAAAGGAAGAAAATTTCTCTATGTAAAAAAAAATATATATATATTGATCTGGCGACTATTAATTAATAAAAAACGGACCTAGTTTTAAATTTTATTCGACAAATATGACAATTTCTTTTTGCATCAAACTAATAATTTACGATTATGGTGAACGAGTAAATAACTTTTCCGCACACAAATCTTTGTAGTATTTTCACAAAGAGCAAAGAAGCTGTTTTAAATGTACAAAAACATCACTCAGCTACAAACAGATGTGCATTTCTGATATCTCGACGTGGAAATCTCACTTGTACAAAGGCTCTGCCATCATTAAATACGCTTGACTGCTTCGTGCGCGTAATCGCCACTAATATACCAATGACCGTAAACACGTCCTATCAATGAAACGCTTAATTATCTTAATTAGCTTCATTCTCCGGTGTCCTGCTTAAGACACAAGATTATTATATCTAAGAATGTAACAGGGACGTCTCAATTATAAACGGACAATTATAAAAAATTGTATAACATGCTTATGTCTACGAGAAACGCTAGGTTCATGTTATCGCCTTCTCTCGCATATCTCACGCGCTATCAGAAAAAATAGGCTCACGACGATGGATTAACCTTTAAGCGTCGGTTTCAGATATACTCTACGCAATTTTTCCACCGTCTCTGGGAATTAATTTTAGACGATATCTTCGACTCATCTTGAGGTATCCCGTAAATGATTCACGGCATCAGCAAACATATTATACAAGCAATTTTATATAGCTAAAGATAAAAGCACCTCTTTAATGAAACGCTCTAACGAAACTTTGAAGAAAAATATATCTCCTCTTCTGAAGTCTCATATTTTTCTGAAAATTATTGTTAGCGCGATCCGCTAAATATGCTTTTACCATAGATAAAATGTATAAAATATTTTCCCACGTTCTAGATAGTTAACGTGTAACATTAATTATTAAATTATGAACTTTTTGAACCACTATTTTTGGAACACTTGATTTTAAATGTGTGATTTACTTAGCATTAGTTTTAATTAGTACAATAATCAAACAAAATAATACTGTGGACCAACGCTAACGACAAGTAGAAATGTGTGATACACGCGATACGTTGTTATGATATAAGTTCACAATATATCTTGTAACCTAGTTCTGTTTGATAAAATCCTTGGCAGACACCAGCAGCATACTTTATCCTACGTAAAACGTGTTAGAAATGTAAATTATAATTCAAGAGAAAATGTTATTAACAACAAGATTTGTTCTTGTCGTGATTAAGGCATAATTATGAATTTCTCGAACATATAATACAGTATGACGTGATGAAATATATTAGTGTCATTGGATGAGCAGGTTTTTTCACTGAATATCGGAAACGTTTCAAGACTCAGACTAAAAAAAATGTGTCTTAACTATTTTAACGTGTAAAGCACAAAATTAGTTTTTGAACTGGTCGTTTGCTTAATCTTTAAGAAGGTATTTGAAGTTTCTCAAATTCACAGAGCTTGAACTTCTAATTCTTATTTGTATATAAATTGATAAACAATTAAATGCATTGACTTCAATATCATAATATTTCTCTTTATTTTTCGTGTTTTGAATTTCTTAGATCAATAAAAATAATTAACATTATGTGTTCCGAAAATTAAACAAAAAAAACTCTAAAGAAAGTAAAGAAACCAAGAGGCACTCATCATTAATTATGTTAAACTTTCTTAACTTCCTTCAGTTAAGAGCCAATATCTAAGAGGATTACTTTGAAGGGGATAACCGTGAATAGGATTAGTCAATTATTTTTTCATAACATTTGTCCGGAAACTTTCTTATTGTTTCTGGTAACAGAAATTAAATGTGAAAAGGAGCTATAAATGTTCGAATAATTCGGATAATTCAATAAAATTTGAACATGGAATACAAAATATGAATATTTCAAGTATCTCAAGTATCTGAAGTATCAAGATGTATCATGAGTTTTACCTGAATATGTACAAATAGTCTGTGTTAAATTGGTCAAAACGTCAAAAGTATTATATCACAAGAAAATATATATGTACTGCAAAGTGACAGTACCAGTACAAATACGACAATAATGCAATCATCTGAAAATATGCACAATGTTCGAAGTACTCGAATTACTCGAATTACTATTCTTAAATACAATCAATTTCTCAAATAGAATTATTCGAATATGAAAAAATCGAATTACGGTAACATCTAAATGTTCAGATATTCAAACGTATCAAGATTTCAAATTTACTTTATGTAGCTCTATTACGAACATTTTTTCTTTACATTTATTTGTTATCTCCTTGCACATGCATCTAATTTACAAATCCAATAAACAGTTCTCGTTCCGCTAATTGAAATTCGTTTATTACCTCTCGATAAACAATTTTTCGTAAACAGTTACTCGATGAAATTCTCAAAAAACAAATAAACACAATTCTCCCAACGAATTCACATTTTGTTAATTGCTTTATAATCTAAAGAAAAGCTTCTAATAGTTACGTAAGTCCGCTAAAGTGTGAGTGTGCGTATAGAAGATATTCCGCCCGTGCGACAAAGATCGACAATCAATAATAGTAATTAATAATACCAATTAACAATCTAGTATAAAAGAAGTCCTTGACAGAACGATGAACCTGGAACGCGTGTAAACGTGTGCAAGTGTCAACGTGTATTTAATAACAACGTAGCATATGTATTTAATAATAACAGTAGATATACATATAATATACGTACATGCAGACAGCGGATAGAACTTATGTTTGATCTTTACATGCACACTACGCGTATTATATTCATGCTCGTACTTTTTACTCGTTACACGTATTCGCCATTTCATGTATATTTATAGCTGCAGCCCAAAATTATCGCTGGATATTGCAATCGGCATAATTCCAACGTGAATTGCCGATGCTACAGACACTGAAGAACGCATTTCATATCTTGTGTGTATTGTTATCATTTTGCGCGCGCGCGCGCGCGCGTGTGTGTGTGTAGGACATAACCTAGCAAAAAATGGTATTCAATTTCAAATCCTGATTGTTCCTACATTTCTCCAATTAATCGCTATTACTATTAACCGCGTTTCACGTCGTTTCTTTTCCGTTTTTCTACTCTATTTTATTATTATTGTAACACTTAATCGCCACCGATGGATATGAATTGTAATAGACTCGATGGCCTCGTAATAATTCTGCAGTTAAGTTTACAGTTCATCTCGTCTCTCGTATAAAAATCTTACGAAAATAATGGCTCTACACCGTAAAATCCGACAATTCGTTTATGGCGTTACCATCTTACAGCTACAAAGATTCACAGTAATCCCACTGTCCTTGGGGAAAAACACAAGAGCCGATCTTGTCGGCCCTTAAAATGGAACGAGTAGATAATACGATCGTTCCGTCGTGTTACAACGCGCGTGAAAATCCGCAATCTGATCGCGGTGCCAATGGACAAAGTACGCCTTTTCCCTTTTATCGTTGGCAGATCATGTACAGCGAAATAACGACTGGGCGCCAAGCGCGTGATAAACGTCGTGGTTTCAAAAGACTACGGGAATTGTCCTTCGGACAATTCGGACAAATCTCAGATGTGCAAAACGCAGTGCTGTGAACAATCAAGCTCGAAAAAAATCCTGTCAATTAATCCAGCAAGTACTAACACACAGTCTGTGGTAACAACAATACATTCTATTGTACTTCGAATCAAATTATCATTTGGTCACTTCTGGTGTGACTTCCTGATGATACAAGAATACAAGAAACTCTATAGAAAAAAAGCGTCCAAAGGACGTCGGAAAAAGGAGATCGTCTTTCAGGTATCTTTATCTCACACGCTTGCATTGCCATAAATTTCTTTCATATCCTTGAGTCACAAATGTAGAAAATAATGACGTCGTTTGGAGCACAAACAGATATATCTCGGATTAAAGTTTCGGTAAAAAAATATGTACCCTATTATAATTTTAATTATAATTTTAAGTACATGTAAAATAAAATGCATGTGTTCACAAAGATAACTAACGTATTACTACTCACACAAAGTATTTTTTTTTCTTATTCTACTCTATATAGAGAACATATGTATTATAGAATAAAAAATTTAAATAAACATTGAAAATGTTAGAAACATGAGTCATAGAAACATGAGTCTTACAAGAAAACTAACCATGATCTATTGACCGATTATTTCTCCTGAAAAATATAAACTGTTCCTTACAACTAAGCTACTGGCCATTAATAACAATGAAATTATTATGTGCTCGTTGTTGTCTCATTACAAATTCATGTTATCTAATCTCGATTTTTGGTGTCTCAATATGTACGATAATATAAACTTGCGGCATACGATACCGGATACATGTCAGCTGATGCCAGAATTTTACACAATTTATTTGTTCAAGTCTTATTCCGTCCGAAGATCGCTCACGTGGACCAATATACATCGAAATCGCATCTTATATTAAACTGCGCCTTTCGCAGCCCTATTCGATAAAGCACCGTGTTAATTGCACACACATTCACTACGCCTCCTTAATTACGCAAGTATCCCGTCGATGAGGACCGTGCGCGGCTTAATTGTTTGTCATGACAGAAGTGCCGTGTGTCTGTCAAGAGACAACGACTCGACCGCGTATCCGCGCTCACGCGAGTCATCATCCCGACAGCATCGCCACTCACCGCTGTCACGCTAATTACGTACTCGAAACAACACAAGGGTGCATGCACCGTCGTAACAAACTCTGTTCTGCTTTACATTTAATTGGTAGACTTAATTATACTCCTCTCATTCAAACGTACCGTACAAATATCTCGAACAGAAGAAGAAGGTTCTAAGATTTATTGAAGCGTAAATCCTGGATCACCTAGAAAGCTACTGTTGTCGTGTCATTAGGACACGAACAGTTGCACAACCGCGCGTATGCAACGGCAAACTCGTCTTAACAACTAGGGTACATGACGTGTACGCAATGGCTAACATTGTGACAAAATCCAAACAACAAAGTCTTTCGAAAGGACAATGGCAGGGCGACGATCGTTCCGTGGTCTGCTGGGAAGAAGCTTCTTCTTCTCCCGCGCTCGTCTTTCCGTCTCGACGATTTCCAGCCCGAGTAACAATCATGTCGATCATCCACAAGATGACCCGTAATTCTCGGACTAACAATCATGTCGATCATCCACAAGATGACCCGTAATTCTCGGACTGGCTGACTTCGACTTCGAAAGGCCACCGCGTTCTCATTCAGTTTGTCCACCGTCGATCGGGTATATATCAAATCAGCATAGTAAAGCGAGGTCACCTCAGGATATCCTCGACGCACATGGTTACAATTACACGCCGGTGTGATTGAATATGTAGGAAACGTTGCTGTCCTGGTGGACCGGCGGACCGTGCCAAGCACGTCTCGTCGACGAGTTGTTGTTGTTGTTGTTAACATAGTAAGAGGACTTTCTCATGCTCGTCGAGGAGGACATCATCGCGACGGTCTCGTAGTACCTGAGCTTGCCGCAGCACCGGCCGCTCTTCAAGATGGCAATGAAGCCGCGCCGGTATTTCTTGTTGAAGAAAGCGTAGAGAATCGGATTTATGCAGGAGTTGCTGGCGCCGAGCCACTGGGCAATCGGCGTGACGATCGGTAGGATCTCGTCCCTCTTCGCCACGTCGCCACCCAACTTGATCACGGCAAAGATTACGTAAAGAGGCAACCATGAGAGGACGAACAGTATCACGACCACGACCAACATCTTGACCACCTTCACCTTCGACTTCTGCTGTATCCTCTCCATCTGGGCGTCCTTGGTATCGGTTGGTATATGCCTACGCCACACCTTGATCCAGATGAGAATGTAGCAGAGGGATATGAGTATCATCGGCAGCACGTAACAAAAAGTCAGATTGACAATCAGGAAAAACAGCGAGCCATCCTCGGGATGCGGCCACGTTTCTAAGCAGAGACGCAAATCAGGTTCGTCGTCGTAAAAGGAGACCAAGTCAAAGAACAGCAACCAGGGTGATGTCATTGTTAGAGCGATGAACCAGATCACGACAATCATAATGCGAGCTCGTCGTTTCGTGATTTGACACTTCAGCGGCCACCAGATCGCCAAAAACCTGAAAAATGTAACACGGGAACAGTTAATTACATATTATCAATCGCTTTATTCGCGGGAACTTTGTAAAGATAAAAAAAAATTGGTAAAATTGGAAATAAAAATTATTAAGCATATTTTTATAACATAAATAAATTTTATTTACATTTATGCATTCATGTAAATCTATTAAGTCTAAATTGGTAAAAATATATTTAACAGGAATGATTCTAAAAATATATTTGTTTGTTTGAGATATACAATTTATTGGAAATTTTCAGAATATATAACACTATCGTATAAAGTTATTTTTAAATTAACTTTCAACATATCAGAATTTATTTGGTATGCCAAAGATTTTTTATTCGATATCTGCAATTTCATTTTGAAGTATTATAGATAAAAAAAGGATATGTTAATACGAGCGGTTACAAACCTACTTTGTAACCTTCCATATAATTTAATGCGATAAAACAGCAAGACAAGTATGTAATAGCTACTGTTAGAATCAAGTAATAATCGAATTATTAGATAAAATTATTAGATAATGATTGAATATATCAAGATTATTGCGAAAAAACGAAGTTAAGTAAAGTTGAAATGTAAGAAAAGAGAGAGAAATCTTTTAATCAGATGACAAGTTCTCACATATTAGCGATTTTCTTGCAATAAACTCAGCAATAAACTTGTACCCCGCTGTACGTAGAGAGTACTTGCGTTAGATAACCGATCTGATTTATTGTACTGTGTGTCACGAAGAATGCAGAATAGCCATTTCACAGGACAGGTTCGGCTGAACCAGGCGCCTACGCGCGCGCAGGAAATCCCGTCGTGTATAGTCGTCGTCATTTTTAGGTTTACATACGGAATCGCCAACAAATATTCCATTCGCCGTTTCGAAAGACACCCGTCATGCTTCGACGGGCACGCCGCGAGCTGTATATGAGAATACGAGGAACACCTTTTATGCAACGCGAGAATTCTCATTTGCTGCCCGGATTATTTAGGACAAGCCTGATTATTTCGAGAAAAATCTGTCGAGGCATATTTTCGTTTGGTATCAACTGAGCTGATCACCTTCGAGTAAATGAACAAGTCATTTGTTAATGTTTCTAAGGCAAGTCTTATAAGAATCAAAGATGACGTATTTTGATTTAACAGTAATTGTATGACTTCTGTCATAGAAATGTCCTCCCATGAGACTTATATAAATAAGAATATATATAACGTGATGTGTGTGGAGAGAGAGAGAGAGAGAAAAAAAACAAGCGTAACGTTAACTGTCTATTCAGAAGCGATAATTATACAAATTACTTTCAAAGTCTAAGTTTGCGAAGAGAGGAAATTTGGCGAGAGGTTCCAGGTGAAATGTGCCGAGGAAGGAAAAGGATATCGACACAATATCCAGAGAAGCAAACCACTTATTCGTAAAATTCTGTAGCCAGTATAAATCGTTGTCGAAGCAGTTAGAATACACGGACCATCGATCATAACGACGACATCGCGGCGTTGCGAAATGAGAACAGTTGAACGATCCTTTCGTTTCGGAGTCTTACATTAATGGCGATGAAGCATATTCAGATTCGAAGGAGATTTACGCAGATAAGGCATCTTTGTGATGCAAAGAAGCTATAAAAGCGGAACACTCGTCGAGATGCAAGAGAGACGTACTTCTTTTTTTTCTCATTAATTAAATGGTCCCGCCCACGGAGAAACGTCGAATACCATCCTTAACGAACATTTCTCTCTTTTTCTCGCAATGCCCGTACAGCTTCCGGCTTCATTAAGTCGCCATTTTACCGTTCGCGCCAACAGTTGCAGATTTTCTATCTCCGCCACGTAACGAGAGAGCCGCCCTTCTCTCCAAGTTATCAGCATCATCGCCTGCGTCTTCGTTGTCGCAACCTTCGATTCAATGAAATAAACTTTAAATGCTTATCGTGACCTTCCATAAATCAATGCGACCGATACTGATCTGCAAGTGTTCTTAGGCGAAGCGCGGCGTCACTTCCGAGCAACGCGTACGCCTTAATGCGATATGCATCATATATAAACAACGATTCTCCCCCGAGCTTGGTGTCGATTCAGCAATGAGAAGAGTTGAAAAAAAAATCCGCTAACGCGGAAGTCTAGCTCGCCCAAGGCCACCTATGCTCGCGCGGTGGGGCGAACACAATGAGACGTTCGCAATGATGATCCCGGAGACATGTATCTATATAAAGGGATTGTTTTCCCGTAGTTGCAATTGCAGTACCGATCAGTGTTGTGTTCGCTAACGGGAATAAAGCTGATAAAACGGTTAACATGTTCAAACTGGCAAGTATATCCAATGTACTATTCGTGCGTGCTCGTTCGTCCGTCTCTGCATCCTGTCTGTAGCATGCTCGATTTATTTCCGGCCGCAAGGGTACTTCCGCGACTTAAAGTTGTATTATCCATAAAGTCATTTTGGTGCTAGGCACTTAAAATTTTGCAATTAAGCTTTAATTCAAATCATAATTAATTAATTAAACTACTCGTTTAAATTTCAAAAAGTTTCACGGGCTTGTTCAAAAGTTATTGCATTTTGAATTAACACATAGCTTATAGAGTACAGCTACATATGCACCGTAGAAAATATCACAGAACCGTCGGTGACAGACCTTTCAAATTTTGCATGTCGATACATAATTAAATAAGCTATGTTTTGCAAAAAAATTGGAACCCTACACCAAAAATTGCGGGAGCTATTCACGAAAAACTGAGGCTATCTCCTGATTCTCAATCGCGTAGACGTACAGTCGCCACATCAAAAGTTAAATTAATACATGGAGAATCGCAAATAATAAGAGGCGGAAATTAATTGAATGTCCCAACAAACGTTAAGTAATAAATAATTATTCTAACCCTTATTCAATCTAAACACACGAAATGCAGTGAGCAACGACTGATCCAACGCTGAATTGAAATTTTTTAACTTTTGAGAGCAATTGTATGAGTAATACAACCTTAAGGATGTTCTGAAGGCATTTTCAAAACAATAGGAAATTAATGAGAATTTTAGAGTAATATTGTTTAGAATAATATTGAAAAATTATTTGCCGAAAAATTATTTGAGCAAAATTGACCGCATAGTTAAAAGTATTCATGTTCAAAGTTTTTCCAATTTAACACATACTCTTATAGGCTAATCTTCTAAACAATTTTTTTTAAGATTAAACATTACAACAAATCTAGACTTTTTCCAGTAAATATCTGGGTTTTTTAATAGAATTTTTGATATTTTTTTATATCCGGTTGTCGGATCTTTCTTTCTTAATTCAAGCCTTGAAGGAAAAAATAACAGAGAAACTGTGTTTTTTTCCTTCCAGCATACTTGGTGAACAATGTACAAATAATTGAGTGTCAATATACAGTCCGCAACAATTTATTTTAATACTTTTAAAACCGAACTGACACGCATACATTCACACGTTCAGGGCTCCAGAACCTTAATTCTCAAGCATCGAAAGCACGAAGTGTTGACGGCGTCGCGTTGTGTTTTCAAAGAATTCAAACACCAGTGCTACAAAATTGTCACCAAAACATCGTGTTTTCGATACAGTCTCGACATGCAGTCTCGTTTTCCCTCGTATATATTGAGTATAAAATTTAGAATAAAATTCAGGTGCGCCACTTACACTACAAAATTCTATGGAGCACCGCTCAATTTCGCCAATAAACGTGTCAGAGAGTGAGAGCGCTTATGCTTCAGATACTCCGATTCGCGTGCGTAAAAGCATCCGCGATCGATCAAACCGTGTAATCCTTCTCGAAGCGGGACACCCGAAACGAGGAAAGGGTTATTGCAAAATTACAGCGCCGTCGCTGAAACGTTTCCGCGCGCGGAACTTTCGCGACACATCTGTGTTAAGCGGATAATTGAATTACCGTAAGAGAAAAAGAAGAACGTAGCGCCATCATCGAATTGAGGGGGAGGGGAAGAAAAAAAAGAGATCTCGACGCTCGTTCTTGGCACGTGCGATCGTCTCGGTGATTAATTGGAGCGAGGTGATATTGAGCGGGCGGTGACAAAAAACGGGCCGATCGGACATCGCTAAAGTCACGGCGACGCTAAATGTACCTCGCTCGAGCACACTCTCGACATTTTTCATTTTCCGTAAAAACCGAGGTTCAGGGAACCAGAGAAGAGGGAAGGGGGTAGGTAGACGGACACATCGGGTGTGCGATTTGAAATTGTGCGTTTTCTCGCTTTTAAAACATAATCACCCTTATTGCTTCGCAGATCCTGATGGCTATCGCAGTGGTAGCAGCCACATGCGCACCCATGCCGGAACCGGTGGCACCCGGTCCTCTAGGGCCGCCACTGCTCGCTTCCTATCCGTTGATCTACACGGCGCCTTATGTAAAAGTGTACCCGTATCAGCCGGTTCCTTTCGGATACTATAACAGTGGCTACAAGTGGCTCAACCCGGGCTCGGCGTACAATTACTAATCACCGATTCGGACTATCCGGAGAATCGCCAACACCGCCGTGGGGTACCCTCGTACAACGCGATTCACCGCAACGCGCCAAATGATTCTGTATCGTGGAATGTTTCCGAAATAAAATATTCTCTTGTCGCAAACATCGCAGTGTGCTCGACTATGACAATGACACCCCCTTCTCCACCCTGTCCACCCTCTTTTCCTGCCGGTATTTCTCCGACATTCGTTAATTCGACTCCACGAAAGAGGATTTCTCGTCCGAGTTTTTGGCAGACTCCGCGCTATCGAGCGGCCCATCAATTCCGTCCGTTTGTTCGCCGATGAAATTTATGAAACGACACGCATTATACCGCATAATCGCGCTGTTCGCGGACAAGTAATTCCGTTTCAACCCATTATCTGCTAGTGATACGTTTTCAGGATAGTACGTTAAATTTTGGTCGCATTCTCTGCGGTGCCGCGCTATGCCGTCATAAACAATTCCGCGCAAATAATGTGAAGCAAATATGAAACAGATGTGGATAAGAGCGTGAAGCAAGATTAAATGCTCATAACACGGGAGAAACATTTCTCTTCTCGCGGGATTTATTTTGCATCACTTTTAATCTTGATAAGCTCCATTACAAAACCTGAAGGTATGAAGATATAAATTACAAAAACACGAGTAAAAGGGAAAAACATGAAAATTTAAAACATGTAAATATATACATTACATAATATGTTACAAATTCGTAAATAAGCTTATATAATGTCATATAAAAAGTATTAAAAATTATTAGACAAATGGAATAACAAAACGATTTTCATAAATAGCGATTAAATAATAGCGATTTCCATATATTTAATGACTTCTATAATTAATATAATTTTATTATTATTAGGTTATTATATTATTCTATAAATTATAAAAGATATTAGTACGAAAGATATTGGTACCCTATTAAAAATTAACAATTAAAAGATTTGGATATTTTATACACAACATTTTTAAATATGATATATGTGAATATGATATCTAACATTCTACGATAAATTTGTATAATTAAATAAAGAAGATGCCATTCTCTTTCAATCTCTTTGGATCTTTATAGAGAATTATATTTTTGTATAAATGTATATGCTTATTAATTTATATAAGAATAATTTTAAATAAAAAATGCGTATTACATTTAAATTCCCTAACTTACAATCCATAATGAAGCATGAAACTTTGTTACGTATATAAATCTACAACAAGTCGTGAAAATTTAGCTTATCTACTGTGTAAGATACGTGTAAGGAACATGTATGCATACTAATGCGCGTTAACATACACATATAACGCATACCGTTCTGATAAAGGATATTACGGTGACAACTCATAACCATTTTAAACGACTCTATTATTTCTCTACTATTTCTTTAGTTTTATTTTGAAGAAGAGAAACTAACGTGATTAATTATACTTCACGCTATGGTCGCGCACTACTTGTTACTTTACACTGTTACTGTAGAAAATAATACACCTTTATTTTATACAAAAAATGCAATCTTCGATGCTATTTTTGCTTACAAAATAGAAATGATCAAATGGAAAATCCATATTAAAAATAATGAATATAAGGAATTTCACATGTGAACAGTTTTTGTCAGTCCTTTCTTTTTCAGATAAATAGAAATAATTGATTGAATAATTTAAGAGTTAAGTATAGAAAATCAGTCAAAATAGGGAATGTATCAAACGGAAAACTTATCTCGAACGAAACACATTAACACGTTATGTATAATTCATCGGAATTTTATTTTTCTAGACAGAGAACACAAGAAAAACTATGCCACTTCTGTCTGTTAATTTCCAACAGATCTCAGTGTCAGTGTCAATTTTATACGAGCCGTAAAACGACACTAGACATTCTTCCTATGATTCGTTCAAGGTTCAATCTTCGATACGGCTGATAAGATAAACTGGTGCAATGGGCGAGCATCTCGTCAAATAAGAATACTTTCGGAAGGACGAAGGATAAAGAAGAAACGTCATCATTTTGAGAATGGGATTCACAAGGATTTACGCTCGTAAAGCAGAACTTTGAAATATATAACTGTACGTATACATTTTTGTGTAAACAAGACGCACAGTTGATGATTCGATGTATCCATAATATCTATTTACACATATATTACATAGAAGAGAAAAAATACGTGCGTTACGGTTTATGGCACTCTTAGTAATACGTGCGTTCAATAAAATTGCTCCTAGCACCAGAAATATTGTGAATAAGGCCGGATAACGTCCGCAGACGCAAAATGGCGAACGGAAAGCATAAAAATCTTTTCACAGAGTCACCAAGGATATTATCTTTATAGCAGAGAACGTTATTTTCCCTCCTTTATAGTGAGTTACCTCTGGGACCTGGAGTTGTACGTGAGCAATAAACCACTCTCGTTAGATTTATAATTAAAATTTTATTAAAATTCCATGTGAACAAGGGTAGGGTTCAGGATGATGGCAAAATGATCCAAGAGTCTGGAAATTTTGTCGATGATGTACAAAGAAAAGACAAATGTGGAGATGGGGACTGACCGATCCCGCGCGACGTGTTGGGGTCCAAGTTGATCCGCGCGTCCTCTTTTTAAATCTCGCTCTCCCCCGCTCGGTGGTGGGCCTGATGGTTCACGCGTGGAGAACGGCGATAAAGTGAAGTGTCGAAATTGGTGGAGACTGCGTGCAAAATTTCTTGTCTTTCTTTGACTTCGCTCTTTCCTTACGAGGTCGATTTACAAGGAAGTGGGGGATGTGTGTGTTTTTCTTCCAGGGCTGCGTCGTCGTGACTCGGTGGTGGTGATGAGTTTACGCTGGCTCTCCTAGTCTAACCGTGAAGAGCGAGAGGAGCACCATGGCCGGCCAAAACAGTCCTGGTGACAACAGCGGGGCTATGGACAGAGGGGGCGAGAGGCTGAGCAATCACAGCGGCATGGGCCACCGGGGCAGCAGCAATAACCGCCACCGGAGCGGCATGGGCCAGGGCCGGGCCAGCGAGGACTGCCGGGGCGGTAATCGGTCCAAGTCCACTGCTGATCGCAACGCCGGTGAGACCACCGGGAGCGGCGAGGGTGACAGCCAGGATGGCAGCGAAGACAGCCTATGAAGAAGAGCAAGATGGTTTAGAGAAGCACTTGTACTGCTTTCCTTAACAGTTTTTCGATCCGTCCGAAAGTCGTCCTACGAACTTGCGTGTCTTCCATTGATGCGTCCCGATTTCTTCCGAGAAAATAGTGGCGCCAGCCCGGTCGATTGATCAAAAACACCGTGTGCGATCCGTTCGAACGTAGTTTCGCAAGAAATCGCGAGAGAACACGAAGTCAATCGGTGGGACTGCGTTAAAAAATGCAACGCGCGAGCTGCATTTCGCTTTGGCGGCGGTGGCGGCGACACCACCACTGCTGACTAACAATGTGCATGCTTCAGTGATTTCGTTCGCGTAGATTTTCGCTGGAAAGAGAGGTCGGGTGCCATTGAGACCGGTGAACGGCGTAAGGGCGGGTTCGTCGTCATGTCGTGTATACGCTCGCATGCCAGAACGGAAAGGTCACAGCAAACGCGAAAGCCTAAGGGGGGAGAGGCCGGGGATCTTTTTTTCCTCGTGTTTACATATATGCACAACGTGGGATAGCCGCCCGTCTCTTTATCGATCACGGGAGGCGCGAGAGTGACGACGAAAGGAGTCCCCGCGGCGATGCATTAAAGGCACTGTTTATTCGGCATGTACAAACGCGTTATTCCGAGCCGGCGAAAAGGAAATCTCGACTCGGAGATAACGGCGCGCTTCGCGCTAAGGCGTCTTTTGGCGTGTATCTCTTCGGCGGATTGTCGCCCGGCGTCGTAATGATTCCTTTTCGATCGACGAACAGCAGTCGAGAATTGCGTTTGCGACAAACCCGATGAGACCCGAGCAGGAACATAATGCCTCCGTAAAATCATTCAGCGGAAATACGGCCCCGGGCCGCGCCCCGTTTGCAGAAAATTTACATTTCGGAAAATCGATTGGCGCTCTATTTTATCCATGGGTGTGTATTCTTTACAGCATTTACCAATTTATCGATCAGTCAATACGCTGAACTGATAGAAACATGACGGTCGGCAAACAAAGTGAAAACGACCCGCACCCGTTCCGTTCGAGCGTCTCGTAATTGTAATCGAGGAAGAAAAACTTGCACAAAAAATATAGAAAGATTATGATTAGATGAATTGTTTTTAACTTACCAGCTTGAACATGTTGATTGGTTATGGATTGCTTGGTACTTCTTGGAAGTAAGTCAGCTTGTGTCTCTTTCGGCGACTCGGGAGTCTTATATACCGCGTGGGATTTAAAAAAAACGCCATAAAATTGATCACGTGACCGACTGTATGACGATATGTAGCTGGTCAGTTAAATCAGCCGATCACCAGGCATGGTGGGGTAACGTGAACCAATCGTCTCCGTAATACTGGTCTGATCGTCCCACCGATTCGCCGATAGTGCGCTTTCAACCCCTCGCGTCGATTGCGAGAATTAGGTTAAGACACTCTGTGTTGTAAGGTACCGGTATACCGGCATAACTGATAACTGACACGACACGTGCAACGACGCGAGTGTGTAAATGTATGGGGTAAGTGTGCAGACACTTACGTACACGGGAGAAAAATTGCGACTGGTGTCCGCCGTCGGATGCAAATTCGTTTCGTAAAGACATGCAGCCAAGGTCTAAACCCGCGACCTTCTTTGTACTTTTTCAGACGTCATACAGAGATACGTCTATGAGATCACTTATGAGTGAAGCCCTGAAATGAAGCTTAGCAATGAATTCCATATTCCCCGCATCTGGTCATGAGCAGCGAGGGATCCATTTGTACAAATTTTGCTGGTCAAAAACTTTGAAGCCACGATGCAACACCGCGACATTTTAATTGGAGAATTATAATCAGATGTCAGCTAAGTATCATATTTTTAAACTTCCTTTCTTTGCAGAAGTATTTTGCTTGTATGCTTCGTTAAGTAATTATATGAAATATTTGATGCAAAGTGATTATGCTTTGGGAATCATCAAGCATTTTTAGCGAAATAAATAAAATGCAATATCCTTGCAAATATATACAATATTCTTGTAAATATATACAATATCCTTGCAAATATATACAATATCCTTGCAAATATGAAACTTAAAATGTATTTTTGGTAAATCAAAATATCATCATTTCTAGAGCACTTAGCTAATATTTGACTTGTATCATTCAATGTTTGGTATAGATACAAACGTACATATCGATTGTCATGAATAAATATCGAGATTATTCTGGCATTTGGAAATTTGGATCAATCGAAATATGGGCTTTGATTGAAATTTGGGACCTATGCAGTCATCATTCTTTTCAGATCAAATTATTTATTCTCTTCGTGCTTAAAACGTACAGTTGGAAGTTCGACGCTACGATCGGGGTAATCACGGAGATTAGAATAGTTCCCGTCATTCGCGAAGCGAGAGTCTGAAATTAGGGGAAGAGCAATTTAATCAGCGTGACACACACACACACACACACACACAGCGTCGGATCCTAGCGGTGAGAGTCTCCGGAGATTTCCCATCCAGGGCACAAAATCAAATTTTTATCAATGAGAACTATTGCGTAAATTAACATCGGGTTGGATAACGCGGCGCGATATTACGACTCGGATTACGATCATGAAACGCGAATAGCGGCATAACGAGTGCGATCAAATATCGCGGGTCAAGTCGGGGCTCGTGATAGTCTTTGGTGTGTCTCTTTGAGTAAGTGTGCGTATGGGCGCGGTGCGATATATGAAGACCAAATGTTTGTTTATCAAACATCAGCCGCTAATGTCTTAGGTAAATCACGAACAAACGGTAGAATTATCCTCTTCAATCTCGCATTGATTCTAATAGCAGTTAAAGCCACAAGGGATAAAGTTGATCATCCGTAACAAGAGAACCTTGTACGTACGAATATGTGTTTTAGATGCGGCAATATCTCACTGTGCAAATACACGTGCATTCCTACGAGAGATCGTAACGGAAATAAGACCCCGCTAAATTTTCAACGTCGAAGGCTTTCCGCTTTCATATATGTATATATATATCCGACTTATTGAAAGTTTCAATAAGGGGCCAGTGAAGATAACGTTGCTCGCAAATGGAATGTTTTCTCTCATCCGTGAAATTTATTTCGCCAAATAAACGCGCTCGTGGTAATTTAAGATTCGCATTGTTCTTTACGGGGAAACTGCAGCAATGACATTGCAAGTTTGATGCGACATTCAGTTCGATGCGTGATGTCCCCTCGAATTTCTGTTTTGGGTACCAGGTTTCCCTGCTCGTCACAAGGTGTATGGGACAGGAGGAAGATATATTTTCGACGTTCTTGTATCGTCGATCTCGTGACAAAAGAAGAAAGATACATTTGCGCACGTGGTGGACGAAAAGACAATTTCCCCAAGTTTGGCACGATCTCTCTCGCTATGCAATTCACGGAAGATCGATCGCTTCCGCAGATCCTATAAAATCCATTCCTCGGATTTCACCGTGAAAATCTAATTTCTTGTCTTCTAATACGAAATTGATAGCAGGTCGTCTTCCTCCAAAAATTTAAATACATCTTAACAAACGTTACCTCTCTAACTTACCTACTCTAGATTTTCTTCATTATTTGAATAGAGATAATTTTTTTACATTGTGGGAGGAGCTTCTACTCTCTGGCCTTTTGCACGAGGCACCATTCAATTGAGCAAGTGCATCCTTACGACATTGTGCGAGTAGATAGTAATAATTTGTGCCATGAATGAGATATGAAGACTACATTTTATTCTATCGTAAAATGGAAGTATTACGTAAGGAGCCGGCGCACGTATCGTTTGCATATAAATGTCGCTTTATGCAAACGTGATTTTCATAAGTTCGATGTGAAAACTATGCGTTAAGCGACAGTTAATAAACCTTCACATAATAACGATAATGCTAATAATGCGATACGTGTTACGATATATCACGCGACACAGCGAAACACATTGTTCCACCTATTAATATCGCCTATTATATATTACATGATAAATTTTGAGTGTGGGTATAATGTGTGCCCATTACCACAATCGATATACCATAATGGAAGCATGTCGATAATGTGTGCGTTACACCGCAGTCTATAATTATTGTCCGTGAGCGCATTGCATTGCTGATGAGAAATAAATACGTCACGGTGGAACCCGTTGCGACGGGGCTGTCGCAAGAAAAGCATTAGATTTCATCAGACGTAAGGACAGATTTGTATATATATTTTCATAACCTTATTCTAAGCCAAAATGTAAAAATAATGCAAGAGCTCATTAATATCTCACAAGCTGCTTAGATAATTATATGTATGTTCCCGCTTAATTTAGCTAGATTTGTAACAGGTTTGCCTGAAAAACCTTGAGACTCGTCAAATAACTTATCCCAGTGATATATGTATAATAGTTACACGGCTACTTATTTATTAAACTTAAGGCAACCTTAATCTCACTTTCAATGTCCGATATTTTACAAATAAAAGATCGACGTCATTGAATTAACATATGTAACTCGCGGTTGCGCGTCTGAGTAGAGTAGGTATTAAACACCTTCCCACACACGCTACATCCACACACTATCCCTATGTAGGTATAAAAAGCGGACGAGTAGTACGTACCTGTCCAGAGAAACCGCAACCAGGCTGTAGACGGAGGCTGCTACGGAGACGCCCTGTATATAAGCAACCGCTTTGCACATGAACCATCCCAGGATCCACGCTGAAACACAAGTCCGTAATTTATCGTTTCGAGTATCACTCGTAGAACTTTAGGCGGTTGCCTTGACGAGTAGCGTAGTCGGAGAGCTTTTTAGAGACTACTGCGGAAGCGGCTGACTTACAAGGAACTTACTTAACAGCGAGAAACTAACGCTAAGTCTAAGAGCACTCGACGAAGATACTAATTGTACCGTGTAACGTTACAAACGAACTAAAAAGAACGCGAATAGTTTTGAAAATTGTGTTTGCTTAAGCATCTATCACGAGTTTTTCTATTTTATATTATATATATATATATAAAACACACATAGTACATATATATGTATATATATTGTATAATATACAATTGGTTGTATAATAGAGGCCAATACAAATATACAAACAAATATATATATATATATATATATATATATATGTATATGTAAAATATACAAACTTACATAGCATGTAGCTAGCTCTTTTAGGAAAAATTGGTCGTTCTGAGAAGTGTGGATTCTAACCGCAATTTTCAACTTTATGATTATTAATTTTATAATTATACAAACTAATTGACGCAAGTTTGTAGCTCATTCAGCGTTTCTATACTACAATGGTCTAAAAATTATACATTAACACGGATTATCTGAAGACATTTTAAATTTTGTTGTTTCAATGATACGAATAATAGAGCAGAAAAAATAAATACTATTTATATTTAAAACTAGAAAAAGATACTATTTATATTTAAAACTAATTAGTACGTGCTTGATTGCATGAGTCAGCGTGGAAAAAATTCACGTTTTATTTATCCTCGTTGTAACAAAGATAAAATTATTTTTTAGGAATCTCGTTATATATAATATATTCTCGAGCGAAATACTATCTGAATGAAATACTATCTGAATGATAGCATCGCGTAGTAGTCACAACATTATGAATCTGAGTGACCTATTTTTGAGAAAAAAAGCGGGTGATAAGCATGTATCAATTTTACTACCCGTCACTTTCCTATACGTGTATATACAACAACTATTATATTCGTTTTCAAGAAGAAAGTAATTAATCCTGCGCCCGAAAATAAGGGAAGCTCAAAACAAAGGAATTTCCAACTAGAGCCATCCATCATTGCCTCCGATTGATGGTACAGTAAATAATTATCTAATATAATACAATATTGAAAGCATTTGGTAGTATAATATGATCGATGGGAAAGTTTATCGCGTTCTCAGAATAATAGGACTACGCAGTGAGAAGGAGGGGAATAGATAGGTCCATCAAAGGAAAGGTCGCTCATAAATATCGAGCGTCTACCTATCGTGTAACATAGTATCGAGATGCAAACGCGAAACGCGAACGAGGATATTCTCGATTTTCACCAGTAATTCCTTTTTTTACCTCGCGAAGGGATACTACGCTACTGCGATTTCGAAAAGTCATATTATAAATTTTAGCAACTATGGAATAAAACGAAACACTCGACGTGCATGATGTACGACGTCGCCGAGAATGAGTAGCAACGTGCAATCATCGGGCGCAAGTTGCAGCAAAGAAGTATTAAGGGTTGGGGTGTATCCAAAGGGATGTTGAAACGCCTGTTTATCGAATTCGATCGATCTTCCACTTGCTCTAATCGTGTAACAACACGCTCAACCTGAACAGTGGATACGGTTCGACCGTGGAGTATTATTGTGCGCGAAGTGAATGGTGGTACCTACAAGGTCACATAGAAGGGAACCTCCCGTCTGCAGATCGCGGCCGTTAAGCCGATAATTATTTATTCCGTCGAATATATAATTTCTCGATAAAGCGAGTCCGACTATCGCATTGAATTAATACATCCACTCGCGAGAGATAATGGACAATGCGAGATTATATGGGAAGGGGATATAATATTAACGCTCACACGATGGGAAACAGACATCGATAATTTCTAATTGTAAGTCTCAAGATAAGTAAGTCTCACTTATAAACGGGTAAAGAAACGATAGTCGTTCGCCTCAATTATATCGAGTAAACTCCAGCGAGATTTCCATTTGATGCGCTTGATATTACTTTTACAAAATTACAAAAGAGCATCCAGATGTGTGTTAAAATGAATTTTCCTCTTCATATCCAACGTTTAATGAAAGTTCTACATATTTTATTCCACGGAGGCAAAAAAAAAATTAACTCTTGGACACATAAAGCGCCTTTTTCATAATATCCAAGTCAAATGTAATAACGCAGATCCTGAAGATTTGTAAAGTGCACATGAGAGTTTAAATAAAATTATCAGCGTCTAACTCTTCGTAAAAAGATGACGATAGATTGGCAATGGAACAAAATTAAAGAGACCTCGAAAAGTTTGAATCCAATTCGTCAATTGGGCCCTCGGATCCAAAGCTCGGAAATTCGCTTTCGTGAAATTCCAGCTCTGTTTGATTCTCCCTATTCTTGATGGAGCTGTAACTTCCGGTTATATAATTTTGGCGAGGACCTTCGTCGAAACTTACCGATGAAAATACCGTGATCATTGCCACGTACGCGGGAGTTAGATTTCGCAGGGAAAACTTTTGCAAAATCCACTCTTTCGTAAGGAAGCCTCCTTACATTTGAACACTCCGACCGACGGCTTCCGATGGGACATTCAGAAAGTTTTTCGCTGAATAACGCGAGCGTATACGTGACCTGTGCCGGGACGCGAGTTTTCCGGACCGTTTCGGAATAAAAGCGTGTGTGTGAGTGAATCTCCAGTTCGAGATAAAATCAATGTCTTTGTTTCTTCGCTTTAAAACTTATCGCCCCGATCTTTTCTCGCGAGGAAAAGTTGTACACCATCGGGTAGGTAGCGAATAACATATTTGGACTATCGGATACTGGAGTTCTTTAGGGTGGCTGATACATCGGCGTGAATAACTCATGACGAGATGGAAAAAAATAGCCTCGTACCACATACAGCCATTATGGTCGTCTGTAGGTATGTAATTACATAATCGTTCCGCAGCTTAGTATTTTCCCTTCTGTTCCATGGCGAAAGAAATGTCGATTGCGCCACTTTACAAAGGCTAACACATGTAGAACCAGTTTCATAACTCCAATGCAACGTGCAATAACGATTGATAATGATGATAAACGGTCGGGCAACTTCGTGAAAAGCGATTCGAGCACGTGTATCATTTTTATTTATATTCCCTCCGAGCGAAAGATTTCTCAATAGAGAGACAAGGGCGCTGATAAGGTCTACTAATAACGCGGCTATTTGTTATTTTCTTATAATGTAAATTAATTTTGTCATTTATTAACGAACTTGAAAATATACGAAAAATCTTATTAGTATTATTGCACTAAGTGTCTCATTAGTTACGTGTTCTCTTTTCTATTCATCTATATTCATTTCATCTATCTATCAATAATAATATATAATTTTCTAGTCAAAGCTGTCACTTATATCTTGCAGTAGTTAGTAGTTAGTTATGGAATATTAGAATGAAAATTGAAGCAATAACTGAGGAAAATAACCTTGGCCCATTTCATCAGATCTACGGTCTCTTTGTGCGCTAAAAATGTTTTATTCCATTGTTTTGATGGAGTTACACGTCAACTTTTTTGTCACAAAATCCATATCTTCAGGTAGTAGTGCACCGTTTGAAATTTTCCGTTGAAAGCACGTGTAGAATATATTATAAATGCATTTTTGAACTAACGCTGAATAATAGAACTGTTATTATAAAATAAAAATTCGTCACCTTATCGAACTCGTAATTTCGAATAACTCCTATTGAGTTTGCTCATCAAATTCATAACGGAATATCTTCTATCAATTCTTTTTTAGTACACTTTCCTTCGCAAGTAAACCCTTTTTATGGCTATCATCTCAATTGAAGTTTATTGCGCGGTACGAAAAACGATTGCATTCTAAAGTGATGGAAGTCGAGTTAATCTCAGAAACGCGCAATGTCGTGCATTAACGACGCTTTTTCCCCGGTGGCCTTCGCCGCCAGTATAAAGACAGAAAAAAATCATCGCTTTTAATTGTCCACAGTGGAAACAAGGTCCGATTGATTGATCGGTGGTAGCGAATTATCGCAAAGTCACGTTCACGATTTTAAATGTCAAATTTTTACAATCACCTCGCTCGCGCGAATATATATAGATGTAATATACACGTGCAATGCCGTCTCTGCATATTACTTTCACTCTACGCTTGATTAGATAAGCTGCTGGCGAGGTATAATCTACGCACACCGGCGGCGTGGTTGTGACCCGTACAACACCACACCACACCACACCACACCACACTAGACCGCACTACAGTACATCAGATTAACGAAAACGGGAAGAGTAGCTTACGGTTTTGGAATTTTTTAGCAGACCCAGAAGTGTAGCATTACCGTAACGCGATCTAGATTACAGGGACAGGACAGTTAAATGGCAAGAGCTACATTGGGTATCGATTAACTAAAAATGAATTACAGTTCTTTCCAGAACACGTCTCATTGATTCAATTATTGTACGAAGGACACGTGCCATAAAAGCGTATCCAGGCAGGAACAGAAGAATGTCTCTGTTGTACAAAATTTTCGTATTGATTTTTTTAGGGCGCACTAAAATTTGTGAGAACCGTATTGAAGATTTATATCACGACTGTGAATGAAAATGTCAAGTTAATACTTTTTACCAACTCGCCGGTGGATTTTACTTCACGGTTTTTAGATTGGAGCCAGGCCAACTTAGGTTAAGGGCCAGATCGTAGATTAAGTTAAGACCAGAGTCGTCGAAAAGTCTTTCGGAATCTTTCTTCTTTATCAAGAAGTTGTTAAATTTAGGAAAGAAGCTTACTAAAAGAACACATAAAAGTTCCAAACAAACGTCTGAAAAATCAGAATGTCTCTTAAACATCTTTATGATATTTTAACAGTTCCATAATTTAGAATAGAAGCATAATTTATGAAGGGACACAACCTAACTAATAATAATATTATATAACTAATAATAATATAATAATAATAATAATAAAATAATTATTTTGAAATGGATATTTTTTAGCAAAACCAGTAATCTTTTTATCTAGACGAATCAGAATTAAAACTCTTAAAAATCTTTTACTATTTTTATTAAAAAACTCGCCAAACTTTTTACAAAATATAAACTTTCTTCTCATTGAAATGTATCCATTGTAAAAGAAGCTTATAAAAAACTTTTAGTATCTCTCTTATTTACAGAAACAGTAAATGAAATATTTTAACATACATTTATTTTAATCATTTAAAAAACACTGAATTTTCCACTTTTTTCTATTATGACAAAGAACGCCTAAGATATAATCATGGCGATCAGAATAATTTTAGAGTTTTAGGTAATCTCTACAAACTTATTGTTGTTTAAAAGAAAAATAGTAATAACTGTTATATATAGCTGATAAAATTTTGCTATGTCATAGGTATTCTCTAAAACAGGGATACTACAGCGTTTTATTTATAATACGTTGTTCAAATGCCGACTACGTCCATGGAAATACAAGAGGTTCTGATAATACCTCGTCGGTCGCGAGATTGCACGAAGAAGTAATCGTGAAGACCATGATGTTGCCACAGAGCGCCAAAAACGAGAGCGCGTCTTACAGGCTCGGATACGCGCTGACAGTGCTGTGGACCGCAACATGTTCTCGGACAAATCGGGATACTTCCTATTAAGGGAGGAATAAGAGAGAAGTACAGAGTATGTGATGTCGCGCAATGAATTAGTGTTGACGTCTGCACAGTCTCCCATTGTGCGAATTTCGCAGTTTCGCTTCCGTGGTATTGCTCCCAAATGCCAACTATTTGTCTTTCACATTCCATTTCCAATTGTGCAAAACGGTCCGAAAACACGGATTGACTTTCGACATACGCATACGCATACGTGGAATGCGGTTCTAATAATTCAATGGTGAAATCATTTACGATAAGATCGCGCAAAAATATATTGCCGAGAATTTAAACGATCATTTATTGTTTTAAGAATTTTAAAATACAAAAATACGAAACTTGATTATGCTCTAGATAAGGTAGTGCAATTACTCGCCAGTAATTATTAATCGTCATGATTCTCTTTTATGAACGAATGTTATTTCAATTTTTATATCATTAATTAATATCATTAATTACTTGTATTAATAATTAAATTAATTAAAAGTAAAAAAAAATAAAAATCTGGATTATTAATAATGAATAATATCGGTATGTGAATAATTTTACTATAAGCCACTCCTATTTTATTTATTATATAATCTGTGTATGCCGAACTTAAAATTCTCCGTGATACGTAAATACATAGACCTTGAAATAGTAAATACGCGTAAATACATAGACCGGTGTTTCTCCAAACTCATCTGTCTTGCAAAACGAAATAGTATATGTACCATGAATCCTAAATTTATGATGTTTTGCATGCTGCTAAATCCAACCTCGCCCGTCGATATACGGCGCCTATAATTTGTAGAGTGTCGAACTGTAGACTTACGAAGTTATGGAAACGCGCGTCTTCGATTCTTTTTAATATCCGGACCCGCGTGCACGACGGAAAGGAACGCTCGGATGAAAGAAAACGAGGAAACTTATCGTACACTTCGACGACGTACGTGAGGTATCGGCGAAAAGGAAAAGACTGGGATGGGAAGGATTGAAATTTTCGCAGCAGAGTCGACTGGATCCTCCTTTCGCGTTCGTCATCGTCAAATATACATAGTCGGATCTCTCTGGCGGAAGTGCATGGCAATAAGACCCGGACACCGAGTGCGGATAACATCTTGGATTTTACCGTTTTGCGAGAGACATTTTAGTTGCTTGTAAAAGAGTTCCGCATCGCAGAGATTCCACGCGCAACTACACCCGCGCGTGAATACCTAACGATTCTTCTCGGAGCTCCATAAAGATTACGCACACGGCTATAAAGAGATCATTGTTAAAAGTATAATGTCCCAGCCGTGTTATTAGTTCCGCGCGTTTTGCTCCGTTCTGATGGAAAGTGAGATTTGATGCATCTTACAGCGTAAAGAGATACTTAAATTACGGTCGCTGTGGAAATTTGGCTGCAGCACTGGCCGCTATCAAATAGTGTAATATGAAGATATGTATAAAAAATAACTTGTTATGTCTCGATTTAACATTTCGTAAAATATTTTTAAACAGAGAAAGAAAGAGAGAATAAGAAATCAGAATTAGTGATTTTTACATAACAATAACGATTGTTAAATTTTTATTTCACACTGCGTGCGATGAAAGGCGCAGAATTTTCCGACATTTTTTTTTTTTTTAATGTCGAGCGACGGAAATGTTAACTGTTTTATTTCTTTCCTTGATTCATGAATAATCATAAAGAGGTTTCACTATATTGCTGAGCGTCATGATTATTCATATAAGCTAAGAGAAAAATAATAAGTAACAGATGTAGCGTCTCTAAAACTCTCTAGTTTAAAAGCATGTATCGTTAAAAGATATGATTTTTTTAATTAACATGATGTTTATAAGAAAAGCAATAAATCCAAGATTTTGTTGTGTCCAAGAATTTCATGACGTTTTATAAACGTTTTAAAAAATGACTGTTCGTTATTTAACCCTTCTTGGTTACACTGAGTCATAATGACCCGAACAATTTTTGAACAGTGCTGAATGAACACTATTGATTTGATCGATTTTAAAAAATTACAGGATATATTTTAAACCTTCATCTTTATAATAAACGTGGTAAGTTTAAAATAGCTTGGTGCAAAATTTAATTTTAGCATTATAAAAAAAATTCGCGATCTTAGAAACTTTAGAAAAATAAACGTTTTTACTAAAAAAATTGTAACTTTGTTAAATTTTAATATTTTAAATTAAAATTTTAATCAGATATTTTTCAGATGATTTAGAAAATGAAAGGGTTAAAATTATAATAATATTTATAATAATTATAATAATATTTGGAAATTTGACATGAATGACGACTGAACATTTTGTGTGTAATTTTGTCAATATTCTTTCAGTTTTGTTACGAGATGTGTACACTTTCGAGTGGAATTTCTTATGTATCTTTGTGCATCTTAGCTACCATGTTGGTTACGATGATAGTCGATCTTCGTAACGTCAGCCAAGTAGAAGGAATTTCAATCGAAAAGCCGTGACCCCGTAACCAAACGATATCGGGATATCCCCCATCTCTTCGAGGATTGCCTTTTCCAAAGTAGGAAATTCATAGAGATTGATCACGCGGTATGGACTTCCGGCCAGTGCGGTTTGCTTATTTTTTTATTTTAAAGCAGATCCGGTGCTAGAGCATATTCAGCCGCGTACTGTTTGAGCGGGCAAAAGTGAAAAAGGTGGGACTAAGGAAACAAGAATAAATTAGCGCGTCGCGTGATGATTGTGAATTTTCAGGTCGATGGAAGCTTAGCTGAATGTGCGCGCGCACACGACGTTTGTTTCGTGTATCGCGATAATATCGGTGTGTTCCAAGACGCAGGATCATGTCATTATATTATTAGTTTAAATTACATATGCCACCAGTGGACATAGAATGCTAGCTGTTGGCAACACTGCAGAGGTAAAAGATAATGGGGTTTTTAATGAAAATTTGTATTTATTTTTAACACTTTTTATGTTTCAGCATCATTTTCACATCCCCGGAAATCCCATGATATAATTTCACTGGAATTTGAAAATATTTTATTTTTTGCATTTGCAATGTATTGAATCCATTTTTCTTAATTTTTTTGTTTTGATATTTTTAACAATTCGAAAGAGTCTTTAAAAATAGTTAAATGTTTCTTTTCTGGAGAAAAATCGGATGAGAAAGTAATTGCAACCGTTCGTTGCTTGTCAATTTTTTTTCACGCAACAAAGTTCGCTAATAGGAAAAACATGAAGGCGGACATATAATGAATAGACTAAGGAAGTAGCGTTTATTCATCAGATCCATCTTTTTCAAATTTCATTAAGCGGGATGTTATAAAAAAATGAGTCCGAAGAGTCGAAAATTATGGCCAACAAGCAAATGAACCACAAATAAATCCGAGGTCTAATATACTTCACCGAAAGCACCGTAAGCTTTCTAATGAAGATTCCTCTTAATGAAACAACGCGCGGATTTACGTCTCTTTTTTCTCCCGTGATATAATTTATCTCATTTTTATCACAAGTAACACTTAACGATGGATTTTTTGACAAATTTGGCCGACTTTTTTCTCGATTGAAATGGCGAGAGAGAACGCTATTTAATGAAATTTTATTTTATTAAATTAAATTAATTTATTAACATTACATTTATAGCTAATTGTAAATCTTAAATTAATATTCTATTATAAAATAATATGTATTTTCTATTAATTTAGGAGCATTTAAGTTTCATTATTTTCAATATCTCTGTGATTTTTTATTCACGAAAAATTTAAATCATATATATTTGTTGATTGCATTTTAAATTATTAAAATAAACTGTATCTAAAATTAATTAAAATATAGTTATTTATTATCCGAAATTTTGCAAAAAATTATACTTTTTAAATCGTTACAACTCAAAAATAATTGATATTTTGATATCTTCACCAAGAAAAAATAAATTCTAAATTAGCCAAAGAATCTGTTATTTGACGGTTTTGACACGGTTAAGACACTGTGTATAATTATACCAGAAAATTTTTCTCGCAAGAAAAAATCTTGCTCCGCGAGGTTGTTATCCAGCGGTACGATATGATGATCGGATTGCCGTGCTTATAGGTGCTAATGAAATTATGACTATTATACATAAAATATAAGTATTGAAAAAATAACAATAAGTAAAAAAATATTCTCAATTAATTATTCAGAAACTATCGATACTTAAATATTTTTGTTGACTAAAAATTATTTTTAACTACGAATCAGGAAATTTGGCGTAAATGCATGACGCACAAAAAGCTCTCTCTCTTTTGTTCGTACAGATTTATATAAAAATGTTACAATTTGGCAATCTCTAACACTTTAAACGAAAAATCACATCGAGAAGTAATTCAAACGGAAAACGAAAGAAAGAAGAAAACACACACAAAAGAGACAAATAGATATCATCAGACTTTAAGATTATCCAACTCAGACATTCGCCGCCATTATATGCAGCTGGCGAATTCCATTATGATTTCTCACAAAGCACCTTCATCAGCAATTTCTGCAGATTGCTTGTTGAGAAATCATTGACGTAAACGAGAACATATCAATCGTAGATCAGTTGATAACAATCGATTAATTAAATAAATTGAATGACAAAAATCGATAATGTTCAAAAATTTTAAAATTTATGATCACCCAAAAACTTGATTTCTTTAATTACTAAAATAATTGTATTGACATAACCCGGTTATATTGTACTAATTTTGTCTTGTACTCTGTAAAAAGATTTTCGCTCTATAAGCTTTGTAACTCTTCAGCTCTTTTTTCTTTTCACTCTTTCTCTCTTGTTGCTTCACAGTGTTTATAAAGATACATGCAGCGTTTATAAAAATACAGCATCACAGAGCATTTTTACAGAACATACACCTTTATAAGAAAAATTATTCCGTACATATAAATAAAATTAGCTAAAAAATTGTTTGTTCCTGCTATACAAGAAATGTCTTCATATTCAAAGCTTCTTATGTCTTATTTTGGTTGCCCTCAATTCTCGTGCTGCTCAGAAATTTAGGATATCGATCGGCGATGTGATTTTTTTTTTAAAGAAATAAGAAGCAGTTATCGTATTAATAACACTAAGCTGAAAGTAGTGATATATTTGTAGAAAAATGCATGAATAACGGATAAAGGCACGCTCTCGGGGAATTCGAACGTAGGGTTTTGATCTAGATTCGCTGGGCGCGAGCGTGAGGTTTCGGTGTTGTAGCAGCCTCTATGTAGGACAGCTCGGTGTATTAAACTGTCCGCGTACTGCGACTGCGTGAGACCTCTCTTCAGGACACTGCCCCGGTTTCGAATACCTTCAAGGTCTCGCTGGCGCGGCAACGCGACACGATCCCTCCCTCGCCCGCGAACCCAGGTGCTTAGGACGCGCTGAAAGCGGCAGCGCATCGTTCCTACCCCTAGATTAATCGAGTTCTCCACCACCCGCACCATTTCTCGATATTTTTCCGACGTGACATGAACGACGAGGCGCCAAACATACGTTCGCACGCGACGTCGGATGGCTCGACATCGAATGAAAAAACATTTACGCATGATTGATGGCGAATCGCTGCGAAAGCAGATCCCTCCCATGTTGCACGGACGTGAACTGGGCCAATAGATAATCAACAATATGCTGAGTTTAATTGTGATTGTATCGAATTTAACTATAACACTAAATGTACGTACCCCCTTGCTGCCCCTCTTCGCCTTTAACCCGTCTGATGTTTTTTTAATGTTCTCTCATCATCTTCTCATTATTTATTCTTTGAACAATTTGGGGTCGATACGAGGGCCTCAATGTAATTTTAATTGGTCCATTATCTGTACTTTCTGAACTTTGACATTGAACATCTTGGTGAACTTAAACAGCAAAATTCTGAATAGTTCTTGAAAATTTTGAAATTTGAATTCGAAAACCATGTAGGTGTCTGTTTTGATGTCGATCGTACGATGTATGTACAAGAAACGAAGCACCTGAATGCATCTTCAGCAAGCATCTTCAGCGCTTTATCGCATTTCATTGTACGCCCTCGTATCGACAACTCGCACGTTGCGAGCCAGCCGCGATTTGGCCTTCGCCAAGCATCCCCGATTACAACGCCGCATCACTCCACCTCCTCTTCACCACCCCCAGCCCCGGTTTATCGCCGGGTCACCAATTCCTATACGTTTCATTATTCGCGACGCTGAGACGCGTAACCTAGAGTCGAGGCTCTATACAATCGAATCCTGCATGTCCACACTTGTCGACGCGTGATCTTCAAAATTGGAAAAACAAAAATTACTCCGCAACGGCGGGGTCTCGAATACTTCGGCTTGTACTCTCCTGTCGAGTGAAAAGTTCGCGCGAGGGTGTACGCGACGGAACGAACGAGGGAGGTAGTGACCTAGTACAAGTGGCCGAGATGCATGACCCGAATACCGGTGTTGTACAGGTGTGCGCCGGCGGTGTGTCCCACTGGCCTCTACTCTCTTCGGGAGCACAAAGTGGCTTCGAACACGCCGTCGCGAGGTCGAGAAAAGAGACACGAAGTCCCGAAAGATATGCGAAAAGGAAATATCCATCGATCTCTCGCGTTTATCGATATTTAAAATCCTTCCGCGGAAATTAGGTGCGAAAAAGTGGCCGTTGGTGAGGTCGACTCTCGATGTTCGCGATGATGAGCTGGCATCGACCTCTATCTTCGGTACATCAAGTGTACAGTCTATTATGTAACTAAAGCAGTTCATCAAGATTATAGTAGCTAGCTATAATCTCAGCGACAATATGTAGACGTATATATTTATCATGCACGTCTCTGGTCATGACATCGATACTTAACAAGAATAAACCAATTGCTTTATTAATATTACTCACTTGTTCTTATATATCATGTTAACATCGGAAAATTATAAATATAAATCTCTTTGCTTCTTTCAGAGATGGAGGGGAAAAAAGGTTATTTTGAACTAGTATTTGTTTAACTATTCAATAAAAAATAAATAAAACAACAGTATTTCATAAGACTTTTGGGATGCACCTTGTCCATGTAACTCATCGATTTATTATACGTAACGTGGCATGCTGCATCCGTGTATTACTAGAAACGCAGTCTATCGGCGCCATCATCTCGGTTACATTGGCTAGATTTATATTCGTCCTTGGCAAACAGCTCTCAACCCGCGTCTCTCAACGAATTTCCGGATAATAGCTACCACAAAGTCAATGTCGCAAGTTGCGAATTGTCGGAAACACGACGCTGTCTTGGCGCTTGTCTGAGACTGACACCGCGCGACAGCGTAACGCTCGACGGGCGGATGCACATACGTCTTTGCAGACATCCACGGAAATGGTAAGTTAGTGTCCGTAATCAGGGTACAAGGAGACCGGAACACGCCTGAATGAAACCGCACCGGAGTACGGAGCCACTTCTGCGGAGTTTGCAGCGCGATCATGAGGTACCGAAATAACGTATGCCACGCGAAATTGCTTACCAAGATCTTGATCAATTCCAAAGTGTCGTTAGAAAGAGAGACTATTAGACAAACAAAAAAAGATCGAGCTAAATTCGAGATGTATCGTTGTAATAACTCCGTAAAGTTTTCTATCCTCAATGGGACGGCTTTTAAATGAAAATAGGAAGTCGTTAAAGTCGCGTAGTTTCTGAAAGGCTCAGTTCTCTGAGGCTCTTACAACGTGCTCTTTTCAACCCCGACTCGATGAAATTACAACACTCCGCGTGATGTGTGTTAGCTGTCCGTCCTCGAAAGACACAAAGGAACGCATGTAAATCGCGCGTATTTTTCTCGTGGATCTAAAGGTATTATTTCTTAAAGAATAATTCCACTGGCCACGAATATGAGTTAAATAAATTTATCGTGATAATGATTGCCGCGCACATTTGCAGAAAATATCATGCTAGATACCGAAGGCGTTGCCGGGTAAGAGCGGCGAAAGCGCGTTTGATTCCGACGATGCATTAGAGACAATAAAAATTAATAGGCCGTCGCACGTATATACGAATATCTGCCAGTCTGCATCAAGACCAAACTGCACAGATATCTACTCGTCTGACCTAAATACGTAATTATCTTTTCGCGTGGCACGACCTTGAACGGATCAAATCTGGGCCATGTCTCTGTCTACCAGGTTCACTTCCAACGAGTCATCTGCTCGGTCGTCCGCGGCCTTTTACATCAATGGTTCAAGAAACTCGGAAATATCGGGGTGCAAGTGAGACCGTCTCTCAAATCGATCCAAGTCCACAAATAAAAATAAATCTTTCTGTCCAAGGTATAATCTATAATGTAATCTATAATATAACATATATATATATATATAAACTAACAGAGAAATGTTAAAGGATAATTCCTTTCGGAGAAACGTGGACGATTCCGAGGAAATAGAGATGAGAAAAGCACGACAAACGGTAGTTTATCGCTTGCATTTTACCGAGAACGAAAAGAAGGCGCGCGCCGACTAATCGCCCTCGGGTAAACTCCTCGCCCAGCTAGCGATCGCCCCTCTGCTGCCACCCTCCAACCCCCATCAAGTAGGACGCCGACCTAGTTAGTTCACCTGTAGACACGGTGCCAACACACCCGTATCGCGCCGGATGCAGATATGCCGGCGCGGTGCGGCACGACGCGTAACATACCGCCGTGTAGATACACGCAATTTTATTTCGTGCAATTCTGCACGCAACACGCGAGATATCCTTTGGGGAATAAAATGAATTCTTCCTTAGCGGCGCATTCGACACCATCGATATATCGCGGTTTCGATTACGTTTCTTTGAGGTCACGTTACAACGACACTCGGCGAAATCGGACAAACAGGGTTGACGTCTCCTCGGCATCGCCTATAAGGCCTCGTTACTGAAGAATGACAGAAGTAACCCGATCGATCGTTCCAAGTTGATCGAAATCTAATAATTAATCTAACGGACTAACTAAGTTGTCGTCGATGCGAGGTCACGTCTTCGATCTCTCTGCAAAAATCCGAAATCATATTCATTGGATGCACCGCCGATGTACGCAAGACGAAGAATAGGTGCGCGAGGGTAGTCGGAACGGGGAGACGATGGGTCGCGAACGGAGTCGAAGTCGGGGGTTGGAGTGCGATCGACTGATGTAGGCCAGGCGAGAGTGTTGGCCCCTCTCGCCTTGACACGAATACAGGTTGTATGGATCTCTGGTTTGGGTCAGCTTATCGGTGTGCTGCACTTTTGAAATTCTACGAAGCAGACGAGATGTATGTGCAAGAATTCGAAAGGCAGAGACAATCGAGCCGGCCATAATTCATAATACATGCATCGAGAACATCGTTACGTCACTTCTCCAGAGACGAATCGTAACGCGTGACAATTACTCATACAATCATCGAACGAACAGAGGATTTCTCGCGGTCTTCAATCCACCCTCGAAAGTTGCCTTGAATCTGTCTTATATTCTGGTCTTATTCTCGCGAATTAATTTCCTCAGATCTTCGGATTCCCGGATTAGGGAAGATTATTGGAAAGCTGCAGATTTATACCGCGCTGTGGAATTAACAGTAGAAGATTAACAAGCAACTATTCTAGAATCTAGCAAATTTTTATATTTACTTTTACTCCTCTCGACGTCTCTTGCTTTACAAAGTTTTGGCATCAGCTACGCCGAGACCAGCAACGATTCTTCTCCAATTTCTAAACATCGATGCGCAAACTTGGAAGCTTGCATGTATGATACGATAGAAGCATATAGATAGCCCAAATAAATTATATAGATAGCTTTCTTACATCAAGGTGATCGCAGTTCATTTCACACTATTATGTATACATGAGATTATCGACTCAATTTATATAACTCGGACACAAAACATCCCAATGTGATATATACAGGAAGCACCTTGGAGAACCTCTAATCTTAATTTCAAAGTCAAATTTGCCGTTAAATCCCGTAATCATCGATTTTCCCTTATAGGAAATTTCACGGAATTTTACTTGCTAGCATTTTGTATACAAGTGGGACACGACATATCTTTTTCTTTAAGTTTAATTCAACTATCCTTGCTCATGCAATTATTCGCTATTAATTATTTCAGTAATTAAAAAAAATTTTTAATTAAGATACTTTAAATTAAGACACTGCTGAGTAAAACTTATTGGTTATTCATCTAGCCTAAATCTCATTTCGCGCAGAGTCTTTCGTTTCGCAATCATCTAGAGATTATATTTTGGATTTTAATTAAATCGAGGTTATTTCAAGGATTCGTGTAATTATAAATTAACTTTCGAAAGAAATTTAAAATTTTGAGACATTTTGCAATCATTTTTGCTACAAAATACAATACTATGGCAGGTTTACATTTTTTGCTGAGAAAAGAGCAAAATTTTAGTGTGTACTTAAATCTTTATTTTTTTATTTTTTGGACAATCCTCGATGTGCTGAATGTGTTAACATGCGGATTTTACTCATATTCGCGAAAAACTCATTATACTCATATTACAGTGATGTTAAATATTAATTTACGATTAATTTACGAAATTGCTACCGAAATCGAATGAAGTTGATGAGAATTTTTCATTTCACACCTTTAATGTTTTCTGATAACGCACATTGAGTCGCATGATGCACTGTATTAACTTCAGATGTTTTATGACAGCGCGCATTGTCCGCTTAATAGCATGTTTGTAATTATACGGCGTCCCGATGGCGACATTCGTGCTCGCATTCGATTACAAAACGATACCATTTGTGTACACCGTACTGGATCTACGTGTCCCAGCTGGGGAAACATCGTGACGTTGTTTCTCATTTTCTTACATTTGTCGCATTCGTTCGGCTGGAAATCTCGTCGAGGCCGTGGCCAATTCTCGTTTTGGGCAAAAGGAGAAAATAGACGAGAAACAGTATAAATCAACTTTTATCGCACTCTATCGCACATTTCTATTCTGACTCATTGTCAGTACAGCTGTTTTCGCTGAACAAACATCATTCAAAATAACATTGCTTCCCACTTGTCATATTTTGCTGTTAATTAACAACAGTCATTATGCAAATATAGACGTCGAGTAAAAATGTTGACATCATTTTTATAGACACCGCCTTTTTCCTTTTACATCTACGATTTCACAAATCTTGATTTATTCGTAACATTACTTATATGGTAAAACTAATTTTAATTTATTTAGAAAGAGCACAATGAAAATGTCAATAAGATATTGTATAAACATAGAGAAAGAGAGAGAGAAAGTGTGTGTGTATGTGTGTGTGTAAAGTTAAATTGAGATGTTTATACAATAAATATCTAACTTTAGATAAATCTTAATTTATCAACAACATTAATTAGCGAAAACCAATTTTAGTTCGTGTAAAAGCAGATAAGTCGATAATCGCACGGAATGACGACATAGTTTTGTATAGCACACATCGTTTTTCATCCAATCTTACATTTCGAAGCAAGAAACTGTTAATAATGCAATTTACGAAGAAACTAATTTTATTTCACACGTCACGAATGCAAGTATTCAATATAGTATGATACTGGTATGCATCATGAAAAGTTTGTTATCGACAAGTGTAGCTACCATTCATCATCACCATTACATTCTTTGTTATCGAAACTGTTCCTATATCAAAAGGCAAATATTATAGATACTTCAAAGCACAGCACTAATTTTTAGGATGAATATTGCGATTGCCAATTAGAGGAAAATAACTGAGAGCTCACTGTCTTCAAAATAATGCATTACTTAAACTGAAATAATGTGTATTGTGCAACTTTTTACTGGTATGAATGTCACACTATGCTTGAAAACTGTTTTGCAATTTTATCGATTACATATTTAATAAAAGGCGAAACATTTGTATTAAAAATTGGTGATAATAGCAGTCTGAAATATATGTAGGTCACAACCAATCAAGAAACGTGTATTATCTATCTCTTTCCTTTTCGAGGCTCGTAGGTTTATAATTGAAGTAACCTATTTTTCTGTGCTTTTAAACTTGGGTAATAAATAGTCTATCCATTTTCTTTTTCTTGATCCATAATTGAACTAACCCCATTTCCCCTTATAACTCCATAATTGAAATAATTTTATTCTTAATACAGTACGATCTCTCTCGAACATTTAACATTCGAGATTTAAGGTTCAAAATTAAACGCGAAGGATATTTGAGGCTCAAGGGAGCAAAAGGGAGCAGATCGCCCTTCTGCCTTTCACTAAATGGCGTTGATGAACGGTAAAAGTTGCTTAATAGGCGTTACGCACGGAGGGTGCGAAAATTGTGTCTGGAAGGATTTCAGCACGGAATAAAAGAAAGGATCGAACCGGAAGCCGGCGCGCGGAGAGCCAGCGAGCTCTAGTTTTCGAGGGGGTGAGAAAGCTCCGTATAACGGAGGGTGCGGGAGGCGGTCACTTCGGGGCGTTCACCCTGTGCCGCGCATACACACGCACACTGTCGCAGCTAGCGTACTGGATACAACCGTTTCGCATCTCTGTGTGGATTACGCGGGCGTGTATATAGCACAACAACTATCTAGAACGCTGCGCTTCGACAACATTCGTGAAATACCTCCATCCTTTGTGGTCGCCACATCAAGCCGGACTCAACAATGCTTTATGATAGTCTTGTATGAAGATGAAGAGTTTAGTGGCAGCGCATCCGACAAGAGAAATATTTGTGATATGGTATCTGAGTTATTTAAATTTTGTGAAAATTTTTAACATCTAGAATGAGACGTTGCGAGACATATTCTGTACCAATGTACTTAGGAATTAATCGGTATACGGTGAAGAAATTAAAAGGAGTGGGTAAAAGGTGGACAAAAAAGCAGCCATTGATCCTCGTACATCACCGTGTCACGGTATTGGCGCATCTATCCGTTGCAGTACAAACAAAAAACGACTTGAGCGAAATTTATGCCGAGCGGAATTCTGTGGCCGCGATTTATCGGCTTGCCAACGAGGAGCTTTAAATCCAGTCGTGCGAGGTGGCTCGTTGCCGAAAAACATTTCGTTCGCAACAAGATAGGCACAAGAAGATGCAGGCATTGATTAACGATAGCGCACGGGTCTTGTATCACAGCTTTATTACAACTATTTGTAACTCGGGACTTTGCGGGATGCACGTTGGAGGAAAGTACTTGCGATTTTGCAGTCACTTCGGAAAAACGATCCGGTTCGAGTGATAGGATCGTTAGACCCTATAAGACCCGATAAGACCCTTTCTCTCTCGCTCTGTTTCTCTCTTCGCCACTCATGACCCGAAGTAGTATATTAATGATACTCCTGTTATAGAATTAAGGCAACCAATTTACTTATATCAAGATTCTTGCCCACCTGAGGTTAAAAACAGCACAAAGAGAGATTAAAACCTCACAATGACCAATCAACAAGAGCATTCGATCGTTCTTTCTTTTCTAGGTATAATCATGAATAGACGGATAATAATATCCCGAGCTTATAACGTTTATATGCATATGTTCCCTAGAAAGTGGAACGCTAGTGAATAAAGTCGTATTATTCGATTGAATAAAAAAATACAATTACAATTGATTTAAATAATTAAAAAATGATTTTCTTAAATACACATAATTTATTTTATATGTATTTATACATTTAATTTATGTATATATATATATATATATATATATATATATATATATATATATACACATTATATATAATATAAATATGTATGTATACAGCCATACTGCAGATATCGGTTGAATTACAAAAGTTAATGAGCGCTGTAACGAGTAGTGCTAAACAAGACCGCGTTAAACAATAATACCGTGACTTTTCCGAGCGAGGAAACTTATTATTCGTTCACAATTCGCGGGAATTGACAAATGTGATTTTATTTACGTTGAGCTCGCGGTCTGATGATCGAGTCTGAAAGCGGGCAATTCGATTTACCGTGCCGTTAGTCTAGAATCCCCGAGATCGTTGCCAATTTCCATGTCAAAGCAAACGAGAAGCGGCTCTCCTCGCCACGCAGGAATGTGTGTATGTGCGCGCACATTAACGCACGTGCTTTTATGAACATCATAAACATGTCATAAACTACTTTGTAGATATCCCCCAAGTTGTCTCTTGTCATTCTTGACAAATATTCGCGTAAAGAACGAGACGACCGAGCATTAACAACCGTTTAACGCGCTCGCGCGTGTCTCAAATATCTCATCTTTGTCTTCGTAACGTCTGTTAAACGTTAATCGTTACTTACTCATTATCTCTTCTTTATAGCTGTGTATCTACAATATAAACATGGTGGATCGACAAATATCACCGAGCGAATCGAAATATTTACGAAACTTACTACACGCTCCTTTTGTAAAAAAAAAAGCCACGTCCCTATTATTAATTAATGCTGTAACGAGTAGTCCCATGAGAATTGTCATTTCCGCAAAGACACTTTTTAAGCACATGCGTACATACATCTACTATGCCCGCCCCGTAAATCGTCCCGCTCAATAAAGCACAGGGGAACTGGAAAATTAAACGTGGCTTTCATAGAAACGAGATTGCTCCTCGAGGGAAAGCTCTCACAAGCGGAATCCCTCTCGTACGGAAGAGAACGAACGACCCTTACCGAAGTGACCCGCGCCATCAGCTTTATCGATAACGACCTATTATCGCGGGGCACAGTCACTTACACCTTCGGCGCACAGTCACATTCTACTTTTTGTCTCGTAAATAATCGACGAGCGGCGGTATAGAATAGCACAGGCCAGGCTATACCGGGAATCAATAGCGCGAAATTCGTTGCGTATTCCGCGAAAGAAAACGAAACCGGCGCGTTAGCGCGTCGTCGTGTCCGCCCGATGCAAAATGCATCAGACATATATACGACATATACATATATGTACAATATATACGTGCGTACCGTACATGCCGCATAATGAATTTTCTCATGATAAACGGCTTAGCTCGATGATCATAATTAAAGACAGACTTTTAATTAAAGACAGACAGTCTTTCTTAGCGATACCTTCAGTCATATAGCTAACAAATGCTCGAACAAAGCATTTGAACAAGAAGACGATTCTATTTTATCTCTCAGCATTACCGAATTTTCCGAAATTCCGAGCACTCGGTTTCCCTTAGATTACACATTTTTATAATACTTTGTGGCACAGTTGCACAATCGCAACCAATTAAGTCAATTAAATGTGAGAACTATAGCACAATGGAACATTCTTTTACATTAAATTTTCCACGTGTATGTGTTGTGCGGTCATGTAAATCTACTTGAATAAAATTTTCAGAATATTGGGAAAAACAACGTCGGGGCTTAACCAATATAGATTTCTGTCTACTGCCAAAAACGTTGGGTAGGAAATTAAGAGCCGCGAGGCTCTTACTTTTGCTGAAAGCAATCAAGGTAAGCAAAAATGTCTGGTGCGCACATTGCGAGTACGGAGGTCTTCGCCAAGTTAATTCTCTATCACAGACATGTCCTGCGATATACAAGACGGCCGGCTCGCGAATTAATCGAATGGATGCGATAGTGAACATTCCCCAGAGTTAGCGGCGCCTGGTTCGAGATAGTCGAGGGAATCTGGCGAGCCTACTAGCGTATTTCCGGTAACTGCCGATAAAGTGGCATATCGTCGGTAGGAAATGAAATACGAATCGTAAAAACGCACTTTTACGTCTCCGCTTTTACGATTGCACGCCTTAGGATCGTGCGTCTCGATACCGTAATTATGTAAATATATCGTATAGCGCGTGACCACACAGCTGCTTCTACGTTCATAAATCTAAGAAGCGATTACGAAAAGTACACCGTTGGTTGTGAGCTTCCGGGCCATGTGGCGAATTTTAGAAATTTCTAATATTATGCATATTTAGACAGTATAGCATATTTAGTACTATACATATATATATTTTTTATATTAAATATATTATATATTAGATATATTATATATATATATATTTATATATTTTACATACATATAATTATTAATATTATATATTAAAGTATCATTAAACATTATTATAATAATTATTTAATATTATTATATATTATATGTTGTGAATCTATTATATTGTATTATATTATATAAAAATATAAAAATATGCATAAATACATAATATACATATATATATATATATATATATATTTATATATTTATGTACGCTGGCGAAATTACACTATATAGATAAGTCTGGCAAGAGCAAAAAGGTGTGTTCCCCATTGGCCATACAATATGCCACATTCACGTGACACGCGTTGTGTGGTATAAATTAAAATTGCAAATGCCTCTACTTTTAAATACATACTTATATAAGCTAAAGATAAAACAAAACGGTCATTATGTGGCAATAATAAGAGGACAAAAACTCTGGAAAATTTCGACAAGAAATAGCGATAGAAATTAGCGGGTATTATTAATTAATATATAAAAATTTTTTATAACTTTACACCCGCTCTTGTTATTTCAATTCACTAGAAAAATTTGTATCAAACCAACTATTCAAAATTATATCATAAGTATATTACTAATTAATTACATAAGTAATTTAATAAAATAGGAGTTGATATCTAATACCCAAATTATACGAAATTAATTACGATGTTAATTCTTTACAGCAATTTACCGCTCGATCAAAGTATGTGGAAAAAAACGCGAGTTTTTATGATGCTTACAGCACTTTAGTTAATTGGAAGTACGTGGTTCGTAATCGAACCGGCGACGCATACAAACCGCGCGATTTGTACGTTAACAGGCAGAGTTACGCCGGTTACAATCCGCTGATTTTCTAAAGAGCGGCAAGGCACGTGTTTTTTTTCTTCTGTTTTCTCTCCTCTCGAGCGCCAGCCACGTGATGCTGCTGTGGAAATGCAAATACACCGTTTTGTTTGCTCAAATTGCGATCGGTGCCGTAAGTCTGCGGTCTGTTTGCGCTACTTCGGATTGGGCATCCACTCTCATCGCTCATCGGTATCGTTGATACCGTTCGACGTAATGTCTAAATTTGCACGCGATTCGCCCCGTTTCTCCCACGGTCTCATAATTCATGTCCGCCGTCGTCAGCTCACCGGGCGTTACTTATCTAAGAGCGAACCGATCACTCGCGATTCGGCTGTCGATTCGTTCGGCGAGAATCAGACGGCGAGCGATTCGAGAGCTGCCTCGAGTGCGAACAGCAGAGGGAAGGAGGGACGCGAAGGGATCGATTCGGTAATACGAAGGGAATGCATCACTTTCCCCCTCTAGCCCTAGAACCAACCCCCCTTGCCTAGTCTGGAAAAGAGGATGAAACGTAGATTCTGCAAGGTTGACTCGGGATGTACGGATTGCACGCATTGTGACGACCACTTAACTGCCCTTGAAAATTTACCCTCTTTTAAATGGAGCACACTTGGCATTGAAGGGCAGCTCATCAATATTTTCGTTAGCTCAAAGAAACATTTCTTGCGTTTCGCGGTACGAAGTGATTTACGAGTCACGCTAAACCCACAATCAAATCTACTGATGAAAAAATAATGTAATAAGTAGCATGCAATTTAAGTTAGACAGAAATTCGATATAGAATTTCTCGATGACTAAAAGAAAACCGACGTCTGGAGAACCTTGTTACATTTGTGGACTTAGAAAAAAATAACTGAGAACCTCTTTCTGATTTTTTAAATTTGTAGGAACTTCAGGTAGGAACGACCCTCAAAACGCGAGAGGAAAGTGTCTTGATACTCACGGACGAAGATGTTGCTCATCAACGTGGCCGGTAGACAGAAGACAATGACTAGCACGTCGGCCACCGCGAGATTGACGATGAAGAAATTCGTGACGGTCCGCATGCGGGGCGATCGGTACACCACGGCGATAACGCAACTATTGCCGATCAGTCCGACCACGAAGACGACCACGTATGCCACGCAGTAAACCGCTGACATGGCCATGCTATGTCTGTAGAGCCGATCGGGCGCGTGCTCGATCGCCGATAGGTTCTTGCTGGCGTTGAACAATCCGTGAACCTGGTCCTCCATGGTGGCACGCGGGCTCGTCGTCGCGATCGCTTCCGTGATCAAGTTGTTGAGGTAATCACCGAGATCGTTCTTCATCTGCAGCAGAGTGTCGGTACCCGGCGTCACGCTCGCGACTGTCGTGACCGGCACGTTGCCGTTACTCCTGCGGCGCGTGTCAACATCAAACTCCTCCGAGTCCGGTAATCGCAGGGACGCCATCTCCAGGAGGGGAGACGGTGGCTGCAGCATCGAGAACTTGAGTGTGAAGTGACGGATCGACGTTTCGACCATTAGACGAAACGCAGCGTACCGCCGTCGTTTCTCCTAACTCTCCTCGGCGGCTCGCCGTCGTGTCGACAACCCCGGCCAACCTCGACGCCCACGCGACCTTCTCGTCCGGGTCGCGGCGGACGACGTCGCCTCGTTTCACTCCGGTAGCTTCTTCTACAGGCTTCCCCGCACTCGGGTCGTGCGCCAACCGATCGAACTCACGAACGCGAGGGACTCGCGCGAACGATCCCGGAAACGGGCGCTCGATTGTCGGAAACGATACAACGCCGGTGAAGGGTGACTTCCGGCGCGATCGGATGCCAACCACGGTATGCCAGACGACGGTAACGGCAATCTCTCGAAACCGGCATCGATCTCTCCGAGATCGTGGATATTTACGCGCATGGATCGGACGAGAAACATACGCGATCCAGCTGAGCGCGATTCGCACGTGTGCCAAAGTCCATCCGACCGAAACCTATCCTCCGGATCGCCGGAGAGACAGTCGATCGAGGATGAAAATTGAAGTGACCAGGGTCTAAGTGATCGGACTAAGTGATCCGTTCAGCAGCGGGACGGGGAAGAGACGGAGGAAAGGGAGGAAATGGATCGTGACAAAGTGAGAAAGAGTCTGTATGAAAACGTGTATTTGCCGCGGCCGGGGATGCTGAGCGACTAATGGACCTGCTTTAGAGGACGACCGCGAACTGCCGCCGGCCGCGGGATGCACTTGTCGCGGCGAGCTGTCTGGCGATGTTCGACGACTGCGCAAGCGTTACATCCAGCGGCACATGCACCCGCATGCGAACGTGCTCGCGCACTACCCATAGCCACGACGCCGAGAGCCGAGGCTGTGCGAGCAAAACTAGGAAAATAGGAAGAGTGCTGGCGACGATGACAGCGCGACGCGGCTACTCCGCATAGAGCTTAGTCGTTATGTATATGTAAGGCGACGTGCTGTTCGCGCATCCATGCTCCCCGCACTTGGGATGCAAGGCCGTGACTTTGACGTAATAGATGCCGTCCGGTGCCGAGAAGTTGTGCCACACGTGGCCGCGATCCTTGTTCGCGGAAACAATCACGGTAGCGATCGTCGACTTCGTGTTGTTGACCAGCCACGTCTTGTACTGCGTCACGTTGTACGTCGACGGAAGCGGTTGTATGTACAACGTCGGATTCGACGGATCCGACACTTCAATGTATACGAAGGGCGTGAACGACCTGGACGCCATCCCCTGGAAGAGATATCGCGGATACAAACAGTGCGAAGCCGCGAGGCGGAAAGCAAAAGGGGATGAACGAAAGACTCACCGATAAATTCATGCTGTGGCACATGAAATACGTATCTTCTGCTGTACGCGTATTTTTTTCCGATTGCGAGATATTCCAAGCGATACGGCGACCCCTCGTACGCAGCACCGGAAAATGGGCACGACACGTACAAGTTTCTGAGCGCGGGGTGGCTGGCGTTTCCGTGCAACTCTATGTGTCTGCACGCGTTCTCGTCGTCGTTCATAATGTTCTGATAACGCGTGATTAACCCTGATTTACACAAAGAGATCTTTAATGCACGGCAACGTGATATTGGAGAGATATTGCAAGTATATCGGGTGTGTTAAGTATCTCGATAGCGTTAGCAATATGTGTCTCCTTACTATGAAAATTGATATCCGAAACTGATAAATTAAACGCAGTCGCCTTCTCATTATCAAAGTTTTTCATATATGCTTGCAACGTGAAAATCGCGTCATTCCGCTTGGATGGCTGTCCGGCATCCGCAAATTTTAACTTTGCGCAACCTAGAAAGTATCACTTGGTATTTAATGAATCCGAGAAATATTCTCGCAAATTGTATTATCAACTCGTACCTTCCCCCTTTTGTACTGCTGTTAGTATACTTTGGAAACCCAGTGTTGGTACCAGGGTGAGTCTAAAAAAATAAATAAATAAATAAATTTATGAATACAAAGAGAACTTTGCATTACAGCTATCTGTATTGTACTGATCGAATGACACAGAGCTAAAAATAAACTTTTGTTTTTATCGTCACTCACAAAGACTTACATAATACAAAAAGTAGTATTTTGTTATTTATCGATTCTTATTATCTATCTGCTTACAATCACACGTAAATTAATGATCGATATCAAATTAATCACATGTAAATAGTCATTTTCGCGGAAGTTATACAAGATGTTCCACTCGCGCATTATTTGTTCAGAGTTTGGTTAATTTGAAATCAGTGTTTACCTTTGCAAAATGTCATTACTTTTCAATCAAGTAATGTTTTTCAATCTTTAACAATCTTTAGTTCAAATCCTGTACCTCTTATGACTAAACATCAAATTAGAATTTATTAAAAACTTTAACTAAAAATTAACAAATGTAATGTTCACTTGACTCCGTAATTTAATTTGTGAAAAAACGTCTAAGAATATGAGATTCTTTTTATTTATTTCTATTGTTACTCTAACGCCGAAGATGACCTGAAGCCGAAAAGTTCGGTTTTGTAATTTATATATATTATATTTAATTATTATACTTAATTGGAGAACAACACAGCTCACGCACCAACAACTGCGTCACTCTCATTGTTCTTTATTTAATTCAAATTTTGAATTCTGTGTTATTGAGATTTCTTTTTAAATCTTAAATTGTTAAAATTGCCATTCTTTCATAACTCGATAGGAAAATTATCTTCAAATTGAAAAAAACCATTAAAAATCAAAAGAGAGAGATGCCCTGCATATATGGAGGGAGGGACCAGCAATATCATCCGCAGCATATAGTGTTAAACTACTTTTTTGCTTTTTAGCTACGGATACATATAGATTTTCTGGTGAGTGTAAGTGAGTGTAAGGACATAAGTAATAAGTGTTTATTAGTTATGTCCATACTTAAAGCTGTTTCCCCCATCGTCTTCAACGCTGATTTAAATACGCAAGCGGCATTAATAGAGGTCGACGAAAGCCTATTTCTTTTTTTGGTTTTCAAATCTGATAAAACAGAGAATGTTCTCTCTGGATCTGCGTTCGAATTCGGAAGTGATCGTATCGCGTTAACTAGTGATTTTAAATTTAAATATTTAGTTTCATTATTAAATTGACGTTTAAAAATTTTTTCCACATGTCATCAAAATTGATTGCTGCAAGAGTTTGTTTTTCTTCGTTTGTAAAATCAGAAAACAATGCGAGCCATTCTTCTATTAAACCATCTTCATCAAAACTACTTAAAGTTTTTATGACAAATAAAACATTATTAAATAATTTTTCTCTATTACTATCAAGTAATGCAGTCTGTAATTGAAAAACTTGTAATTTACATATGAAAATGTTGTTAATAGGTAATCGTTTCTTAATTTCCTCCTGAGTTTATTCAATTCGTTTATTGCTTTTTTTCAAGCTATTGAAACTAGAATTCATTTGTTGCAACCTAAATCTTTTAATTTTCTTGTGTAAATCTGTCAAAACTTTCTTAAACCTGAAATATTAAGTGAAAAATATTCACTTACAAATATTTCATTTTATGATAAAAATAATTATAAATCTCTTTATAATATAACTGTAGGATCAGAATGTGAAGAGTATCTTAATCAGTTAATGACAGAAGGACATGCAGATGTTGTCACAGTTATACGACAAAATTGTTTAGAATTTTATATAACTGCTTTACAATGATGCCGCAAAAATTACATTATATAATAAAATAAGACTGCGATGTTACAGAGATATCTAGATAAAAAGACGCGTCAATAGTACATGACTGATAAAATGAGACTGAGTGATAGGAAGTCATCATTTACATCATTGTAAATTATACACTTGAAAAGGACTAAATCCCATGGTCGAAACGTTGTGTTTTTAATAAATGTATCAACTGCCAGTTTGCACGTCAATTAGTGCCTCCATTTTCCTGAGTTTATTATCACTGGCGAAGAGAAGATTATTCACTTGAATTGAATAAATTTAAAACGTATTTGAGAAATAAAAAGTATGCTTTTGTATCTACATTTTCCATTAAGGACAATAAATGTTTACTAGATTTTGTTTTTTCACTGTAAACATGTTCATTTAGAAAATCTTTTATGATATCCCATAATTCTAAAATTCTATCAATACATAAATAATGTGAGAACCATCGAGTATCACATAACTTTAAAATTTTATTATGAGTATATTGAAATGATTCGCAAAATTCATTAAAAATAGTTGAACATTTTGGACTTGTATTAATAAAGTTTGCAATTTTTTTAAGGAATTCTTCACAAAAATCAGGCATTTTTGCACATGCAGCATATGCAACCAATGCAGCGGAATGACAAGGACATGAAAATGTTAACAAATTTTTGCATTTTTCTTCAAGTTTTGTTTTAAAAGATAAGTGTTTTCCTGTCATCACAGACGCATTATCGCATTATCGCACGATAGGGCAAGAATATTTGTAAATTAAATTTGAAGGCTAAACATTTCAGCTTGAAATGCATGAAATAATTTTTCTGCACTACAATCTCTTGCATCAATTTCAATTAATTTTACTAGTTGTGATCGAATATCTAAAGTTTTTGGAATCTACATATTGAACAAGAAACGTCATCCATTTATCATTTGTGATATCGGATGTTTCGTCAATAAAAATAGAAAATTTTGTATGTTTAATATTATCAGCTACTCGTTCCGTTTCGATTGGACACAAAACATTTGAAATAATTTTATTGCATTTTGTTCGACCCATACTCATGCTTTTCAACTTTGGTATTTTTTCCGATGTCTTAAAAAAGACTGAGAATCTCTTTTGCTGTTTGATGAGAAATTTTTTTTTCGACAATTAATGCTGCAAATCGTATTTCTGCTGATTTCTTTTGCTCATCAAACGTTAAAAGAGATTCGTCAGTTTGCGTATTCAAATTTTCATTCAATTTATTCGCTTCTAAATCGCTTTTTCCACATTTATTTTTGTGCATGTTGGATTCTGCGTGTTAATATATTTGTGTAATACCAGAGCCAATTGCAATTGCTCTATTACAAATTAAACAAAAAAAAATGATTTGATTTATTTGGTACTTCGCGTAGCCATGATTTAAAATCTTCTACATCTAGCCATTGTAGCCAGTGTTCTCTTATGCTGTGCTTTGTTGTGCATATTACCGCACAAAACATTTTCTTTAATTTTTTTTTTATGACATGCAGAATCCACATGCCTGGAAACGAGCGATGAACACGAAAAATTTTTATTGCAAATAGTGCAATGAAACCAAGTTTCATCAGAAGGTACCTTAGCTACCCATGTTTATATCGATCATCACTGAGCCAAGCGTCGACAAATTTGCGTTTGAATCTTTTTTTCATTTCATCGCACGTTTTCATTTTAATACAGAAATATAGTATGATAAGGAAAGAAGAATAAAGAAGCAAAGGGAGAAAGAAAATAGCAAAAGAGAAAAAGAATGAAAAGAGACGAGTAAGAGCGAAGAGTAGCAAAGAAAGATGAAAAAAGATGAAAAGAGACGAAAAAAGACGCAAAAATATGAGGAAAAGAATAAGAAAAAAAGAAGATAGAATCATAAATAAATTAAAAAATAATAAAATAAATAAAAAATATAAACTGCAAATAAAAAAAAAATACCGAAAATGCGAGGAGCTGAAAATGTGGTGATCTCTGAATCAATAAGACGTGCGTCTGCGACGAAATGCTCGATGTAAACAAATGATCAAAACATAAGAAAGTGACTTTGACTATCGCGATCACGAACTGTGCCATTATAGGTGAAATAACAAGACAATATACGTTATAATATACGTTTGACATATAATATACGTTTTTGTAAAGTATATTTTTGTTGTATTTTTATTAATTTTTGTTTTTTTGTTAATAATAAATTAAGAAAAATGGAAAGTTTAAAATATTAATTTTTATTTTTCTGCAATAAAAATTCTTTTATTGTCAACAAAATTTTAACATATTATTACAATATTTTTTTATATTTTTACTATACATTTATATTTTTACAATTATACATTTTTTTCTATTGTACATCATGTAAAGAACTCAAATTCAAAACACAACTGAAGTAAAACTTTTAAAAAATTTGGTTTTGCAATTTTTTAAAATTACAATAAATTAAATAAAAAATGCATTATCCAAAAATTATAGTAAAATTTTAGTTAAAAGATTGAATTATATAAGTATGATTTATGCTGATATTCATCCGTTCTTAAAATAACCAAAAGTATGTTTTGTAGAGATATTACTGATTGGAAAAATCGTACAAATGTCTTAAGAGTGTACATAATCTTAAAGTATCTAAAATAAGAAACACCATGAACATTAGTTCTATATTATATCAAAATATGTGCATTTATAGATTATAAAGATTGCTACTACGTATAAAAAAGTAAGACAATACATTATTGTGTACAAAATAATAAAATGCAATATCATAAACATAAATCTTTATTTATTATGTTCAAAAAGTGATAATTAAATATACAATTTGACATGTTCATATTTCACATTTCAGAAATTTAATGTAAGTTTCATTTTTTAATTTTTTTATTAACAAGACTTATCATCACAATTAGATTTTCATGTGTAAAAATAAGGTCAGGCTCTTAAAAGGCTTATTTGTATATTTGTATATTTGTTTATTAACAAGAGACAAAAATTAATAAAAAATTGAAGTAATTTTTATGAAGTCTTCACATTTAAAGGCAACTAAATATGTAAACGTGTAATAATATCCATAGATCGAGTGATTTCTTTCCAGTGCATATTAAGTACGTATATTAGATAAGGTAATTTTTTTTTACATGAAAATAATAGAAAATAAGAATAAAAGGAAAACAAGCCAATAAAATATAGGGTTAAGTTTGTTTTATATTGTTTTATTATGGATAAAAATATAAAAAAATTTATAAATACATTCTTAAAAAAATTACCATTTTGTAATTACTTTCCGTTTTTGTATAAAATTTAATTTATTACAATATGAATATTTGTTACAATTTATTATATTAATTATTAATTTTTATAATATAATTGAATAATTTAATTTATTAGAAAATTTACAAAATGAACATTAAGGTACAAAACAATTTTTTAATTAGTACTCAATGTTTAATAAACAATAATATTTTTACAATTATTTATATATTTTATTAAAATTGTTATAATTATAGTAAAATATTTTAATATACATAAAAATTTTTTAAAATTTAATTTAGATATAATTAAAACAAAAAGTATGTAATGTAACATATAATTATATAATAAAATTTTCAAAATTATGTTCGCGTAGAAACAAACAGCAATAAGAACGAACGAGGTGGCAATAAAAGCGAGTAAGAGCAATCGAGACAGTAATAGGAGCGAGCGAGGTAGCAATAAAAGTCATTAAGAGCAACCGAGACAGTAATAGGAGCGAGATGAGAATAACAGGAAAGAAAACTCAAAGTTTGGGATCGAGCCTTTCTCGCATGCTGTGTTGTTATATCTCTCTCGCTCACTCCTATCATTGTCGCGCTCATCGGCTGATGTAACGCTACAGACTATAGTGTGACGGCACCTTGGACGGCACTAAGTATAGTTCGCGAGACAGAGATATCCGTCTGCGCTCTTCCACTCGCCCGAAGTTGGCCGAGCTGCCGAGCGCACATGTACACGGGCTCTGCTTCTGTGTGCGTATGCAGCAGAACTGCGCCAGTGGCACTGGTCCGTCCTCCTGTGCGTCCTGCCGAAATACGCGCGACGAATTTGTAAACCCCCTCCGTTGGCATTGCTCGCATCGCCGACTCGGCGCCCTGGCAGGATTCCCCATCCCTCTCCACCCCCTCGGCCAAATGTCGCCAAGCGATTCTGCCGCACGCTGTACAAGTGCATCGTCCACGTTTATCGCGCTTATATCAAAGCTTCGGATTTAAGAAAGCAATATCGCGAGACAACGAAACGATACAAAGAAATCTTGCACAAAAAAAATAAGAGAACCGAGCATGCCGATCGTGAGCGGATTAAGTAACGTTAAATTTCGAATGCATAACAACATGATAATATTTGAAGGAAAAGTAAGAGAAACGAAATGTTTATGTAACAGTTATGAATAGAATCTAAATTGATGGTAATAATAATCAACTAAATTATAATCGAATTTTTATGTGGCTTGTGCAAAGGAATTTGCCAGCGGAGCAATATTTTGCAAAATCGTATGCAGGATAAAGAAATTATGCCAAGCGTGCTGAATTCATGATGAATTCTACGATGAATTGAATTATTCAAATACGACAAACGAACAAGGACAATAGAGAATTGGTGGATTTTTTTACAAGCGGTGTTCACAAAATGACCCCTTTATAGGCGTCCAATGCGTCGCAGAGCTGGATGAAAACGCATATGCGCTCGCGAAATTTCCTGTGATGTGTCAGAACCAAAACTAAAACTGTAAACCGGAAACGGACACATTTGCACAGTTTTGATGCTGTCAACAAACACGTGTCCTGTTGCTGCACTGACGTGGAGTCAGTGCCAAAAGTGGCTGTAACTCGGGAGGGACGCGTTTTATGAATATTTCACGTCAGTCTGATGAGCACATGCTTTGGAAACAACACCCTTTTTTTATACTCTGTAAATATTTTTTATGTATTTCAACATTTCCACTATTTAATATGCTTTTAACTATATTTTTTAAATACAATACATTTGTAATGTCTGTAATTAATATTTTAATGTATAGTTTATTCCAGTTGCTAATCTAATTTATAGTTTATTTTAAATCTTTATTGTCGTTTGATCAGTACGTTAGACTCACACAATATACAATTCTTTTTATTATTGCGCAAAAAATAAAACTTTTCTAATGTTTCAAATAGTTTTGGAGACATCTGGCCGTTATATTCTACCCTTTTCGCAAATGTATAAATCGTGGACTTTGTTTGCGTGCTTGAAATATATGTATAATGTATACTAAAAAATAATTTTTCATATTTAATTTATAATTAAATTATATAAATAAATATTTATTTACCGCGGTTTTAACTAGTACTAAATTAAAAGAAATAAACTTCTTAATTGATATTATTGTTTTATATGCATGTATACAGGGTGTCCCATTATAAAACATCCAGTCGAATATTTCGAAAACCAAGCCCGGGAGAGAAAAATTTTTCAGACAAAAGTTATTTGGTTTCGAGGGGCCCATAAGATGATACCATTGGTTTGACCTTGAAGAATTATTTGAAAGTTACATGAAAGTCACCTCAATTTTTTTAAATGGCATCCCCTATTTTTTATTACATATTCTTGTAGCTGACTTCAAGAGCTTTCCAAAACACTATAATAAAGTATTTTTTTATTAAGTATTTTCCGAGTTATAAAGCTTGAAATAATTTCATAATTTTACATAAACTGTAAAATATCTCGTAAAATATTTACTTTTCGATGACCTTACCTCAATACTTTTATGCACAGAATAATGAGAGGAACCAATTGGTGTCAAGAAAACACATAGTTGTTTTTAAGAAAAAATATGCAATTTGTAACTAACAATTACATATTTTTTCTTAAAACAACTATGTGTTTTCTTTACACCAATTGATTCCTCTCATTATTCTGTGCATAAAAGTATTGAGATAAGGTCATCGAAAAGTAAATATTTTACGAGATATTTTACAGTTTATGTAAAATTAAGAAATTATTTCAAGCTTTATAACTCGGAAAATACTTCATGAAAAAATACTTTATTATAGTGTTTTGGAAAGCTCTCGAGGTCAGCTACAAGAATATGTAATAAAAAATAGGGGATGCCATTTAAAAAAATTGAGGTGACTTTCATGTAACTTTCAAATAATTCTTCAAGGTCAAACCAATGGTATCATCTTATGGGCCCCTCGAAACCAAATAACTTTTGTCTGAAAAATTTTTCTCTCCCGGGCTTGGTTTTCGAAATATTCGACTGGATGTTTTATAATGGGACACCCTGTATATATATATATATATACCAATATATATATATACAATGTTAATACTTTCCTTAAGATTACTGAATGCTTTTTGTGGTAAAAATAATGGCGATTAAAATGATCAAGATCATATGTTATTAAGATACATATGTCTATAATTAATTTCACGATGTTATTACGAAAATAAAGCAACAAAAAATATGAGCTAACGAAAATACGTAATTTAAAAGAAATCTCACATCTCGCTCTATTAGCGCTGAAATATTTCTGTAGCAGGTGTTTCTTATCTCGCGACGGAATTTCGTCGACTGAATTTCTTGGATATATGTCTTCAAATGACGGCACAAGTTTCGCTTTCTTTCCTCAAACGAAACAACTGCAAACTCTGAATTCTACCTTTCGCAAAGTTATAACACTCTAATTCTATTTTACCATCACGTGTTAAATTATTTACTATACTTTTAAATATAATCCTATTGTATATATATATATTTTTTTTTTTTTTTATTAATATTATCTATACTTGAAAATTTTAAGGAATAAATTTTGTATATATTAATTTTTGCATATTTTATAGTTAGCTCATAAAGTTAACTCGTAAATTTCATAATTTTTTAATTAAAAAGTTCTTTTATCTAAAATTATTTAAAAAAATAACGCATATCTAAAAGAAGAACAAAAAAATATTTCTTTAAAACCGGAATGGATCTGACACTTTAGCCATGATAGATTTATTGTGTATCACGCAAAGTACATATCACAGTAGAAGGACTCTTAAAGAGGTTCTCTCAAGTGAATTTCAGATTTTATAAATAATATTTTTTATGATGGAATTTTAGTGATCCTCTTACAATTCTAGTTTGAATGTTCATTTTATAATCTTCGATCTTAATACAAACGAGATAAAATCACTCCTCATTTCATTCTCATATTAACTTGTTCCTGATTTATCATGTTGATATTGACTGCCTGATAATACTTTATAACTAATCCCTGAAAGTAATGAGACTTGCCAGTTTTAAAGAATTTTATTGATCACTGGTAGATAACTATGATGAGTCTCAATCGTCGATTCTGTTCAATTCTTCGTGAGCAAAGTTTGTCTATCTGGAAATTTAGCGCAGCGTTTTTACTTGTACTTTTGTTATGCATTATTACATGACCTGATTTCTTACGCGATGGTCTCATTTGTTCTATTTCTTGCAGATTGATGTAACCTTGTAAGGTTACAACAAATAGGAGAGAGAGGATATCTTTTTTCTCTAATATCAGACACAAGACTACAAAAACTTCCAAAACACATCGCGCACTTGACCGAGTATAGAATATAGAGATTTTGATAGAAAGTGTCCAATTGTCACATACAAAATACTCACTGAAATAACATACAGTAGGTAACGCACGAATTGATTGAGTGTTTCGAAAATTATAAAAAATCGTTTAAGAACTTTATCGTAAACTTACTTTAGAAATGTGTTATTTATAATTCTCCTTTGATATAATGTACAAATTGTTAATTTGCTTTTGCATATCTAATCTCCTTCTCCTTTTTTTTCTTAGTTATAAAGTTTTAAAAATTTCGAATAACTACATTGTCTTTTTATTTTTACTATAATTAATTATTTTTTTATTGTGTGTATACATGATCGCTATTTATTTACATCAAATAGAATGTTACATTTTTAATCACTTATTTGTATATGTATCTGCATTATACGGTTGAATCGAAAATAATCAAATGTTCACTGTGAAACGCATTCGTGACTAGGTAATATATGGGAGTGTTTCCCCTTCAATTTTGATGAATTTTTAATGTATTCTAGAGCAAAAAAGGAATTACTTTCTTTAAAAATAAAACTTTTCTTTGAAACTAAATATCGTCAAAACAAAAAAATAGAATAATTTTTTAAACAAAAAAACTGAATGAGTTTTAAAATTATTTTAAAATAAAGATATAAACATTTTTATATTTTTTAATTTTTTTAAACATTTCCACTACTTGCTCTTTTTTTCAAAATTTTAAAATTTTGGTATGACAATTGCAAACTCTTTTGCACAACATATTCTATTCACATCTTCCTATGATAGGAGATGACGATGGGGACAAACATATTTCGAGAGATTCTTTGTATTTAAGTATATAATACAATTATGGGAGATTTAATATATACAAATATTGTTCACACAAGCTATAGAACAATCAAATACGTAAAATCAAATTTCTTATAATAATTAATTTTGAGAAACTAAACGTAAAATTGTATATATGTAAGAAGTAGTAAACATTAATACAGAATTTCAAAATATTAGTATTAGTACATCATAAAATATCATGTACTAAACTAACGTTCGCAGAGCAATAGCATTTTATATTATTGTATACTACTGTTTTACAGTATTATTATCCAACAATATATATTTATGTATAGTGCGTATTAACTTTGCTTCGTACATTTTCATAATTTTTCATTTCTATTTTCATTTCTATCGTTGTTTGGTCTAAACTACAATTTAATTACATATTAAGAGCGCATCAAAGTCGGCAGAGAACACTTTCATGTGTTTTCTTGTGAGAAAAAACTGTGACATTACCATGAAATGCATGAGTAAATGTACTATTACATAAATTTTGGAAGGGCGAAGGCGTATCCACTTTATGTCGATTTACTGTCAACCCGACGGATCAATTGCGACGCGCGTTCAAGACAAATACAGCCGCACGCGTGTGTGCCTCAATTAATCTCTTTCTCTCTTCTACTTGATCGTAATTCTCCCCATCCTCCTTATTTTCCCTCTTCCTTTCCATACTACGTCATTCGTCTTATGTTTCTCTATTCGTCAGCTTGATTTCATTTACGTTTTTTTGCAACACGACGCCCACCGCCGTCGTCTTTCGCTGATTACGTAGGATCGTATGACTACGACGAAATTACCCAAATTTCCGGCTTCTGGAACAACGACGTTACTGCAAGCGACAACGGCTAATTGAATCTTACTTCCAAGGACGGTCGGTGAAACGAATTGTCCGAATGAAATTTTTCTTTTAATCTTACTGTCGATCATTGTTTTTGTCGTGCTACCAGTGGAAATGCTCGTTAGCCGAAATTAGTTAAAATCTCCCTGTCCTCTCGTTTCGATATCGTATGACAACACTATTACTCCGACAATTCAATTAGAATTTTGATCATTCCCTTCTCCACCACAATTTACCAAATCTTATATCTGATTTATTTTCATCATAATTGTGTGTGTGTGTGTGATTTTTATTATAAAGTTGTAAATTTCATATTTTCAACGTTACAATTGCGAACAGTCTGCTGTTAGTTTATTTGTTATTGTCTGTTTTATAAATCACACATCAACAGAAATTTAAATGATATTATAATTATATATATTTTTCTTTGCAAGAAAATTTTCTGTTACATTGGAGTAGATTTCTTTTCTAGTGAGAATTTAATTAATTACTTCTTTTGACTCTTGTTAAGCCTTAATATTTATACATACAAATATTTATAGCGATTTAAGAGTTTGGTATATTAAATTTAACATTTATATATTGAAATTTAATATTACATATTTATTAAATTACATATTTATTTGTATAATATTACATATTTATTTGTGATATTTAATTTAATAATTAAATTTTATACTATAATATTAAAATTTTACTCAAATTAAAATAAATATTACTCAAAATTAGAGAAAAATTAGAGAAAAACAAAAAAAGAGTCTGTTATCTAATCACATTTATAAAATTGAAAAAGTTTAAAACTTTAAGCTTTAAACTAACTTTCCCAGCGAATTCTAAAATGATCGATAATTTCATTGCCGCAAAATGGAATAATAATTAAAAATAACAGAAAACTACAAAAACAAATTTTATTTTTAACATAATTTTAAAGTGATAACAAAATAAATAAAGTTAATTAAATATTTAGGAAACGTAAAAATATTTATAAATCTATAAAAATCTCCCTTCAATTATATCACGTCAAGATAGATATCTCGTACTTTGTCCTATCACATTTTTAATACAACCATAAAAGAAAATGGCTTTGCGGAATAGAGTGGAGAAAAAAAATATCAATGTTTAAAATCATAATACGACGTCAACATAGCCATCTGTCATTCTTCCTCGCATATCGGGCTTCGTAACTTCCGTCAAAATAGCTACCTATTCTGCCATTCTCATGTGCCTGCGGTTTCGCATGACTGAGATTACCTTTCATATCCGCGGTATTGACATTGCAAGACATATTTTTCAAAGTATCGGAAGGATGATTGGGACAATGGCGGGAGGGAGCCCAGCGCGAAAACTTGGAGAGGAACGGATCATAAATCTCAGGCCGTCATCGTCGACGGATCCAGCTGCAGTATACGACGATGCAGGCTCGAGTATCGACTTTTCCCATTGGCAAACGCCAGTGGAAAAAGTTAAATGAACTCTCGAGGAGCCACCTCGTCGACAGCTTCACGTTTCCCGGACGATGTACAAACGTACAAAATCGTACGAAAAAGATTTCCGAAGTGGCGCAATGGAAAACTGCATTATTCGCGGGCTCGGTTAAGACCCGGATTCGAGCTCGTGAGCGTTTTTGAATCCGGCGAGCGAGCACACTGCCGGATCCTCGAGTTTGTCTTCGGAGGACGATAATTCTCCGTCACGTTAAACGGAAAACCGGAGATCCGGCTGTGTCGTTCGAATTTATCGCCGGATTGTCTCGCGAAAGTGAGAGGGAGAAGGAGGGAAGAGAAAGAGAGAGAGAAGAGGTCCGCAGGAGTCAGGATTATCGGATCGCAATTATTATTGACTATGACACGTCAGGTGTCTTCGGGTAATTGATAACCCGATTTGCATCTTTTTAAAACGTCATTCGTAGCGCGTCTTTTTTTCAATTTGAAGCGTATTAACGCGTGGAAACGTGGAACGTCGAAATTCTGCGGTATTTTTCGGGACACTTGGACGCAGTGCAGAGAGGGCGACAGAGTTATCGGTATCTCCTCCCTCCTGTCCTCTATCTCACTCCGCCAGATCTCTTCCTCCCCCGCTGCAATCCACTTTCATCTCCGTCGCTATTATCCCGGCGAGAATCTCAAAAGAAACTGTTCAAATCTCGCTGGCGATCTCGGCAATGATCTCTTTCCCTCGGCACACAATGAGACAAGGACGCTCCCTTCGTTAGTACAAACTGCATATAGGTGACTCGCGCCGTGGAGAAGGGCAAGTCTCCTCTTTTGTCCTCGCCGAGACGCTCGTTCCATCATGCATTTTTTTTACTTTTAGTAAAAAAACTTTGAAAATCATTTGCTTCGCTCGTCTTCATTTTTTTCTTTCCCATTGAGCACGTCCTTCCCTTCACTCGCCTTCACGACTTTATATTCTTTCGCGATCTTCGGAACCGCGGGAATTCACGAAAATTAATCGCTCGTGGCGGAACTATCGCGGAAGAATTTCGGGCAATTTTAAACCGGCATTCCCCGTCAGGACCTCAGGAATCGCCCATTGATTAAAGATTTCCCGTCGTCGTTTTTTCCCGTACGAAACTCGATGGACCTTTAATCGAATGGCCGTGGCGCGGGGGTTAAGGGCAAGGTCGTCGTCAGCCGGTATGACACGCGACCCATAACCTTCGGCGCGATATTAGGGAACCGAACCGCGTGTAATCGAGTTTCGGGTTGCGGCTACTGGCTGCTTCACGTGCGTCTAATAGCCGCCCAGCCCTAATGCATACGATTGAATATGCGAATTAGCTCGCCTTGACGCCCAAAGCACGAAACGAGTCATTCATTTTCCCATGGATCGATACTTAAGGGTATCCGAGAGTCCATCGGGTGTATTTTCCGGATGCGAACCAGCGATTGCCGGCTACTCGAGATGCACTTCCACCTAAGTGTACCGAATTCATGATGTAATGCGTTGCGAGGGGGAGATACTAATGCTGTGAACGTGCTTGTACAAGAATTTCCTTGTTCGCGGCGCGAAATGATAAATTGAATGAATGATAAATTTCGTCGCAGTGACCGGGCACAATATATATGTACATCTTGCGTCTTCATTTATTGATTAAAATTCCTTCTTATCTCCGTTTTAGAATTTAGTTGGACGTTTAGTCTATATTAACAAACTCGAATTTATTACACTTACACAGCAATTCGCGTGAATATAATAAATTAATCAAAAGTAAGTATATATAAACTAGGAAGAAATTATTTAAAATAAAATTTGAATGATATATATATATATATATATATATATATATATATATATTTATAGAAGAAAATAATTGAACTTTGTTTGTTGTAATTAATTTAATCATTTATTTTATTAAAAAGTTAATGATACTTTAAAAATTTATTATTAAACATAATTATAGGGAATATACTTTAATGTATTAATAACATAATTACATATAGAGAATATACTTTAATGTATTAATTTCATAAATTTTACGTTTAGCAAATTTAATTTTAGATTGAACGGTGAATTTCAAACTAAGATTTGTGATACATAAATTTATCAAAATTATGAAATTTAAATAAAAGCGAAATTAAAAGAAGAAACACACTGAAAAAGAACGCCTTTTAGATAATTCGGTCCGAATTTAGGCGGGTCGTATCTAATGCGACAAAAGGGGATGAGTCTTCCTCAAAAGTCGCGACCAAATGAAAGAAAAGCAGAGGCTGGAATGAGCTGCGGGCTTCGAAGCAGAATCGAAGGTCACGGCCTTGTCTGACTACGAAACCCCGCCGTTTCATCAACTTGGATTCTGCGTTACTCGAATACTTGAGTGAAATATTAGATACCTAATCCCATGCCACGTGCGTCACGGAATCCTTTGCTCTTTTTTCGGGATCCATGATTTCTATCGGTGGGAAACATGCGATATCTCCTGTATATCGTTCCTGGATATTCGTATCCGAGGTCGAGGTCATCAACGTTAATCGGTGACCCTTTAAGCCTGATCTCATAATCGACAACGTAATTTGATTCAGTTGAGCGCTCGATCGGGCGCTTAAAACTTATTTACCGAACGTATTAAGTGCCTCCGAGAACATCCCTCTGGACCCGCAACCGTATTTAGCTACCAAACTACTGTTCTCTGAGGATCAGATGATATCATGATTAAAATAAATATCAAAAAATACATATGAAAATAAGTAATTTAATTTTTTAGATAATATATTTGAAGATTGAGAAGAGGGTAATTGAGAAAAACTGGCGGTTGATAAAACAATTATTGATTATTCCTTCCAGTGGAAGTAATTAAATTTTACTTACTGTAATTACGTTAAAAAGTTAGCGATATTATAATTGCTGAGAAAGAACTCTGTTCTTGCAGCAGAACGTCTCTTCCGTAAATGGTATTGGTTGTTGTTTTTGCTGCGGAAGGCAAAGGAAGAACGTTTTTGTCACATCATTTTAAAAACGAGTATAGGTAGACAATCGTCCATCATCTACAGTAAATCGCAATAAAAAGACAATCAGAAACGACTCACGCTGGCAGCATTATCAATAATTTACACCAATGCTCTTTTGATATCTCCGATTCCTTTAACGAGAAATTAATAACGCGCCTGCGCGCGATGATTTGATCTATCGTAATTAAAACACCCACGCTGATTTAATTAAATAGAGAGATTCCTCAAATGTTGGGGAGGACTTTGAGAGGAATTACGGGATATCGGCGTTGATGAGTCTTCGAAGGTCAAGCTTCATGACGACCGTGATTGCGCCCGTGAATGCGCAGCCAGCATATTTCAACTCACTAAGAAAGCTATAATTAGAATTATAGAACTATAAAAAAATGTTAATTAAATTATTGAAATTAAATGAACATTTAAATAAGCCGATTTTACAAATCTTACAATTAAAGAGTCACATTCCGTTTTTGAGAGATCAAAGGAAGGTTGTTTATTATTTTCACGTCATTTTATTTATAATAAAATTTTTGTTCCAAAAAGATAAGCTGTTGACCATTAGCCAACATACATTAGTTAGAATAAAACGTGGAAAAAATTTATTACTTAAACATTTTATAAAATATCATCTAATAAGGAACGCTAGAATATATGTAGAATATAAATTACACGTATGTTACACTTTGTTACATTTTACATGTACATATTACATATATGTATATTAAATAATTTTCCAATTAACATAATCAGGGTAATAACCGAAAAATGGACTTACTCGTAAAATGTATCTGTACATGATGTGCAACGAATTATATTAATATACAATATATTAATATTATACATAAAATAAACGTTTGTATCTCACGTCATAATATTAGAACGATAAATAATCTTAGCTAATCTAGTAACGATGCTGCCGCGCAGTTACCTAATCTATCTTGATGAGTCGAAAAAAGAACATGGAAGGTCAAATACCGTAGACAGTGCCGTATATTTACAGAAATAAATGATTTCCTGATTCTGACGACGTACGAATACTTTGGCAACGAAATGACACGCCGTAAGCACGCATAAAATATACAACAACAATTTAGACGCAAATATGCGTTAAATTGTCTGACAGGAATCTTCGCAGCCGTTGCATCCTAATACTCCTTGAAGGTTTCTCCCTTTCTTTTTTTTTTTTACAAATCGATGCCGCTAGTAGAGCATGTGGCTGGTTCTTGATGTACCTGCAAATTGATTATCTGCTCAATTTTGTCAGATATACATTACGGACATTAAGTTCAAACGCGACAGATTTTTAACATTTTTTTTTGTTTCTGTCTCTCGTTTGTCAATAGTACTTTCCATTTTCGTCGATATTGACCTACCGTGAATAGTCGATGTGTTTGGTAGGGAGCTCGCTAATGATATCTCCGTACCGGGATGCTCGTGTATCACTGTTTCGGTGATATTGTTCTCCGCTTCGGAATGAGCACGGCGATGCTCCGCTTTCCGTCTCTTCTCGGTACCGATGCAGCAATGTTGCTGCTGCTGCTGCTCCCGTTGCAATGTCATTTCGTGGGTATAAACGGATTCGCCGTTCGAGAAGGAGTGAAACCGCTGCCGACGTTTCGCTGCCGTTGCACGTCTCCCAACCACGCTGGAGGTATCGTGGCTGCCACGCGAGACGTCATTGCATCTCTCGCGACGCTGAAGAGACTTGAGCGAGTCTTCGTACCCGCTAAAAGAAAATAGAAGAAAATTTTGCCACAGAGGAGGGAGGGTATAAGAGATATGAAACCCGAGTTAAATAAATTAATAAGACAATTATGGATGTACAATGCATTAGGATAACAAAGTTATTTCGTTATACGATTAAAATATGTGCTTTTGATAAATAAGCTTAAAATTCACGTATGATAATTGTATTTCTCATTTTCCATATACATTTATATAACTTATATTTATTAATATATTTATTAATATATTAATTATTAATAATTTATAATTATTGTATTATATTTCTGAAATTTATTATTTTTTTTATTACAATGTAACCAAATTCGACATGATTCGAGCCTTTTAGCGAGGAAACCGCGTTCGACTAACGAGAACCTATATGTAGAAACCCAACTTACTTGCTGCTCTCGCCACTGGAAGGACTGGACGAGTGACTGCAATGACAAGAGGTACGCGCTACGATACCAGAGTCCTGACCACTAGAATGCAAGGATGTCGCGGATGCCTCCAGGCCTTTCAAGGTACCCGTCGACCTCACCACGTGTTTTGCGCTCCCGCTCATCCTGAAAATAACCCGTAGCAATGGCGTCGTAAAGTAACTCATTGTTAGAAATTTCTTGATATTATATAATCTACAGAGAGTAAATGCGAGTTTTCGGATACACCAATTACATAATTATACTTCGATTTTCTGTTTCTTCGAAAAGTCAAATTTTTATGAAATTTAATATTTTTTTAAATGAATTTTTAAGATATGAAACGATAATTTATCTACTTGTACATGTAAAGAATCTCTTGTAAATTATTCTTACAAACACAAGGCCATCTTTTTTTGTGAAATGTAAATAAATTTTATATTAATAGAAATACATAATAAGAGAACTTATTATTAAAAATATTTAATGTTAAATAAAATGTTAACTTATTTCTTTACAAACGTTGATCAAATACTAGATAATGAAGAAAGTTCATATATATTTAATATATAGTTCATGTAGATTTAAAAAGAAAAAATGAAACGCTATTAAAACTTAGAGTATAATCTCTATAATCTAAAATTAATATACATATATTAATTTCGATTAAATTCAACATGATTACGTGCTTTCATGTGCGACATTTTTACGTTATAAAAAATTGTAATAAATATTCAGCAAACACCAACTAACAGTAACATTACATCAATATTATAATTTCCCACTCAACAATGTAACTATTATGTACAACATGTGTTATTGCACTTATATTGTTATGTGACAAATTATAATATTGATGTTACTATTAGTTGATGTTTGTTGGGTGTCTACTAAAGTCATAATATTTTTTCTAATAATCTTTAAGCAGACTTACGTATGAAAGCGGACGCAATTTCCGTGCTCGCATATGCTCTGTCGCCTGGGCATCTCGGAGCAAAAGGGTTCCGGATCGTAATGGAGACCGTCGACGAAGGCGGGAAAGAGCGGCGGCTTTTGCAGAGTGCCGGCGGGATCCGTCAGAGCGAATCCGACCGGGCCGATCGTCGAGAACATGGCCTTGTCTCGTCGTCTACGACTAACGAATGGAATTCGAGACTCCCATTCAAAGGGCGCACTTTGTTGACGATGATAAAAAATCGGCATTCAAATTAACCGATGCCAATTAAGTTACCAAAAACACCGAAGCGATTAGATTCTCTATTCCATTATTTTGTTCCAGAATTTTTTCTTATATGATTAAGCGGCGCGATGGGTTTAGATAAGGTAATAAAATATATGTTAATGATTATTAATAGATAATAGTTCAACATTTCAGTGTACGAGAGTGTATTGTAAGAGAAGAAAAAGGAAATGATAAGACCCTATAGCCAACATGGTTCCAGGTATTAGTATGGCAGCGTAGATGAGCGTTGTATTGACCTTAGGCGAGGTGGCGAGCGAGCAAAACTATATTCCGCGTACCGTTTGTTGCGACGAACACAGGTAACACATAGGGCGGTCACAAGGGCGCCTACAAAGACGACACAACCAAGTACCACAACGCCCACTTCGAGGGTAGACAGCAAGTAACGCTGATTACTTCTACGTGGAGCGTTACCAGCGATTTCCAGCACGCGATATTCATCCAGTTCGCGTTTTATGTCTGCTTTCTTGTTATTAAAAACACTAAAAAATCACGCATAGATATATAATAATTTTATATGTATTATATATATATATTATTAAAAGATGAGTATATATATATTATAATACATATAAAATTATTATATATACATAATTAAAAAATCAGGTTTGTTATGATATTTGGACATCAAATATAAAAAAATAACTAATTTGAAACTTTATATAAAATATTAATTAATATTTTATATAAAGTTTTATATAAAGTTTAATTAACCTCCACTTCGTAATATTGATAAATTTTCAATGATTAATTTAAATGATGTATTAAATTATTGGAAAAAAACGATTTCCAATTGATTAATAAAATGTAGGGATTAGATAAGGAAGACGAATCTGAGATGGAAATTATTATCTTTCATGGAAGACAACAGTTCGGTTAGTCACCTGTGCAAAGTTTCCATGTCTACCATGACATTCCGATGTGGGTCGATCGCGTACAGGTAAACATCGGTACTGAAAAATAATTCAAAATATAACGAGCGATCGTCAATTTATTCGATCATCTTATATGATATCGGACAAATCACTTACGAGGCTGCGTCGATCAAGTTCTTCTCGATATGGGGTTCCAGCTTTCTTATCCGCACGTCCAAACCAGTGACATTCTGCAACGTGCTGAAAGACAATTCGTAAATGTCGCCATGCTCACTGCGATATCGCGAACAGAACTTACATAGTGATGTTCTCGAGCTCAGGCTCAATCTCGATAGGCTTCCGACCCATGACCATGACGACTTGTTTATGATCATCCAACACGTACACCTACGAGTTTAAAAGCAAGATACACACACCGGATGGCAGAATAAACTGTCAAGGTTGGCGCCGAGTGAAGTGAGTGGGAGCGAGAAAGCTTCCGCCTTTTGAAACATCCCATTTCCCCGGGGGGAAATTAGCCCGAGCGCTATCTCTAACGGCGAGTAATTAAGATACACCGCGTGAAACGTACGTGAGAGTGCAGAGTGTGGACTTACGAAAACGTTGGCGATGCTGCTGCGCCCGCTCTCGGCACCCTGCCTGTCAGTGGCCTTGACGTCGAAACCGAAGACGCGACCGGCGTCGCGGCCAAAACTCGCTACGGATCGCACTTGACCGCTGAGTGGGTCAATGGCGAAACGCGGGACATCCTCCCGGCCAAGAATTTGGTAGCGTATTTCACCATTTACCCCCAGGTCCGGATCCTCGGCCTGCGATTCGCCAAGTCCAAATAAATTCCAATACTAAAGCTTAGGTAGCTGATTTTTAAAGCGCTTCAAATATTTAACTCGCAATTCTTTAATTATTATAAGATACAATACCGCAAATGTGTGGTATTACTTGTTTCATTAGCATGTTACATCGCAATTAACAGAATGGTCCATATATAAGCAACAACAAAGAAATTTGAGAGAGAAACTGTCTCAGAAAATTAAATAAAATCCGAAAGGATAAAGAGACATCAAGGACTAGTACGAGAAGGTGCAGAAAACTGATGTAAAAACCAAAATGAATTAAAAACTCGCTTTGACTCGCGTCCACGTCCGCGTATACGTACCTCCACTTTGACGACCTCGTAACCATAATGAGCAGTGGTGGGTATAGCAGCGAGGATGGGCCTGTCCTTTGTCTTAAATCTGGGTGCGTTGTCGTTCACATCTTTTACTCTGACAACCACTCTAGCTTCATTAGGGGCCAGTCCATTCAACCTCTCACCAATGACCGGATAGATCATCACCGGCATGCCGCGGCCGAGCTTCAGTCGATCAACCCTGACCTTGACCTCGTACCGATCTCTGGCCTCCCGATCGATCTCCGTCATTAAATACAAAGAACCATTTTTAGGATCGACCGAGAAGTGCTCCCTGCCGTCAGAACCGTCAGCCACAACGCTGTATCTTATGTAATCACCATGACGATCGTCTGCGAGATCGAGCTGCGTAATCAGCAACGGCACAGAAGCGTTCTCGTCGACCTCCACTTCATAATATCGATGCCGGAACATTGGCATCTTGTGTACCTCGTTGTCCGCCTCCTCATCATCGTCGACGTTCAACACCGTGACGAGGACTACGGCCGAGGAGGTCAAACTGATCGGCGAACCAAGATCACTCGCCGTGACGATCAAACGATGATTGTTCTTGGTCTCGTAATCGAGCTTGGCAATGGTCGTAATAACGCCCTCCTTGCTGTCCACCGCGAAATACTGTTTGTCCGCATGATCCTGATAGCTCAGGTCGAACAGGATCAACCCGTTTCCGTTTCCGGCGAAATCACTATCATTTGCGTATACTTTAGCAATTTGCGTGCCGGTCGGACTGTTCTCAAGGACAGAGACCCGGTAGACCGGCAACTGATTGTCCTCCTCCAGCTCGTCGTAACTGTGGAACATCGGCGCATTATCGTTCACGTCCAATACGTTTATCTCCACCTCCACGGAGGAGCTCAGACTCGGTGAACCTTGATCGCGAGCGATCACGAGAAGACGATGAGTCGTAGCCCTCTCTCGATCGAGAGTCCCGCTCACTCGTATCACTCCCTCATACGGATCCACTTCGAACGATCGCGACCCGTTACTGGCTCGTTCCGAATCCTCGTGGCTGGTGATCAACTCGTAACTGAGGTTGGCGTTCTCGCCGAAATCGTCGTCGAGAGCTTGCACCGCACCGACAGCGCGATTGGAGTAAGTGCCCTCAGCTACGTCAAAAGTGTACCAGGACTTGTCGAAAACGGGCGCATGGTCATTCACGTCCGTCACGTGGATCCTGACGGTAATGTTATCCGCGAGACCGTCTGAATCCCTCGCCAGGACGAACAGCCGAATGTCCTTCTCCGGAGGTAAGCTTCGGGCAATGGATATCTCAGCCGTGCGCGGATCGAGATGGAAGTAACGGCGGCTGGTCGCGTCGTAGCGACGCGATCGAACCCCGCTGGAAGTCGTTTCGTTTCCTAGACTGTACGTTATCGCCGCGTTCGCGTCTTCGTCCTTGTCATCCGCCAGCAGACGTATTATCGGTACGCCAATCGTCGTGTTTTCCGGCACCAGCAGTAACGGCGAACGCCGCCCACCATCCGAATCCTCCGGTTGAGCTTCTTCATTTTCTATCACGTCGGTAGACGCATCGTCACTTGAGTTGTACGATACACGCACTCCTTGATCCGGCAGGACTATCATCCGTATGAACTTCGGAGCGTTGTCATTCGCGTCGAGCACCGTTATCCTCAAAGTGCTCTCCGATTTCAGTCCGCCTGTGTGAGAAACAGACAAATACGTACTTACTTACTTACTTTAATGTTTGAACATCAAAGGGAAATACGGATAATTAATGGAAGACTTACCGCTGTCAGTGGCAGTAACTTGGAATTCGTAGTTTGCCCTTGTCTCGCGATCCAAGGTCCCGTCGATACCTTCGAAGTACACTTGGCCCGTTATCGGATCGACCCTGAACAGACTGCTATTGTCGCCCCACAATGCAAACATGAAATCCCGATTTTCACCCTCGTCTTTATCGCTCGCCGCAATCGGATTTGTCAGAGTAACTTCCGTTCCCGCAGGACTGTTCTCCATAATCCGACCTTCGTAAGTGGACAACGTGAATTCCGGTGCGTGATCGTTTTCGTCGTCCACAATTATTCGCACCTGAGCATTGTTAGGATCGTAGTTAGAATCGTAAATCCAACGATTAAAACGACAGGTGAACAAATACCGGATCGTGGCTCGATTTACGATAAACTTACCTGAAACACGCCCACACCACGCAAACTCTCGGCAATTACAGTGATACTGTAATTCTCTCTTGCCTCGCGATCCAAACCTTGAGGAGCATAGAGAGAACCGTCGTTCATAATGGCAATATCAGGCACATCCTGCTGATTGACGATAAGAAACTGAGTGCCGGACATAGCCGCCGTTGTGCCATTGTGCAGAAGCACTTGGCCGATCAATGCGCCGGGAACATTCTCCTTCACATGAAAAGCCAGAAGAGCGGTGGTCGTTCCCCTGCAATCAACGGTCATCGACTTTTGAGTAAGCAAATGGTATCCACCCAAGTCGCGAGACCTTTGACCTTTCGACACGTCCGACGAAGTCGGTCGGCAAATCTGGCGTATCGATCTTGTGAGAGAGATACGTTAGCGAACGCGGCAAAACACAAGTTCGCAAAAGACATTACTTAACAACGAATACTCGGAAGCGGGAAGTAATATGAGTTGTCAACAAAAGTACGCTAATGTAATTCGACAATTATATAATTTATCTAATACGATATCTAATAACCGGTAAATCAGACGTTAATTAGCGAAATTTTTTAAACGTGACCAATAAATTAAAGAAGACGCTTCGTTCTCACTCGTAGAAAGTGTCATGAGAGAACAAATCAACAATAAGTATTATGAAGTTTCACTCACTTCGTGAAGATACCCCTGTCATCATTCGGATCCACCACGTGGATCGAAACGTTCGTGATGAGCGTTAGTTCCCTCTCATCACTGACGACCGCCTCGAAGTCGTATATGGAACGGTCGAAGCGCTCGATCTCCTCCACGACCGTTATTGTGCCCGAGCGCTCCTCCACGGCAAATGGAACTGAAATCCCATCGTATATGTATGCAGCATGTGTTACGCATTTGCATGAATAATATAGGCATTTTGCGCATCGCGTGTTTCCGGCCGCGGCGGCGTATTGAAATTAGAGCGCACCTGGGGATACCCCCAGCGTGAGCGGGGAATTTATTAGACCGTTAAGAAGCCATGATGTATGTAGCTTTTAATTCCCGCGTCATGGATAACGTTTAATAATTAACGCGCCGCACGCCGTCGTTGTCACGTGTACACGTACCTCCGTCCTCGTAACCGTGCAGAAGGTCATAGATAAGGTCATTCGTTTTGACAGCGTCATTTAGACGAATCTGTCCGACACTGGTACCTACGGGCACGTTCGCACCGACCCAGAACTCGTAGGGCGCACCGACGAAATCTGGTTCCCACGAATTTGGACCTGAAACCCAGAAATATGTCGGATAACGTCTCAGTAAAGACATATTAAGCAAAAATGTCTATCAAAAGGTAAATTGCTTCTCAGACTATCTAAGTTATCTATTTGGTCTTTAAAAAAATAATTATTTCAGTAAACAATAGAAAAATAATGAATAATTTTTTATATTTGCAAGTTTCCTCTTTTATTATTTTTTAACTCAAACGGCGCTTATTTTTTATATTCAATTTCAAACAGAAGCTCATAATTATATCTGCTACTTTAATTAAACAGTCCATTAAATCCGCCACTGTTCTCAAGACATTCTCAGACTCACCATCCGCTCGGAAAACGTCCACCGTGACGACCGCTAAAGAGAATCTTCTCTCGCTGGGATTCGCCGGCTGATCAGCTGCTTCGACAAAGATCGCGTGTCTACCTTCGAGTATCGGGCTCTCCGATACCGTGATCAGGCCCGTGCTCTCGTCCACCGTGAATGGCGGTTTCCGAAGCGTAGAGTTACCAGGTTTTTGCAATCGGTAGCGGACCAATCCATTGGGACCCAGATCGTCGTCCACCGCGTGCACCTGGCCCAATACGGTGCCGACTTTTACGTCGCTCCTCGCTACTAGTTCGTAAAGATTGCCCGGCACAAAAATAGGATTGTTGTCGTTGGCGTCGAGGAGGGTGATCTCGACGTCCACGGAAGATCCTTTCGATCCGTCGCTCGTCACGACGACGCTCGGCCTATGTTCCACGGCGTGGACCTTCATCTTCAGATGATCGCGCTTCTCGCGGTCTAGGACCGTCTGGTCCTTTACGGTAAGCCAGCCAGTCTCTGCATTCACGGAAAAAGCGCCCGATGGATCCTCCAGTTGATAATCAAACTCCCCGTTCTCGCCTTGATCCTTGTCACGCGCGATCACCTGCAGCACGCTGAAGCCGTTCGGCAGATTCTCCACGATGCTGATGTTGTACAGATCGACCTCGAACTGCGGCAAATTATCATTCAAATCCAACACTTCCACTTCGACCCGCGCGACGGTCATCTTCAACGGGTTGTCCACCTGCGACGCGTGTATCTGAAGATTGAACGTATTGCCCGGCAAGCTCTGTTCGGCGTCCAGATCGATCGCACGTTTCAAGAACAACGAACCGTTCTTTGGATCGAGATGGAAGAAACCCCTCTCGTTACCGGATATTATATCATATCGTACCGGCACATTTATGTCTCGATCGCGATCGGCCGCGTGGATCGGATTAGTAAAGTTTATTTCTGTGAAGATTGGATGTTCCTGCGAAAGAAAAATACACCGTGCTCCAGAATTTAAAAATATTACAGTGAAAAAATTATTAAATGCAACTTTGCAAAGTATCTAAAAAATATTGTTAATTTTTCTTCCTGAATATTTTATCTTGAATATTTCAAAAGCCAAACTCAGAACATTTGATTTTAACTTTTTCAATTTTCAGTTTCAAATATATTATATATTAATAATTAAGTTTCTAAAATAAAATCTTGTTTAAATTTAATTTTGTATATTAAGTAATTCTCCGCATCTATATCTTCACCTACATGAAATATTTATTACTTTTACTTGAATTCCAATACATTCAGGATAATCGGGTTATTGAAACATCTTGCATATCAAATACACAAGAATAACTTTTATAATCGTACCGGCATAGGATAAAATTCGTAAATTTTCGCCTTGTAGATGTCCCGCGTGAATTTCGGATCAAGATCATCGTTGTCCATCACAGTTATCTTTACGGTGCTGTTCGTGCTTCTGGCGGGAACGCCACGATCCTGAGGAATTGCATCATGTGTTACGTCAAGAATTACTATTACAAACCAATCCGGTTTGTCATTCACTGCTGAGTTGCAATTTCTTACAATATGTTGACTGTTACAGAATGCAATAGTCGTTTAACTTTTCATATTTTGGAATAAGATTCCGTAAAGCTGTAGAAAGAATTGATTATATTTTTCAGATACGTCATGTTACTCACGGTCGCAGTAATAACCAAGATGAATTCACGATCCCCGCTGTCGTAGTCGACCGGCTTCCGGAGTATGAGGGCGGTTCTGTGCCCGGATTCGAGAGAGAACTTGCCCTGCTCATTTCCCTTCACGATAGCGTAATAGACATCGCTGTTCGGCGTGTTTGGCTTGTCGCCATCTAGCGCGTGAATCCCGCGAAATATTGTCACACCTGCGACAATTTTATTCGGAATCTTTTATGCGGCAATTTCTCGGAAAAGCGAGAAGATATGAGAGGAAAAAGTCGCTTTTCGATTCTCGGTAGAATTTGAAAAAGTGGAATTTAATATGGTAAAACTGCACGCCCGGTCTCTCAGAAAAATATCGCGGAAAATGTCATAGAATGTCGGATTCTACGTGCTCGATCGTATGCAGTAAGCGAGTAACATTTTATTTCCAAATAAATTATGCCAAAGCAGCTAAGAATATTAATTACGCGACATTCAGGTTCGCGGCAGCGATTTATGATGCCATTGTTGGGTGTAATATCTTACCGACTGGCGTAAGCTCGTCCACCGTCACGTGATAAGGCGCATCGACAAATTGTGGCGCGTGATCGTTTATATCCTCCACGTAGATCGTCACCGACAAATGCGACGATACCTAAATATAAACGACAGAACGTAAGTCACACTCGGTGGCTGCACCCGATCAGTTTCCCCCCTCGTCGATCGGTCGCTCGCCTCTCTAATCCATGCTGAATTATGCGTCTCCGGGCTCGTTTTACGGCGTGAGTCATAAAACCGATGCTATCGCGTTTGAGAAATGAAAAAGGGGATCGATGGTTCCTCGGAAAAACAGTACTTTGCGCGCTCCGACGGTCTACAAATTACCCGCGAAATGGTGTTTAGGCGCGTACATATTCGATGCGATGGCGAGTTAAGCATCGGATCTAGCGCGCGACCGTTCACGCGAAAGCCGTAATCATCGGTAATCAAGTCGAGTAAATAGTGTAGAGTAGACAGCAATATCGCGTGGCGCGCTATTGATCACCACTTTCCGCTCGTTCCCTCGCGCGTTACGCTCGTCGCGGCCGAGTATCTTCGAAAGCAAGTAAGAGTCGGTGAATCATTAAAAAGCGGAAAGTGGCCCGAGAGAAACGTCAACTTGCATCCCCCGATTTGCACAAAACGAAAATGTTCGATATTCTGAAAATCATAAAAACAACGAAATTCCCGGCATTAGGGAGCTATTAAGTGTGTGCCGTTGCGTGCGTTAACGACTCTTACCCGCTTCGGCATTCCGCGCGGGTTACTCGTTACATAAACGCTTATTATCACGCGCAAAAGAGCTTGAAACCGATAAATTTTTCACCGTTCAATCGTTCTTTTCTCGCATCGAACCGGTTCACGCACGCTCTAATTGCACGCTCGAATAGAAACCAAAACCAAAAAATTCGCGCGTTTACGACAAGGAGCAAAGAACATCTAAGGCAATATAAACTCGACAAAGGAACATCGCAAACTCGAAAATTCTGATTTTAATGAAACTTTGCACACATGTAGGGAGAGGGGGGTAAATAGATGAATTTAGAAATTTTTAGTTATGGCTTAAAAACGGTCCTAAGGGGGAACCCACCTCTTACATGTAAAGCGGCTTTTTGCTTTTCTCGATATCGAAAATTATTCGAGAGATCGAAAAATGTTTTATACAAAAAATTCATATAAAAAATACCTCTATTTAACCACATTAATAAAATAAAAAAATTATTTTTAAAAATTTTGCCAAAAATCGGAATATTAATGTGGTTAAATAGAAGTATTTTTTCTATGAATCTTTTGTATAAAACATTTTTTGATATCTCAAATAATTTTCGAGACATATCGAGAAAAGGGAAAAGAATCTCTTAGAACCGTTTTTAGGTCGCAACTGAAAATTTCTAAATTCATCTATTTACCCTCCTCCCTACATGTGAGCATTTTCGGGTTCGCAATGTTCTCTTGAAAGTTATCGGGTGGTAGGTCTCAGGGGAAGACTGGTATTTCAAATTTGACTGCGAGTTCAACGATCGACGAAGCGTATAATATACAGTTTTATGTCTTTACCAACGAGTCACCAGAGCCCGAGTCACAGGATACGCGAAATTTTAATAAGTTCCTTGGCGACTCCGCGTCCACCAGGTCCTCTAGAGATTGCGCCAGAATCAGGGAAACATGCGTCTCGTTCGTTTCCTTGTAAGTGAAAAAGCCGGCATCCTCCTCCTACGAGATTTATTTTTTGTGTGCATCGCTTCAGATAAATAAATTGTAATATGTAGGGATTGTGACCGTACCTTGTCGACCGGCGTAATGGCGAATCGATTTCTCGGATGTGCCTCCAGTGAAAGAATTTCGGTCCCTGTTTCCAGATTCTCCGGTACTCTTACGAATTTCAGATACTCTCCGACGGGATAAAACTGACATCCTGACGAGAGGAGGGAAACGCGGCATTAAACTTGGATGTAAATTGATTAGAAGCGAGCGCGAACAGTTACGGGATTTAGTCGGAATTAAAATGCAGGGAATGCAATTCGCAAAGTACACAGTTTCGAATAAGCATGTGCTCTTTAAATGGAAGTAATGGAACTTCAAGTTAGTTTCATTTCCACTTTTATTTCTCTCTATCATCAAATAAGAAATAAAAAGGCATCGCCGTGTCGAATACATCGTCATCGAACGACGACATAAACAGTGTTGTTTGCCTTCGCCAGTTTTGCGTCAATTTCCGCCTACTTGCCGGCAGACTTTGTTTCTTCTCAATTTACTTTCGAAGTTTATGACAAGGAAAGATAGATGTATACGTATGCAGCCAAAATAAAATATTTTGAAATTTCTAAATGGAGTTATGCTAGCTATCGTAAATATAAAAGTTCTCTTTCAAGTACTTCTGTGTAGAAAGATATATTGAGAGATTCTTCGATATATTATAATTAATTGAGTGATATATTATATATAATTTATGTATATTTTTATAAATGTATGCGTAATTAAAATACTTTTTAATAAAAAAAAAGTCAATGTTGAAAAAAAATTTAAGAACGAAAATATTTTACTTTATTTTATCATGTTTATATATTAAAATATACATGTGTACATATATCTAAATAAATACTTAAATATGCAAACTTTCTTTACAATTAAATTTCTCCGTGATACATTTGCATAGTATATCAAATAAGTACATCATACACGTAAAATGTCAGGAAGATCGGTAATTCGAACATCACGCAATCTTGTTAAAGAAATAATAAGTTAATCGCTAATAAAATTTCACGCTTGTAATGTCTTCTATTCCAAACTTTTATGAGTGTCTACCGGTACACTTTTCTAAGGAAAATCAATTTCCGATCAAGTTGAAAGATACGTTTATAATTTTTTATGCTTTTTCTTCAAAATATGTAAGAATATATAGAATACGGTTTTTTATTTTTATATTATTTATATTTTATTTTATATTATTTTATTTTTATGAGTATGAGCACACTTTTCAAATAAAACAAAAGCGAATGAATCATATTCGAGAGGTATTACCTCATATTTTATATTTCAGATAAAAACGTTCCCAGATCTGCCATATGTTTCAACACTCGAAAGCGATGTGAGTAGCACGTTTTAAACTTAAACGATTCTCCGGCTTTACACTATTGTTGCGTACGCAATCCTCGCAGGGAACACGACCGACTAATTACCCAGCATAATCTGGACGCGAGAGTGAAATATCGCTTCCGACTGCGAAAGAGAACGGATCAAGAAACGATAGCGGGGCGCGCGTTATCCGGCAACGAAGGAAGCCCGCATCTCGATTTTATCTCAATTTATTCTGAACTGTGATCATTCAGTCAATCAGATTCAAGTCAGAGGAAGGATCGTGGCAGCGCATCGCCGGCCGCTCGCGATATATTCTCGAAACGATTCGTGCTTTATGCCACGCTCGTGTTAAGATCTACAACTCTCTCGAGAACGAAGACTTTATCTTTACCCCCGTCGTAAAAACGTCACACATCGCCGATTCGTTTCGAGAGCTCGGTATCTTCATAATCGTGCTACCATCGCACGCGCGGATCACTATTTTATCCTCGCCTGACCTTTTTCTACTTGGAACTGGACAATTGCGCGATGTAAACACTTCCCCGTTCTGTGTATGCAATCTCACAGAAAAGAATTCACAGAAATATACAGAATTATACAGAATGTATCAAAAGACAAAATCATCATCAACAGATGTAGAATGAACAACATGTACTTTCCGTATTGCTCTATTGTTAATAGTTTCTTAATCTTTTGTAACAGTTTTATACATACTATGTACATAACATTAGCTCAGTAAATAATAATTAAAAATACAAATATAGAAAAATATCGATATGGCTCCTCAATATAACAAAATAACATAATACACACTCAAGCCTTTTAAGAGCCCAACATTTATGCGAAAAGGAAATAAAGTGTAAAGTAAATTAAATTACATATATTAACCCATTAGCTGCCACGATCTCCATTTGGGGATTTTGGAATTTTACGTACACCACTCGGCGCCAAATATATTTGGTATATATAACTTATCCGGCCAAAAATTTCAAAAAAAAAAATTTGGCAGTTAATGGGTTAAATATGATAATACATAGTAACACAAATAATAATTAATAAAACACGTAACGTACTTCATTAGTTCTTTTTTTTTGTCCAGTTATAAGAACCTTAGAATATTTCAAGCCAAATCAAAATCAGCACAGCAAATATTTATATACACATTATTTACGAAGAAGAGGAGACGAAAATTTGTAATAAGCTCTTTTCGAAAACTTTTCGTCGTTGCTGTTACCTTCTGATACGCTCTGTATAACAGATGTGAGAAAAGCCGACTCGCGTTAAGGTTTCTTGCGTAACGTTTTCGCATCCTGATCTCATAAATCTCAATCCACTCGAAGGTGAGTTCAAGCTTGATGCATTGTCCTCTATTCTATTTATGTCGCGGCGGGTTAACTCGGCATCATTAGTTATCTCGTTTTGAAGCTCGATCTTTCACGGCGACAAGTGCCGATTCCCGCATTTTGTAGACGCCGTTTCGGACGTCTCAGCTAAATCGTGCTAGCAGGTGGCCGTTTGTACTTATCACGTTAGACTTTCACCTTATCGCACAGTGAATGTAACATACTCCGATTACGAGTTGGACGCGCACTCATGCGTACCCGCCGCACGCGGACCCCCGTTATTTTTTTCTCGTCAGCGTACGACTGACTGAAGTTTCCTTTGGCTGTGTACTTTCGTAACGTTTTTTCTTGTACGAAAGTTTTAATTTCAAGCACGAGAGTGAGTAAATCTTCACAATACCGTCACTTACGTTTTTTTCAGAGCATTTACTTTAGAACATAAAAAAAAAACAGAGGCACATGCTGCAGTTTAATCATACCGACCTATTATCGATTACGCGTGATTACTTCCTTAATATCCTCGATGGTTTTTGCGGCATACCGAACGATAATGAGTTGTCGCATCGGACGCGGATCGGTTATGCCTTAATTAGGAATTTGCTTACACAGTGGAACTAATTGCGAAACTTACGTCTAATTATCATCAACATTGTAGATGCGGTTAAAAATAGCTTTACACTTTCTAACCGTCTCAGGCGACGTCAATCGAGGCGTTTTCTTGCGAGGTGCGAACGTGCCGATCCGAGCTTCTACTTGCCACTTTCTGATTGAAATGCTGACAGATTACGTGCGTAATATGCGTGAATAATGCGATGCCAAGAAATTTAATACGATTACTGCTTGGGCGATCGTGAACAGCATAAACTCTGCTACCGACGATTTCAACCATAAAACCTGTAAGCTTGTAAACTTTGCTGTAATAATGTAACGAAAAAAACTTTTTTGCATATCACTTTAAATCTGCTTTTTTACTAATTATGTTACAGCATCATAATGTTACGTATGTAGTTGTATTATAGAGTTACATCGATAGAACTCAAGTACTTTGCTAACTCACGTAATAGCACAGTGACAACTTTTAATTATCTTCTTAATAGCATAATTAATGTGAAAGTATTTATTCTCAAACCGTATAGTACATGTTAGTACATGTTTTGCGGTTAGTATTGAATCTCTCTTCACTTTCCAGGAGGATTGCAAACGTTTTAAAGAAATCAGTTCGCGGGAATCTCTCTCTCTCTCTCTCTCTCCCTCTTTCCCTCCTTCTTTTTTCTATTTAACCATCTTTCACTTCTTCCGCGTCTATTTCTCGACTCGATGCGAGGAAGGGGATTACTTTGAGAGGCGAGCGTCGAGCGAGCCAAGAAAATCGCGAGCGAGCGCTCGACACACACAGACACATTTTCATCCAGATACGCGTTGTACATCGTTTGGGACAATAGATATGCTTGCCTGTCACACACAGCACACACATACACACGTATGCGTGTCGTTGCATTTACAGGAATAAGCTCGCTGCTCTCCAAAGCTTTGACGAAAGTGGGCCAAGGTCAGCCTACTTTTTGTAAGCTTTTTCACTTTGGGACGAACCTTCCGTGGATGTGAAAGCTCCAACACTTGCTTGTTTCTCATACTGTGAAGCGGTTTATATGATACCCGTGTATGAATGTCTCATAAGTTTCATATATTCTTAATTAACCTGCTCGTACCGGTTAATTAAGATAAGAAATATTCCAGCAATAATAATTCCAAATATTCTCTACTTTCTTTTTGTTCTAAGACATTCTACCTCATACCAATTTCAACTTAACTAGCTAACTCAATTAGCTAGAGATTTCATTATCATTAAATGTTTTTTTTTTAATAACTTTTCTCTTTTGAATGCAATATTATTCTGGTGCGTGCAATACATATTCTTTGTATTGCACTTATTTGCGATACGCACGCAGTAAAGTTGTTATTATCATTAAAAATGCAAAATCTTGATATGCCACTTTTATAGTTAAGTGATAATTCTTTAAATTATGTTGAAGTCATTTTACGAGACTTGTTTTTTGCAGGGCTTTGTCTCAATTTCCATAATTCATCGTCGGAGTAATGGATAACCGTTTGGAGTTTCGCCTGGAATGTTTTACATGTGAATGCTGCGCGAATGTTGCGTCGGCATTGATTCTCGTGTGAATCAATCTATTATGCGCAACGGTATATACGCATCGGCAATCGAATATTTATATGCACGAGATATTGCATTAAGTTCTCTTGGCGGTCGACGTAGCCGAGAACTGGCGAAGATTCACTAATGAACCGCCTGCAAATTGATGTAGACCTGACCGCGATCTCACGATCTAAAATGGTAACGATGGGAATTAACAGTCCATCTCCGGCAAGGCGGTGCCTTCGCCAGTTTCCCTCGCACCGTGTATGTGCAAATTGGCGCACGTACGTTCGCATTGTTACCGGCGACAATGCGGGCTGCACGAGGGTGCTACTCGGGCGCGCGGACTGCTCTATATAGGGACTAATTAGACTAGATCAAATGCCTCGATCGTTGAATGCCAAATTGTCTACTAACTGCGACATAAGTACGTCTAAAAAAATGTTGATTTCTTTCATAAATAATCATAAGCATTTCTAGAAAAAGCAGTATTGATTAATTCATACTTTTATTATATCACTTTTATTATATCACGGAAAAATATAAGAATTTAAATATTCATTATTTACAGGTTTTTATTATTTGAATTGTTTAAACTTACTAAATTTTCATATCAATCAAAATTTCTGTTCTAAATATCTGATTATCTGTCAGATTTATTTCAGTAGCTTTATAATTAGCATGCACCAAAATATATTTTTGTATCTTTGATTGTAACATAAAATATAGACTTGTTTGTTAATTTTTATATTTAATTATCTAGACGAGTCGTCACGCAATAACGTTGGGAAAAATTAATACTCGACACGTTTCAGACACGCATTGAAACATTTCTTTGCATCCTTAAATCCACATGATTTACTTATCTACTCACAATTCTTTTCAATCTTTATCGAACGACATTACGGATTAAGAGAATAATAGGACAGCAATTATACAATAGAAATCCATACGCTCGCACATACCTGTTACATGCTGAACTTGGACGGAGAAGATCAGCAAAAGCACCGTGATTAGCCAGGAATGTAGCGGTGAAAAGGTAAACGTCCTTCTTCGCAGCGACATTTTTGACTTCCTCTGCTTCCGGTGCGCGTCAGTCACGTTGTAGTCTCATACATCCCTGAAATTATTCGCGGTGAGTCGACGACTGACGAGCATGCCTGCCTGCCAGCAAGCGCAGAACCGTGACGATGCATCCTTGCAGGTTGCACTAATTGTAAAGTGCATCCTACGTAGGTAGCCACGCGCGTCTTATGCAAAAGACGCGCTCTTGCACGCGCTCCGCGATCAAGGGAGGAACAATTGCGTTCCGATACGGCATGGGGAAGGGAAAAGTTTATTTACCTCTTCCCCTTGTGCGAGAGATTAGTCTTACACCGTAGCATACGGAAAGCAACGCGCCGTGTTGCAATCGAGACCTACGCGAGATTCAGTCCCACCGGTGCACTGCAAATTTCGAAATTGCATTGCACACCGTTATATCGGAAGAAATTCATTATATTCAGTTATGATTCTCTCATGATTATCTACGATCCTACGAAGATTTTCTCCTGTACGTACGTGAAATTTTTTTACGGAAATAGAAGCTATTTTACTGTCATTTAGTAAATACAATTATCACTCTATATAGAATGCCTCACTTTTGTGATATATATTTTCTGATATTATATTTATATGTATTATTATATGTATGTATTATATTTATTATATATAGTTATCCAATATCTTTTTATATATATTAATATATGGCGTAAGTTTTATAATATAACATATAATATAATATAATATGAAATTGTAAATTTATATCCTTAGGATTTGAATCGCAGCTTCATCAATCTATCTAATCTTATGAAATAACAAGGAAATAACCAAAATAATGTATCAATTTCATGGTATTCAATTAGATACTGTCGATTACTATAAAGAAGCTTGCGTGTACACATACCTACAAAATGCGAAAAACAACGACAAATCAACGTGAAGATCTATGCCGAGGTTCTTGCATACTACGATTTCACTTTCAACGGAACAAACGACCGTAACTCGAACAAATTGGCGTTACACGATTCGTGCTTGTCAATCAATTTTATATTTACTGAAGAATACTCTCCGGTAGATCGTTCCGCCCGTATTTTCGGAGATATATAAAAAGAGATACCATATAAATTGAGAGTGCTCTTGAAACGTTCATGCAGAATTCAGGATGGAGAAATTTACTCCGATTACGATTTTAAACGATTTTCTCTTCATCGCACTCTCATCTCATTTTGTCTCATTTATTCTGTCTTTTTTTGTTAAGGTAAAAGGTGAAACTTTCGCTCCGTTTCGTGCATCGTGTTTCGCGAGCGAGTCTCATTTCTCTTGACCAAACACAGATCGCATGTGCGTGCCACGCATTATGGATGATATGCTTTTTGAAGATTTATCAAAAGGTCTTTTTTTAATTTGAAGAAGCACATAATAAATGAAAGTTATAAAAGTAAGAATATATTCTGTTTTCTTAAATACTGCTAAATAAATTGTGCTACGAAAATCTTAAAAACTTGTCGTTTTCTTCGAAAATTTTTTGATGAACTATTCATAGATTAAATAAAAATTGTATGTATCATGTTTTTATTTTTGTTTATAATGGTAAACGTATAAAATTTTTGTAAAAATGAAGATTTCTTCTTTGATTGATAGAATTCTTTGATTGATAGAAAGAAATAGAAGAAATTATTGCCAAGGACGGAAATAAAATATGCAATAGCATATGGTGTAAAATATATTGTAAATAATAAATTTCTAAACTATATAAATTTTTAAACTAGATTCTCCCGTTTTCTTTTAGTCAATCTTTTCATTTGTCAGAGAAAGTAAAGAAAAATACCATCTTTTTACAATTTTATTTCCTCCGAGAATATGTTTCTTATATCTATAAGAAGATAAGCAAGTGAGAGTGCAATGGGATATTCAGGACATCATCCGTTATTCTTTTTATAAGGAAAGTACGACTTCGTGTGACATCTTTTAAAAAGATTCAATGGCTAAAACTTTCGCTCGCGATTACCAACGAAGATTTCGCATTATACAAATGAGTTATTTTTATCACGAATTGAGAATGATTCCGCTATACGACGTGTCTATACCTTCGCAAGAAAATGTCGGGTGACGATGAAATGTAACGCAGTCCATTTGTAAATGACCTACTGCTTTCGGGAAGCAAAATAGCGCTTATCAACCTGCCGTGCCGCGCCGGTCCGAATAATAAAAATCAGCTGTTTGAGGCATGGATGATATAGGAGGCTGCAGCTGCGTGAGTGTCTGGATGCGAATGACGCAATGATTCAAGTGCACTCTCGGACCGTTCGAATGATCAGCACAAAAAGCGAGCATACCAAAGGACCTTATGTTCTCTCGAGCACGTTCCTTCGAGTTCTTACGGCCTGTGCAATATATGTACTGATACATATATGCTGTGTGTATCTATACCATAAGTATATCCATACTGACTATATTTCCTATACATGTGTATAATAGCAGGAATGTGCCAGGAAAACTTTCGCTATTACGTATTTCGTGTTCCGCGAGCGAACGGTAGCTGTCACGCTCGGATGAAGTTTTCAGGCGTCATCGAACCGATGGAAAAATATAGACAATACCGCCCGTTCATCGCGCAGCAGCCTATTTTGCACTTTGACCATACACACGAGCAAATCTTTATTGAATAGGAAGGAAACGAGCGATTATCGAGATGACAACGTACGGAGAGACAAACGGCATTGACCAGAATAGGAGCCGTGCGTGAGATGATAATTTCTATGCATTTGCGTGCAAATGTCATAAAAAAACTATTTGAAAAGTATATAGTATGAAAAGAATAAGGCACATATTATCTTTTACTTTTCAGAATTTATGAGAAAGCTGAAATGACACTTCGTGCAGATTTAAATTTTAATTGCTCAATTGTTTCCTCAAATCTTAAATTTAAATCGAAAATCTCACGATGACAACGATGGTATAATTGATCTAATCCATTTTTTTAAGACCTCAAAAAAATTATTGTCAAAAATTTCTCAAATATTTTATCAAGAGCGTATTTTTATATCTGGAAACAATTCACAATAAAATACCTAACAAGCCTCTAACGTAACATCGGAAAAAGAGTCGCGATTTACAAGTATATGATTTTGCTTCTGTAACTCCGATTTCCTGATAATTGTTCAATTTTTTCGTCAAATCTTAAATTTAAATAAAAAATTTCATAATGGCAATAATGAGTGATCTCTAATCCATTCTTTTAAGACCTCGAAAAAATTATTGTCAAAAATTTCTCAAATATTTTATCAAGAGTGTATTTTTATATCTGGAAACAATTCACAATAAGATACCTAATAAGCCTCTAACGCAATATCGGAAAAAGAGTTGCGATTTACAAGTATACGATTTTGCTTCTGTAACCCCGATTTCCAAACCGATATCAGGTTGGTATCGCGATATTGTTTTTTCGTTCGGTAGTGACAAAATGGCAAAACTTTCGCTCTAGTTCGTGTTTCACGAGTGAACGAGACATTTGTCGCGGTCGACTGGCGAATGTACACATTGTTGGTGCACAGCGATTGTTGCGTTGATGTTGACGAAGAATCGACTCCGTGAGTGCACGCTATCGCTGTGTATCCATCACGGCGTATCCATTATGGCCCTTCGACCGCGAAAGCGAAAAGCGAAAAATCGCGAAAATCCGATCATCCGAGATGGGCGATCCGACGTGCACGATTCTTCACTGACCTTGCTCAATCGCTGACGGAAGCTCGGTGACAACGGCAGCTCCGAACCGTTCTTTCAGTCACACCGGAAGCCCAAGGTCTCGCATACACTTGGAGGACACTCCGCGTGACACTCTCGTAACCGTTCCTGAGAAATAATGGAAGCGAGCGTGCAGCCGTCTGTCGAATGAAATCTCCTCCGGGATTCCTCCGAGAGTATTACCCTCTTTGTCACTCCCTCTCTTTCTCTCTTTCGTTGTCCACCACGGTGGGCACGGCGCGAAACTTTCGCCCAGTTTCGCGTTTCACGTTTCACGAGTGACTGGCATTGGCCGCGGCTGGATGTTGATCTCGTGTATGCCACTTGGTACACGCACCTGCGTCTCCCGCCAGCGAGGGAAACTCCTGAAACACGCCCGTTTCGTCGCGTCCCGTCCCCGCGGGTGAATTGATTTCAGGTAATTCGATCCGCGCTACGAGCCTCAAACGCGCGAGGAAGGAATGGCTAAATGTCCTGCACGTACACAGCTATAGTACCTACTCTCTTAGTTACCCCCCTTTTTCGAGCAAAGCACGGACGTCCTTTCGCTTTCAGCGTGGCCACTGACCACCATTACCCCGCTTGCCGTGTAGCACCGCGAAGGAACCTTACTTCCTTCACTGGGACCCACTTCGGTGCACCGTTCTCCGATGGACCGTATCGTATGACGACCTGACTTTAGATCCTCAGACATTCGAGAAGCCAAAGGTGCATTGTTATGATATTCGCATCAAGTTCATGGTCTTTCCGTCTATCTAAAATCGAAATTAAGTAATCCTGATATATTATCTTTAAAAAAACGGGTGTAAATTTTTCATCCGAAATTTGTGTGTGTGTATGTGTGTCTACATATAGAATATAGATATATACACATATACGCAAAAGATCCTTCATGATTTAACAGAAAAACAGGATAGCAGTTAATAATTACGAAACTCAACTTTATCGTAATGACGATGACTGTTGATTATAATGCAACAATTCTGAAGTAACTTTTTTTTTGTCACATCTTTTATTCATTTATTTTTTATTAAATTGCAGTTTTTAAAAGTGCATCTAATTGACCGCTTTACTTTCAATTGAATGTAGCACGATGTGAGATGTGTATCTTGTAAAGTAGACGAGAAGATCAATCAGGCAGCACAACAAGCGTAATAGCGCAATCATCGCGAATCCAGATAATAACACAGATTTCACCGCGACAGACCATAGAATTTATCTGCTAGTATAATGAGCTTTTCGTAAGTGATGGCAGAGCAGTTTCACCACATTGACATTTGCATAATATTATCGAGCGCACCAAAAGACAAGAAAGTCTTTGACGATACTTTCGTTCAGTTCAGTTCAGTTCTCTGTCTGGTAATTTCCGCCCGTCATATTACAAAATTAATGACAATCGATATCAAGAGGACACGCGAACTAGCTCTCCTTGCGGATTAAAAACTCTTCTCCATTCATACTTGCTCTTATTGTTAATTAAATACGAATTTCGCCGAATGTTTTCGTTCCTTTTATTGTATTTCTGGACCGTTTGCTGCACAACTTGTTTGTCGTATGGAGAAAAGGTAATAACCGCCGGCGCCGTCTCGTCTAAAGACGACTTTTCCCAATTTGTTTTTTCCGTATCTTCGTACTCCTTGCCCTTGCCCTCATCTTTATGACTTTACGATCGTGAACAAATATCTTTGGGAAAGATTATCAGAATTGCCGATTACATGCCTATGAAAGAGATCAAATGTTGCCAGTGTAGTCCAAACTTTGCGGAACATAAAAGTGAAAGGAAATATCTACTGCCAGGAGCAATCGTCAAGTAACAAAATTACGTAGGTATCGCATGTGAATTGTGTCATTGACGTGGACTGTTCCCTATTTATATAAATGGCAAACCTGTCATCGGAACCGTTTTCTTGTGCAACGTTCTGCGTGATGTATTGAAACGATATGCTTGTTATTCGCATATTGTACGCTCAAGTATTCCATTTCTCTTCTCTGAGATTCGCGAAGTCACCAAAATGCTGGAAGCACCATCGTATTTTGCGTCTCAACCTTGGCCTCATTTTCGAATAAAGCGATTCCTAATGACTTAGGCCGACGCGAAAGCCGATTGTTTTACAGCTGCCGAAATAATCAATCGCCCGACTGCATCGCACATTTCGCGCCGACCTTAGAACCTTGGGGTGGAACTGCAGCAGACAGACTTCACATGAGTCAGTATTTAAGAGAATTTCGTCCTGTGCCAGCGACTGCAGGTCGCCGCGAGTGCTTCGAATGTGAGCCTCAACTGTACCTGCACAAAATGTCTCAGACCTACCTAATCGCATCTCTCACGATTCTTCGATCAATTTGTAGATCTTCCCTTGACGAAAATATCGACGCCAATATTCCTTAAATTATGACCAACTATAAATAAAGAGCGGAAGTTAAATTACTTACAAGCACATGGCGAAAGATTATCTTTCATTGAATTTCAAATGGATGTGAGTTCAACAAATTTACAATATTTGAGAAAATAAAGATACTTATAGGCTGCAGTTCACTCGATGCTACAAATGCTTCGAAACGTTCTTCTTCCCTTCTTTTGTTCATTGTTCAAAGAAAAGGAAGAGAAATGCTTCGCTGCATTTGCAATGCCAAGTGGATCGTAACTTTATAGTTACAAAAATTTGATGTTGGAGATAGTAAACAAATTCTAGCGAATTAAAAGAGACGATTATATCCGTAATAATTGTTTAAAAATCAATACTTAATAATTTGAATGTTTAATCATTAAAAAAATAAGTAAAAATTTGGTATGCAAAATTTTTAATTGTTATCGACATGAATGCACACATTGGCAAATAAATTTACTAATACACGCTCCATTTGTGAATTTTTAATGTTATTCGTTATTCTTCTCAGCACCGTTGACTCCGGAATGTGTGAAAAGCGGGCCATCGTGCCGCACAAGGCGGGAATACTTTTCTTTCTCGCGATTTACAATAAATCGTGAGGTGCCGGACAATGTCGGCGCTTTTCTCGGACGGCAACGTCTCGCGCACTTTAAAATCAATCGAAAGCATCGAGGAAAGTGCCTCGCACTGATCCGCGTCGATTTTTCACTTTATCCGACGACGAACTTTCCTCTCGCCTCAGAGTTCAAGGGGACGCTCTCTCCGTTCGTAGCAACGTCGGATCAAAGAGGTATTATCCGTCGCGGCTGATTACACTTTATTCCGATTATGGCGGTTGTATTCAAAGATGATAACTCGGGTCATACCGTTTAAAAATGAAATAAATGTGAACGAAAATATATGAGAGCTATTTGTTATGTAGCCACTTTGTTTTATATTTGAAGATTTATTAGTTCGATAGATGGTTCTTAACGCAAGAACATACACACACAATCAGCAATACTATTTGGATCAATTACATAACTTTAATTTGTTACATGGAAAGCAAGATTAGATGAATCCAGAAGCAACAATTTATTTATTTTTGCAGAAAGCAAGATAAACACATGAAAGACTGTCTAACGTATCTTTTCATACAAGAAAAGGTCCTTTTCCTGTATTGCTTATCGTCAAAATTATTTATTTTTTTAGATAAGAAAATCTTCTCAAGTACACGAGAAACGTGTTATTTTTATAAAATAACAAAATATAATTTTAATTTTTGAAAGGAAAGACAGACGATATTTTAATAATGTGCGTATTACAATAACATTTCATCTTATTGTATATGGATTGTACAATTCATGTTGTATCGACTTTCTATTATCTGACATTTCGATTTCCGGACATATCGATGTGAGTTATGCAAACTCGCCAAATAAGGAAGAGAAATAATGCAGAGAAACACGAACTTCAATCATCAATTTTCATAAATAATAAGCTTCAGCAAATATACAGCAGATTCGATCTTTCAGATATTTTGGTAAAGCTATACGTTCTAGTCTGTTTAGTCTGAAGTGCAGCAATCATATATCATTCCAGATTCTACAATAGATTCCAGAATTAGTTCTCGATCTCGATCTGACGCGCCTGTGTTTAGGACTATTCAGGAAGATATGAGCGCAACAGATAAGAAACTACTGAAGACCATTGGACCATGATTGTGGACCGCGATGTTGGACCGTCGCGCGTCATGCTCGAATGATCATCGCTGAATACACCGCCGCGAGAAGAGACACGCTCGAGCGGATCATCGCTCGGACTAATAAAGGATTTCGCCGAGTTTAGCAGGACGAAGCAGGACTTCAGTGATGCACTCGATAAGTATCTCAAGCGTCGATCGCAAACAATATGAATATTGTATCTAGTCGATATCTCGAAACTCCGCTTTGTGATCAACCAAATACATAAATAGTGCGTTTAATGGCCAATAATTGACAATTCACATTCCTTCTTCGTAAAGGAGGCAATAAATTAAACAGTGTTCTACATGTACAGAATACATATTTTAATTACTATAAAATATACACAGTATAAATACACAACAGAATAACAATCGAGAAATTACTAGAGCTAAATAGCTGTTATTTTGTAACGTTAGAGAGTAGAATAAATTAAATTAATGAACTAAATTAAAGATTATACTATAGTAAAAACCCACTATTTTTATTGACACATAATGCAACAGGAAATTATATATTTATACATATAAAAACAGTATAATATAAAAAAACCAAAAAAAATTTTATTAGTTGCATAGCTCAGTGATTCATTATGAAGTAACAGTTTTTTAATTCAATTTGACAATAGTTAGAATATGATTATCCAAATCCAAATTCAAATAATTCTAGTTGCCAAATCACAAACGTTTAAAGAAGAAATTTCCAAGAATGCTAGCGATGTGGAGTCTTAGAATCAACACTCATGTTAACTGGCACTGATGACCGAGTTCCAGAAGGCATTAAGTACACTGTACAGCAATGTACTGGGAGATCCTGTATAATTTCGCCTGACACCAATTATTTATTAACTAAATTGCCGTCAAGTTGAATTAAAAACTGTTATTTCATAATGAATCACTGAGCTATGCAACTAATGAAATTTTTTTGGTTTTTATACCGTTTTTATAAGTATAATTTTCTTTACAAAATTTGTAAATAAAAATTAAACTAAAAAATAAATATATAAAAAAGACAAATAAACCAATTTTTATCTCAATTTCTGTAAAATGAAATAAATTCTAAATTAATTGAAAATACAAAAAGGACGAGGTGGGAAAATATATCAAACTGAAATTTTAATAGTTTACATATTTTATAAAACATAGTTTATAAAAATTTTAGAAAAATTTAGAAATTGTTGCGAAATTGAAAGATTAAATAACATCGATTACGTCATGAAAGATATGTAAAAATCAATGACATCGCAAGATTATATCAGCATTTAATAAATTAACAAATTTTCCGGATCCTTAAATGCTGCGGACAATGCTTTTTGGATACCACTTCGCACAGCAGGTGCGGAAGAACGCGCGTGTGAATTTCCATGTGCCCTTTCGCAGAGAATGCTACGGGAGCGAAATGCTCGCACGTGCATTGGAGAGTTAGGACGGACCCATCGACCGCTACCACAATTTCCATCGGTGCCTGGACCCGGTCGGTTGCAATGGAATTACGCAATTAGTGCGAGCAACGAAAAATTCGCTCGAAATGCGACCACCGGCAATAGCGGGTAGCAATAGCAGCTCTCGAGCCGATACTTACGTCGGCCAGTGTCGATAGCTATTCCAGAATTGTTAATGTTGACCGCAACTCCCGCAAGAATTCTCGCGGGTATCAATTACTATCAAATCGATATCGCGATGGACATGTGTAATATATTAATTATAGTCTAATATATGTAACATATAAATTATAGTTTACATTATATATCTCTTTCCCTCCCTCTCTCCCTCCATCCCCCCCCCCCCTCTCTCTCTCTCTCTCTCTCTTTCTCATATCAGTTAAAGAGAGTTACATTAGAGTAAATTGTAGTTAGCACTCCAAAGTTAATAGCCTTCTCTCCGGTAACTTGGCGCTTGCGACAACTTGCTTACGATATTCCTAACGTGCATTAGCGATGCGCGTCCTGATAACCGTGTTGTATTCCGGTCTTTCATGCGGATATCAAGTAATCGCGCTGGCCTGTATTGCGACGTCTTAGCAAGGCTAGCCGAGTGGTTGGGTAATTGCTGGTAGTACCGTTTAACCCGTGCACGTAATAAGTCCTTTCGCGAAGAGACATAATGTTACGATGTGCGCAGAAGTTTAGATAAACATATGCCAGCCAAGTTTCTCTAACAAGATGTTAGAATCCCATGAGCAAACACGCGAGTCTGTATCCAACAAGCATTTACAATATTACACTCCGAACAAATCTACATTTTGTTAACGGTTGTATCCAGAAAGCGATATTATGTGATTATTTACAATAAACGTCTTAAGTAGACACGCGATACGTAATCAATCGTACTTATCCGTTAGATATAACACTTATATACATACATAGCTACAAAATAATTTTAATAGAATTCTCCAATGTGATTTTTAAAAAAGTTATTGTCGCTTGAAGTCGATGTGGGGAACTATTACATCCCGATCGAAACAATTGTAACAGTAAAAGGAAACATTATTTATAAACATTATTTATAAATTATTTGGTAATTATGCATTATACATATGTTGCCAAGGTCTGAATAATGTAACATATGAAAAGTTTTAGCCGTCGCTCATTGTTTATTAAAAAGTTAACAAATATTGTAGACAATGTAGACTCATGCGTAAAAATCCCATTAGTTTTTTCGGTATATCCTCTCATTTATTAAAAAATTTCATAAACGTAATTTTTTAATGAAATAGAAATTTTATTTAGTACTTAACAAAACTAATACATTATGATTTATGATTCCTCATTTGTAGATGTACTACTTTAATTGAAAGGATGTCCCGAAAAAATTAACGGGATCTTTACGCATGAGTCTACATTGTTTAAAATAGTAGATACCGAAAAGATTAGCGAGACTACGCTTGGTATGGTATGTAATGAGTTTAATTTAATACAAAAGATCATATCTTTTGTAGTATATTGTAGTATATTATTGACTCATTACATATTTAGTAAAGCAAAGATTTAATGGAATATCATGCTTTGTGTACGAGTCTTGCTAATTTTTTTCATGTTTCTCATATTTTTAATCTTATTCTTTTCATATTTTTTAAGTGTCTTTTATTAATAACTTTTTAATAAACAATGAGCAACGGCTAAAACCTTTTATGTGTTACTTAGACACATGACCTTAACAACATATATCAAGGACAAAATCATCAGAGCGACATCCTCTATAATGCATAATTACCTATTATTTAAACAATTTATTTATTATTTATAAACAAAATAATGATTATTTATTTTAGTAACCGATATTTTAGTAATCAATTTTTTTTCTGTGTCATCAAAGATGCATGACACAAACCATACTGTTTTGTGATTACATGGTAGTTGTAAATAATCGTTTACAACCTCTTTAAATACATACTTTATCTGCATATATATATATAAAAAAAGCTTTATTGTGCCTTGTTGTGTTTTGCGTTTCCTTTGTGTGTGTATTCAGAGGAAATTGTAAAAATTAATAAAAAATATGCGCGCGTTAAAATAAAAGCAAAGAAAATTTAATGTTACAACTATCCCTACTTGTATTATTGTCCCCTAATGGTCTTTTATGATTTAAAGTAAATTTTTTTGATAAATCTTTTGGGTATCTAGATGAAAATTAATTCAAATATACAAGTCATAAACACAAATAAACACTAAAACGTTTTAAGTAGCATGTTACATCTATAATGTGTGGGAAGAAAAATATTTGAAATTTTATACATATTTTATACATGAAAAAACTTATAAATCAAGAAACTTCTGCTTCTGCTAACGTTTTTTTTGTAAAATAAAAATAAGTTTATTAAAATACTTCTTACTATTGTAGATTAACTTTTTCTTAATAAAAAATAAATGTACGGCTTATCTTTGCATAGAATATGGTAGACAACTTGTGGTATATATGCCTTCCCCCCCCCCCAAAAAGTAGAATATTAATATAACGTATGTTGTAAGGTTACTACATTTCCTGTTACATTTACGACAGCGAATACTAGAAAAAATAGCACGTACGCTCAAGAATTTTGTCCAGTCTATCTCTAGTTATTTTCTTACGTTTTTACATCATTTTCAGATAATTGCGCATGCAAAGTTATTGCACATTGAAATATTTTCGTAAAACCTAAAAAGAAAAAGAAAAATTTTGTATTTCTGTCTCATGAATTTAACTAGTAAACTATCCGTCTTATATATTGCTTATATTTGGAAATGACCCGTTATAGCTGTATTGTTGCCTGGATTCAAAGTTTGTACGTTAGAGATGTGACAGAAAGAAGTCGTGCCGAGTGTACCGAGCGATAACAATTTATCGCTTTGTTCTTTGCAACTTCAAATCGTATCATGTCATAGATTTACTGCTTTAAGATAAACTTAGTATTATGCTCTACAGCTTCCTAGGGACATATTTTGGTTTATCTTAACTTTAAAACTGACATTAAAAAATTTATAAATATTTATCAAATATTTATCAAAACATTAACTTTCCATAGATAAAAAATATATTTTTCAACTAATTTATTTATATAAGAGTTTATAATATGAATTATATGTAACTTTGTTTATATAAATTATTTATAAACGTATATTTGCGACTTTGTATAACATATAAAATTTAGTAGAGTACGCGTATTACAAGATTACAGTAATTTTGTACAATCATTTTTATAATTTAACGCGCATTGTGGAAAGTGTACTCATATTATATCTACTAGTCATTTCAAGAAAATAATTGTCTCTTATCTTATCATAATTTCAATTAAATTTGACATATCTTTAAATCAAAAGTAAAAGACTCCAGTATATTTTGTATATTTCTTTAAGTCCTCTCTTTAAACAATCTATAATTTGTGCCGAAATTCAGAGCTCTATGTATAACTTTATATGCTGTAATACAAAAACAAAGATTCAAAATATATAATACATATATTAAACGATACGTACATTTTTTACAATAAATAGCATATAAAATGATAAATAAAATTCTATCTAAAAATCCGATGCAAATTATAGATATCGTCTTTAAACAACAAATTAATTTGTCCCATTTTGGTTCCATCGGTTATTATTAAATAACCTATAAATTCCAATGACATAAATACATCGCTGATCCGATACTTCTTAATGTAATCCCTTCTGCTCTCATCCACGGACGCGAACCTTCTGCTCTCTTTGACGGCGAACCTTGACCTCGTCACCTTCTCGAGAGTTTCGCAAAACGGGAGCGCTTTCAATCCACTCCACCTTGCAGCTGTTTATAAACGGTGCGAAAGCGGCAGTCAAGTTGAAATTCAAGCAGTGCTTCTACGCTCGATCGCCGCGGAATAAGGATCCTATCTTATTCTTCTCCGCCCCCCTTTTTATTTTTTTTTACTTCGCTAACCGCTAGCCCCATAACCTGCTTTCAGGCAGACCGCGAGCGTGCGAAAATGCAGAATGTCGTTCGATATATCGTTGAATTATGCTTTACTTGAATTTTAATATAATTGTCAATTAAAACATATTACAGTTGAGATGATGCGCATTCCATTTTATGATTTCACTTCCACATACATGTTAAAATTTGAAAAAATGGCAATTGAACTTATAACGTGTTGCTATAAAATTAGATTTTTTTTTTATATTAACTCCACTTCAGACGATTCATAATTCGCATGTCAGAATTCTAGTTACAATACTACGTGTCTTGTAAGAAATACGAAAGTTACTTGAAATAAAAATTTTAATACGTATATGAAATACACATGTCGAAATTTATGACATATAAAATTATAAAAAGAATTCTATCCTAAAATTTGCTACAAATTACAGATTGTTAAAAAAGAATTAATATTAAAAAAAAATCAAGCTACATACATATATAAAATATCTGTGACGAGTGTGAGAATTAGGCTTTACGTGAGTAGCATTGGTCTTTTGTTTAAAATAAATTATTTACATTTACAATTATCAATAGAAAATACTAAATTATTTAAAATGCTAATAAAAATCGATCAGCTATTCTTCTTAATCCATTTTAAAAGATTTATAATTTATTTATGATTTCAAGATTAAATTTATAATTTACATAAATATATTTAAAAAATCAAGATAATATATATACACGCATAAAATATATATGTAAAACATAATATAAAACATAAAATAGTACATATTTAAAAAACAAAACGCGCAATCCTGATATTTAGCACAAATTAGTATCAGATGGTCTAGATACCTCGCGTATTAGAATATTCTACTAGATGTAGAAGCAGAGATAAACAAACGTGCTTCCGCATATGCAAAAAAATTATAATTGTACGAGACAACGCTAGTTAAGAGACCATTGCGAAAGTCACGCGGCACGCGTTCGTATTTCATGGATCTGTGCTCACCACGACCGAGACTAATGTCGAAATAGCCGGACTGACAACAAAAGTCATGACGAATCGACTTCACTTACCAGTAATGCATATCCACCAGTGCAATATACCCCAGACATGTTCCTCGATCCTTCCTCACCGAGTATTGCGGACGCGTCGCGATTCACGATACGCGATTCCCCGCGAGTTGAATGCACTCTCTCATGGGCTTTCCTCGGCTTCTACCACGCGCTTCTTGCCGTGCCGACGGTCGACCGTACACTGGGCCGAGTATACTCACCTGTGCTCACCTGGCTAGCGTAGATCCTGCCAGCGGCAGATGAGAGGACCTGTTCCTTCCGGGTTCTCCGCTCGGTTCTTCTCGGTTCTTCTCTCGTTCTTCTCATTTCCGATTGTTTCGCCGTCGCTGGTTTGACTTGTCATGCTTTAACACTTACACCTGTTGGTCTCTTAGCGGATTCAGCTCTACCACTCTTATAATAAAGTTTTCATCTTGAAGTCCTATTGAAGCGACGTCTATTACATATAGAAACGTAAGATTTGGATTTTCCTACTTCTTCTTTCGATATTTAATTTTGAAAGAAGAAATAGGAAAATCAAAATCTCATATATCTTTCAATATTTAATTTATGCTCATAGAACTACCACTGTTACCTCGAAGAGGAGGCACAAGTGGTGGATAAAACAGACCCTAGACCTAACACACGAGGAAGAAGAAGGTATTTGTGAGTAATGTCCCTTATGTCTAATCGCTGATTGTTCAAAAACTAAGAGTAATTTTTGTTGAGAAAAAAATCAATTCGTCCAAAAAGATGACGAAAAATATCCCTAAGTGTTTGATTGGGAACCAACTTGGGGAGCACGAACACATAATAAGCGGTCAAGTTAAAATCGTTTATTAATCATATTATGTCTAAGATCACTATCAAATTGGCGAATAGAGATTGTCCTCTATCATGCAACGTAACCGTCCTAAGTGGCCGGTCGAAAGCGAAAGGGACTAGACTTTTTTTTTTTATGACGCTCACCAAAGGAAAAAGAACCGAGGAAACGCACGCATGACAAGACACGAGACTAGTTCTGGTACGGTGGGTGAGCAAAAATCGAACGAACGTGTTTTATTTTCGATATGTATAGCACATCGCGGCTCGGAAAACGGGTCCGCACCTACAAAAGACACCGTCCTTGCACGCTCACTTGCAGTACATTTCCATGCGAAACGCGTAATCGCATGCTAGTAATCGAGAGATAGATAGATAAGAAACCGTATTACACTGTAGACGAAAATTCTCGAAGCTAAATGACGAAATTCGCATGCAAAACAAAATCGATTGAACGGATATTTTGGATACATTTCTCCGATTATTACGTCTGGAAGGAAATACGTTCGAGAACGGATATCAATAGTCGATTCTTCTTCTCACATTGTAATATCACTCCAATATTATCTACTTAAAAAGAATCCAGATCAGTCAAAACGTTGTGATTTATTAATAAAATTGGCCAGACGGGTCGAATAAATTGAAATTTGTTAATTATCTCTAATGTCGCAATTAATATCTATATTACATCACAGTAGATTCAACAAAGCATCAAATTTGCCGTCTTATTTACATAATTCTTCACGAATTTAATTTTATTGACTTGATAATTATATATTTCTTTTGTTTTATATATATGTATATTTCATATATGTAGTCTTCTTTTCTCTTTTAAATAATGACCTTGAATAAATAATGAAGCCAACTATTAAACTAATATAAAAATGTTTTTCTGTTAATAAAACACACATATAACTTCTCTCCAATTTATGACAATAATAAACGTGAAGCTAATAAAATCCATAGGAAACAACAATAAGTCGGATTATCTTTCGGATTTTCTTCGGGGAAAATAATTTATCGAAAGACCGACCATAACAAGGCAAAATATAAGGCACAGAATCAATTGACTTAGGAATCTCCCGACTTATTCTTCTCCACCTACGGCGTAGAATAATAATGCGACGTGGAAACGAGGTTGAAGAAAGAAGAGTGCAAATTGAACATCAAGAGAAACAATATGTGGAACTTCTTTCGCGCGATATTTATTTTTCCGAACTAATTAAATGAACGACTGTCTGAAGATTGTTGGAAACCAGAGTCTTTCAAAATGCCTTTTGCTTTTATATATTAATTTTATGATTTAAACAAATGTCTGCAGTTTGTAGAAAGCAATTTTTATTTTATCACTATATTTCGTCGGTATAAAGATATATATTAGATCAGAGCTGTCATTTAGTTGCACATTTCAGGCCGATTCCGTCGGTCGACGCCTACTGTCCCCCTCTCGCGGCGCGTGACGCTTCATCTCAGGATCGTCACGTGTATTATAAGTACGACGATATTCCAATCCCCCTAAGCCTGTTAGAACATTCTTTCTTTGAATAATAATTTTAGACAAATAATCGAAAATAATCCTTTTGTTGTTATTATTATTTTCAATAATAATATTCTACATTATTATTAATTTATATTTAATAATAATAATTGTAAATTTCATTTAGAAGTTTCGTTAGTTCTTGTGCATTTATAATAAAATTATAATAATAATTCATTAATTTCCGTAATATAGGAGAATATCAGTTGAGTAAGGAATCAGTAAGTGTAGGAACCTGTACTATATTATAATTGTAGAAGGTAATGACTGACTCACAAACTGGCACCAGTGATATAAAAATTGACGTTTATTTACGTTTCGACCTGTGATTTAGATCCTCTTCAAATATATCTATAAATATGATGTGAAGGAACTATAATAATCATTTAAAGGCGCAAATTTATACAAATCAAAATAAAAACTTACATAAATGGCAGTCCGATAAAAAATAAATACAGATTAGTAATATTGATGACCATGAATCGGTATCGATTTCGTTACATATAAAATGCGTCTGTTGTTGGTGACGGAAAAGAAAGGACTGAGCAAGATTGAATCCGACAATGTGACATACATACAATGTGACATACAAAATTATAATAAATACATAAAATAAAAAGGACACAAACTAAAATGTATAAGTAGAGAAAACAGGTCAATAGTCTAAAATATAAATAATAAATAAGAGAAGGTTGTAAAAGGATTATTTTCGATTATTTGTCTAAAATTATTATTCAAAGAAGGAATGTTCTAACAGGCTTAGGGGGATTGGAATATCGTCGTACTTATAATACGCGTGACGCTCCTGAGATGAAGCGTCACGCGCCGCGAGAGGGGGACAGTAGGCGTCGACCGACGGAATCGGCCTGAAATGTGCAACTAAATGACAGCTCTGTATTAGATTATTAAAGGAATATTTCATAGCGATTTACGGCGCAAAACAATAAATAAAAATCTTCATAAAAATAAGAACTTATCATTTGAACTTTAACATTATACTTAGAAACTTGTACATTTAACGTTATCAGAATGACAACAAACTTGTACGCTTACTTACTAGAATTTACTTAAGACATTTTATGCATTTATAATGCATAAAACCGGTAAGAAAAAGGGAGTGATAGAGAGGGAAGAAGAGAAGGCGTATAAAATTGTAAAGGAATGTAAATTTATTGACATTTTTTATTTTAAACTTGTACTGTATATAGATTTGCTTAGCGAAGTCACACGCGTTATTAAATTTTATTCTTTCTCGAAATATTTTCAAAGACATATTTTTTCTCTGTATTTAATTTTATTATAAAGATAATACATCAAAGAACATTATTATTGTTGTAACTTAAACACTTTTACTATGATTGAAAAGGGAAAAAATACCCAACGAGAACACCAATGTCGAATCGACGTCTATGCGTCGATGAATGGTCGAATACTTGTCGATATTTATGTCATTTTTACTTCATCATAATAAAAATTCTATATATTGTCTATATATTATCTATTAATAATAAAAATAATTTTATATATATTTATCTTATAATATTCACAATTGCTTAATTATTATAAAAAGAATAGACGTCGATTCGACATTGGTGTTCCCACTGGGTACAATTTAAAATAAAAGTATTTCATTGAGAGTCATAAAAATTGTGTTACTTAAAAATCTGTTATATATAAACAGTCATATATAAATAGTTAACATGATAACATGATAATCATTTAAACCACTTGATCATCGAGTTCTTTATCTTAAACATCTAGAAACTGGAATACTTTAGAAACGCAGTGATTTCAGTAGAACAAAGTAAAGAATTCGATATCTCATGACATATAAATGGATCAAGGAGATTGTACATTTTGACGACTCTAGTGTTGAAGATTAATAATTTTTTCATTATAGATGACTTCAATATTATAATTCTTAACGAATGAAAAAAATTAACGTGCTCATTTGTCCAAATATGTCTGTTTGCCTAAGGTCAATGATTTTTATGTATAATAACATATTTTATCAGTATTTTTATTTTTCAATTCAAGTTATAATATAAACTTTCGCGCTGCTAAATCGAACGAATCTTCCGTTGAGTCAGTCCATCCACTTTCTTCTTTACCATGTTGTTAATTACCACCTTGATCAAAAAGTTCCCGGAATTTATTCAAAAAATTCAAAATACAAGTTTATTCATCAAAAGTGATATTGTCCCCTTCAAAATACTCCCCATCGAATGCAACGCACTTATGCCAGCGCTTGATCCACCTCTCGAAACATTTCTGGAACTCTATTTTTGGTATAGCCATCAAAGCCGTCTTCGATTTTTCCATTAACTCCTTTCGGCTGTTAAAACGTGTTCTCCGTAGTGGTTTTTTGACTCGATCGAACAGAAAAAAATCGCAGGGAAATATAACATGCCAAGTGGGAAACGTAATATTTTTCAGAAACATAAATTACCAATAGCTGTTAACAGCGTTAACGTAATTACGAGTGACTTCAATCAAAATTTCGATTAATTCCAATTAATTCCAATTCAACCTGCAAAATAAATTTCTTAAAATAAATGAAACCAAATTTCTACATAATTCGTTGTCTCTAATCTAATTATTTTACATATATAAACAATAAATAATTTTAAATTAACAAAACAGTATTGTATGTACTTGATAAGTTAATTACTAAATACATCCCTGTAGGGTTCTTGTTGAAAAACACTCTTTGTACATTTGACTTACGATCGCCAGGTGACGTTACTCTCTATCGCTCGAGAAACAAGGAACCCTCTCTATATTTTTTACTATTCTCAGGTTGTTTTGCATGTGTCACATCGTTGATGTGTGTCAAAGACGGAATCTTACGAAGTTCCGACAATACTCTGCACCATTTCTGAATTTGCGGAATACAAGAAATGGCGGACCCCAAATATGCTGATTTACCCGGAATTGTAAGTTTTCTTTACATTCTTACACGTCTATTATCGATTTCGTGCGTCGCATTACGAGTAAACACATTTTTACATGCTACTTGTCATTGATGCTTAGGCGTACGATCAGCTCGATGTTTACGAGACGAGCGATTTGCCGGAGTCAGAGCAAATGCGGATGTACTGCGAGGTAAAAGACACAAGTCTATTGTATATAACATTCATTGTACTAATTGGCGATTGATCTCTTCAGGATGAACCTGATAGCTCTTGTGTAGAACAGCTGCACATCAGTGCCAAGGAAGCGTTCAACAAGTTCAAGGGCAAACAGATTGTCGGGAAGCCAGTCGATTTCTCAGATCGTTTATCTAACAAGCCAAGAACCGGGTACAAGTAGGTTATGTGCTAACGTTTAACAATATCCAGCATGTAGAATGATATGTAACACAGATATCTATAGATTCGGTGATTGGGAACTTGTCGGTGAGGGTGAGAAGGAAACTCCTCTTCAGAAGGTGAGAAGGAAACTCCTCTTCAGAAGTTCCAACGACTGCAATGTGAAGTTAAGGAGTTGTACGAAGAGGTGAATGAATTAAAGGTAAACTGTCATTGTCGATAAAACATGCTGAAAAATTATTCTGTCGTTTAAGATAACATTAATATGTACATTACTAATATATATATGTAGGAAAAGTCTAAAGACGCAGAAGAAGTCAAATCCGCAAGTGAGATTATTTCTCAGGCACAACAGATAGAAAAGCAGTTGATTTCTCTGAAACTGGAAGAATGTCTAGGGCCTGATATAATTGCAAGCCTATCAGATCCACGAGGCACCACACTTAAGTATGAAATTGAAAAGTTACAATCTATTATAGGTGTTCTTTTCTAGGTGTTCTTTTTCCTCCTGCAGAATTGTATTACATAATTATATTAATGTTACAGACAATTGGTATCGCAAATAGAATTGTTTAAGCAGACTAGTGTGACTCCAGCCACATTATCAGAGACTAAAAAGACAGATGAATCGGTTGAATCCGGTGTCCTTAAGTATCAGATGATGTATTTGCCAGAAAAGGCGAGGATGCAGGAAGCTGCTAGGATTGCACAGCTTGAGCAAAGACTTTGTTGCTTAGAGAATATCATAGGAACAAGTAACGACAAGCTGTCAAAATTCTCGCAGGTAGAATTCATTAATTTCTCACACATATGCATTTCATTGGTCATATCTCTTTTTTTCATAGAATCTCAAGTGTCAGGGCATAATAGAAGCTATACAAGAACTGGAAGCAAAGGCTGCATTATTGGATGTTAATCAACTGGATACCATTGAAACTAGATTAGGCACCTTAATTTACCGGATGGACAGTATTGCGCAGAAAAAAGCAACGACAGAACAAGACTCAGAGCAAGAGCAGAAGGTAAAACATTAAACAAGTGCTAAATTCAATATTATAACAATATTATGTCTTGTACAAAAAAAATCTCTTCTAACAGATCTCAGAAATGTATGAAATAACGAAGAAAACAGATGCTATATCACAAATACTACCGCAGACAGTAGAAAGGTTATTGGCATTGAGTGACATTCATCAACAAGGTATAATTATTCAATGATGAACATGTGTTTGTCTAAAAAAAAATATTCTAAAAAAACACATTGCATTTCAGCTGCTGCCTTCAGTAAATCTTTAGTAAAATTAGAAGAACTACAAGTAGAAATTTCATCGGGATTAGAAAGTAATAAGTCTTTGCTGAAAGGAGTGCAGGAAAGTTTTGCCTCCAATATGGAGGTTATAAAAGGCAACATAGCGTTGCTTGACGAGCGTATCAAAAAACTCAACAAATCATTAAAATAGAATATTAAATCTACTATTACACCTAAATTGATTTATAAAAATCGCTTTACACGGAACACTTATATCATGTTAAATTATTGAATGTGATTTATAAATTATATATATATATATATATATATATATATATATATGTATATAGTTTGCTTTAGATTCTAAAATCATTTCATCACTATTCTCTTAAGTATTCTGCTAATATATATATTTGATCCTATATCGGTGTAAAAAGATAGAATTACTGAAATAAAAAAATCTATACTAACTCGTTTAGATATGTAATACAACGCAAGATGTACAACTTTATATGATAAAATAAAATTGAAACTTCTCAGTAAAAAAACTTACAAATTTTATTGAACACTTTATATGATGTGAATGTAAGAAAGTCAGCGAGTTGTGTTTTGAGGTATAACTTAAATATAAGTTAATTAAACTAAAAGTCAAAATAGATAATGATAAAAAATATACATATATATAAAGAGGTTCAGTATATTTTTTACATAGGATAATGTGACGGAAAAAATTGTATTCACCTTTTTACATCTGTATATCAGACTTTTATTTAGAAACAATTAGAATCTTAATTTTTGGAAAAACCACTTGTTTTTACCATTTTTATACCTGGAAAAATGACAATCAAAATTAGAGAATACTGATTCTGATCTGACATATGAAATTTAAAGTGATAGCAAAACATTAAATTACATACCTCTCTTCAAACTTTACACGTGTTTGGAAGCGAACCTTTTTGCGCTTCATCGGATCTTTAAGATCTTTAGGGGCCACTTTCTCCAACTGTAAATCCACTGTGTATCTTGTTGGCATTAAGTGATTGTAATTTAGGATCTAAAATATTTTAGATGGAAAATATAATAAATGGAAAACTATAATGAACATAATAAAAATGTGATATAGAATCTTTCAAATTAAGGTTTCTGAAGAGAATTGACAAGAACAAGAAAATGATCTTACCTTAACAAAAGGCTTGATTTTAGAGCGTTTATGCAGTTTTCCCTTTCCCATCCTTTTATGGACTTTGCGTGGGTATCGGTCAATGCCCGCAACCATAGCATGTCCATACTGTTTTTCTGCTGTTCCCTCATCATAATTTCGCATGACAATTGCTTTCCTTCCTGCATACCGGCCACTGAGGACCAGCACGACTTTTCCTATTTTCATTATCTTCACCATCTTGATGGTGTGTACTAAAAAAAACAAAGAGATGTGTAAATGACTATAGAAGTTATTTTAAATATAAACATATATATTCTAGTAAGTTTTTCTAGAACCAAAGATGTCAACTCTATTATTTTCTGTCTGAAGCAAATCCTATTAAGATAAATCCTTGCTGTAAACATTTTGAAACATCAAGCATCACATAACCTCTCATAGTGCATGAAAGAAAAATTTAGTCTTAAAACAGAAGAAAATTGGAGTCGTCGCGCGACGTAGCGTAACGTCGCGTGAAATTAAAGAATCATAAGAACATAATGAAAATTAAGCAATCAATTATTGTAAAACACATGGGACCCGGTTTAGAGAGGTTAACCCTCCAATTGTCCATCAGCAAGTATTCATCGAAGACACGTGGAATCGAACATCAGCGTGCAAACAGAGACTGCGTTGTACGTCGACCGCAAATGTGACGCAAAACGCAGCGGAAAAAATCTCAAAACACCCGATGCTCGCGGATTATTCCATGCAGCAATACACATCACGCACCTCACGGCTTTTCCGCACCGTACGAAAGGAAGTTGACCACGCTACCACGCCATCGACCTGCGGAACGACAGAATCGCCACACATCCGTTGTCATTAGACTTGACGCGCAGACGCGTTCAATCTATGATCCCATTGGCTATTTAGCAAGGAGTTGTAAAATTATTAGAAGATACTCTAAAGGTGCAATTTCACGCAGCGAGTAAAAGCTGGCGTTTTACCCCCTCTCCACCGCCACGCAAGGCAGCGATAAAAAGCTATTCGCTTTCGCCTCTTGCCTTTTCATGGAGCGAATAAAAGCTAGCGTTTATCCCCACTCCACCGCAAAGCAAACCAGTGTTAAATGCTGTTCGCTTTCGCCTCCTATTGGCTGCGTTCCGATATTCACTGCCAGTACTAAAAATCTATAGTTCGCGTCACATACACTATACAGCGATACAACGATTTTTGACAGAGATGACTAAGATGGCTGCATTCAGCGAAAAGACGCTGAAAGTTCGACGAATCGAACTTTCAGCGTCTTTTCGCTGAATGCAGCCATCTTAGTCATCTCTGTCGAAAATTGATGGAGTGGGGGTAAAACGCCAGCTTTTACTCGCTGCGTAAAATTGCACCTTAAGGCTGAAATCACATGGTGCGGAATAGAAGTACGGAATAGAGAGTGCGTCATAGAAGCAGCCAATCAGAGCTTTGCAGAAAATGTCGTAGATACTACGACAAAGCTCTAATTGGCTGTTTCTATGACGCACTCTCTATTCCGTACTTCTATTCCGCACCATGTGATTTCAGCTTAAGGGTGCCGTCACATGTGGCGTATGCGTAACTTGCGTAGTCTAGTAATTAATCTAATCAACAGAATTTCTGTTATTTTGTTTGTTGGGTTTCATATGACGCGTAATTTTTCAAGACGCGTAATTTGTGAAAACCAATCACAAATCAGTGTAGAACAGAAAGTTAACATTGGCTGCGTTCAGCAGCAGAGCAGATCAGTGAGCGATCAGTGATTGGGTGCGTTCAGCAGCAGAGCAGATCAGTGAGCGATCAGTGATTATTGGTCCTTTCTATTAGATCCCGAAATCTAGACCAATCATGTTGACGCATTAAAAAGAATTACTCAACAGTTGCGTCTGCTGAACACGACCATTATTGGTCCTTTCTATTAGATCCCGAAATCTAGACCTATCATGTTGACGCATTAAAAAGAATTACTCAACAGTTGTACAACAGTTGCGTCTGCTGAACGCGACCATTACAACAGAAATTCTGATCTCCAATTGGTTGTACAGTCATGGAATTCGATTTGTTCTTTGACCTCTTTCCGCGAGGCAAGGGGAATATGGAGAATATCCGTAGCGCCATCAAGCGGCGGCGACTAACCGCCCTTGATTTACGGATATTCTCCATATTCCCCTTACTCCGCGGAAAGGGGTCACGGAACAAATCGAATTCCGTGACTGTACTATGCGCAAAATACGCCTCATGTGAAACCCGACAAAAACTTTTGCGTAATGCGTAAATGATACAACCAATTAGAAGTCCAAATTTCTGTTGTAATGTTAACTTTCTGTTTTACACTGGTTTGTGATTGGTTCTTACAAATTACGCGTCTTGAAAAATACGCGTTGCATGAAATCCGACAGACAAAATGACGGAAATTCTGTTGAATTACTAAATTAATTACTAGGCTACTCAAGTTAAGCCGACGGCACACGGTACGATTTTTCGTAGTAGATCGCATACGAGTTAGCCACTACGCATGAGAGCGAGAGAAAGCGAGCGTCTTTCGCTCTCTGTTAGTGGCTAAGGAGGGGAGCACAGACCATTGCATAACGCATATGCATAAGAAATTTGATTGGTCCGTTAGCATGTGCATAAGGAATTCGACCAATCGAATTTCTTATGCATATGTATTATGCATTATGCAAAAGTCTGTGTTTCCCGCTTAAAGCCCATCGCACACGAAATGCATAACAGAACATACGCATAACATAAGACCGCTGGACCAATGCGCATCTTATGTAAATCAATATGGCGACTTTTTTCTAGGTGTTTATTGGTCCAGCGGTCTTATGTTATGTTTGTGCAACGCTATGCATTTTGTGTGCGATAGCCCTAACTCGTATGCGATCTATGCGATCTACTACGAAAACTCGTACCGTGTGCCGTCGGCTTTATGCATATGCAAGTTACGCCGCACCTTCAGGGTGCCGTCACATAGCACGTATTTTTCAAGACGCGTAATTTGTAAAGCAGTATTGACCGTGATTGGTCGATTCACTTAAGTTTTACTGGTTACTGCTTAAGTTTTTTTATGTGCTCCCGGCTTTCCCCAGTTATTTTCTGAACGGCTGTGAGTACTTTTTAACCCAGAATAGGATTTCTGAACGCAGCCCTATAAAGGCTGCGTTTCGATATTTACCGCCAGTACTGAAAATCTATAGTGTATGTGACGCAAACTATAGATTTTCCGTACTGGAAGTGAATATCGAAACGCAGCGAAAGTATTCACTAGAGTTCTAAATAATCAGGATTGCGTTCAGATTCCCCACCCGGGTAACTGTAACACTAGAAGTTGTTATAGTGTACAGCATGTCACATATGGGGTACGTTCCAAAACCTTACTCGGGTGCACTATACTACTAGAAGTACTATAGCATACGTGACATATATTATAACAACTTCTAGTGTTATAATTACCCGGGTAAGGTTTTGGAACGTACCCCTGCTATAGTATTTCTAGCATTAGGGTGCGTTCCGTTTCACGCATATGCGCGCATTTATCTATAGTACACGTTACGTATACTATAGATCATGCGCGCATCATGCGTGAAACGGAACGCAGCCTTATAGTGCACCCAGGTGGGGAATCTGAACGCAGCCCAGAGAAGCGCCAATGTCACTCTGTGATTTCCATAGTAGCCATATCCACGCCTGTGAATTATTCTTGCACGCATTCCCAAGGTAAGAAATAGCTCACGAGCAATAGAGATTCGAGACGTGAATAATTAGTAGATATTCACAATAACACGTTCTCGTAGATTATGGGTCGCTCGCGTCGTTCCGGCAGAATCCAACAATTGAGGCGAGCCCGCCGCGACCTTTACTTAGCACTAAAGAAGCTCTCTGACTTAGCACAGGAGAGCAGTCTTCCGATTCCCGACTATCGAGCTCTCCTGCAGCCAATCCTGAATCAAACGGCCAACAAGCAACGATGTACGCAAACTAAGGATCCTGAAAATCTCGCCGCCCCTGCGGATCAGACTAATGATACGGAGAAAAATTGCCCCCGAAGTGATGACAATTGATCAAATAAGAGCAATGAAATAAGAGTGACGATCTAATTACTTTATTCTTTCCACACTTCTTCCTTCGAATATTTCTACGCGCCGAGTCCTCACTCATTAATACGCCCGATCGCTCCGATAAACTGCTCAGCTATCGCGATCCGCAGGTGTGCTCCGACCCGACCCGCCTCCACCGTCTTAGGCTGAAATCACATAGTGCGGAATAGAAGTACGGAATAGAGAGTGTGTCATAGAAACAGTCAATTAGAACTTTGTCGTAGTTGTGACGTCCCGCCAATTTTTAAAATTCTAAAAACTCTCTTATCTTATAATTTTTGCGTTACTAGATACTTATTCACAATCTTACGTTATTGCGAATTATCTCTTCCCTTTTTTCCACTACTATACATAGATATATATATACTCCAGTATTAAAATCATTATTTTCTATAATACTTACCACTTTATTGTACTATTTTATTATTAATTACATTTTATTACATTATTTCTATTATTAATATATTTTTCTATAAATTGCTATTTCCTTATACTCTTGTTATATATATATCTAATATGCAACAAGACGTTGCTATTGGAAAGATGGAAAAATTAGAAAACGAAATAAAAAGGAAGAAAACGTAAAATCTAAAAAACACGTAAAAACTAATTATATCAATTAAATTCACTACTAATGTCTCACCCAGTATATGCCGCGACTTCCATGCATAGGGAGTCTCATTATATATATATTTTTGTTATTGGCACAGCATACCAATCACTATAACTTTAATTAATACCATATACTATATTTACAATAAGACACAATACGCATATATATATATTGTCATGATGCGGGCAATGCACTCGGATAATCATCTTTAATAAGTGACTAAGAAAAGGTAAGGAAACCCAATAAAAACTATAAAAATTAAAATCAAATATAAAAATAAATCTTGCATACTTATCATCGAATTATATTAATATCTTCTAAATTATTTATATGTTACACTATATTTAATCATTGCTTCACTATAAAATATAATCTTACCTTTATATTCGCTTGTACTTTATCACATAGTGAGTTAATTAAAAATATAAAAATCAAATAAAAATTATAAAACGCAAAACTATTAAAAACAAGAGTTGGTAGCGTCATAACTCGTTGCGTAACCATTACTATCGCCGAAATATTATAAGGCTATTTCATAATACTCTATTTCGATTTGAATATATAATTCGTTATTTTATATCATAAGTAATCTAACGTCGCTTCTGTTGAACGAATAAGTTATTTTAGATTTACTTAATTATCTAGAGAAGCGACTAAGAAATGTGCTTCTTACAATAACTAATTAATAATTCTTTATTACTTATGTTTGCTTCGCTTCACTAATGCTAATACTTCCGCTATAATTCCCCGTTATAACATTTATCAATCCACTATTAAATCATTATATCATGTAAAACTAACCCGAATAAATTATAAAATATTAAATCACATATAAATAACTAATCTTGCATACTCGTTGTCGAACATCTATACATTATCCTACATTTAATTATTATTTTATTATAAAACATAATTTCTGTGTTACTAGACACCTATGTATAATTTTACATTATTATAAATTATCTCTCTTCCCTCTTAATCACGATTCAGCATAAACATATATCCCCTATAATGTTTAGCGTTAATTTCGTTGCTATTACAATTTTATTATAATTATTGCAATTATCACCGTTAAGACATTATATCATATAAAATAAACTCAAATAAAAATTATAAAATATAAAATCAACTAAAAAGGTTATAATATATATTCTCATACATTTATTGCATTATACCGGTGTTAGATATGAATTAATAAATATATATAAACAGTTAAGTTACCTTTTAATCCATATAAATAACCGCTTATAAGGGTAATATGTATAAGAATTTTCAGGCCTCTAATTGTCACTATTTTCCAAATATTAATAACTATTTTCTCATTAGTTAATTTTTTCATAAAACTTTAATATAATTCAAAAGAGTCTTTTAAACCAAAACTAATGCAATTCTCTGCTTTCCAGAGTTCTTCTTAATTCGCGAATTATTGCCGAAAACTGTTCCTAAAGAATATTCATGTAATCCTTATAGTACGACTCTTTCTCCATATATATATATATACTCTATGTCCGCACAGCTGAGCGTTCCTGTGTGCACGACCGCTGCTGCATTCCTATGTGCCTCGGGCGCATCTAATGGATTATTTCTTTTGTTTAATTACTGATACCCTCTAGAAATGATCCGCGTATTACCTTTATTTGATTTCGTATAATTTTATCATAATATCCATCCCTTTTATGCGTTGTCCACATACGAACACCAAATCTGCTTCCGTATTAAACTTATTCACTCTAACCTTATTAATCTATCTCTGTCTTATGCATATGTCTTATAGACAAGAGCTTGATCTTCTAAGCGACTTGCTTTTTATTTAATCATTTTTGCCTTTTACATATAACCCTCTATAATCTTTATTAAGCTTTCGCTCGCATTTATATAATATTGTTAATGCACAATTACTATATGAAAATCTATCAAACCTCCCCTGTTCAATACTTTATTATTCACATATTATATTTTGTTAAATTTATTATTTTCGTCGTTCTCACACATATGCGTTAATATTAAGAAACTATTTGCAACAGCCTTGACGGAAAAATATCTATTTCGCTTCTATCAAAGTAACGAGTCTCAACAATTTATGCCGCGCCAGGCTACCACGAAATAGTTGTTGAATTAAAATTTGCAGCCGCCTAAACGTCTAGCAGATAAGGCGAGGAAAATACTCGGGTTACAATTTTAGTTTATTTAATAGTTCGTCACCAGGCTGATGCAAGTTAGCGTGACACAGATTCGTACGTCACGATTTCCTACCCTTTACATTTTGCATTTAAGAGCGTACTCCCTACTCTATGTACACCCCCTCCGTTGAAATTGCGAGGGCCCGAAAAATCCGTCGCAACTTACTAGAGGAGCGAGAAAAGGTCGACAGAAAGATCAGAGGTTTTGAAGTGAAAGCACGCGCGAATTTTTCAACGAAATTTGAACTTAGAATATTTTTCGAAGTGTAAAATTTATATTTATACTCAAATCAGTTATATTCAGTCATATGTATTGTTAATCGAAACTAGAGAGAAAGAAGTGAGAGTTTGAAGTAGTAAGACGCGCTCAGTGTAATTGTAAAGAAAAGAACTTAGAAATTTTGAGAGAGTTCATATAAGTTATTTGTAGTTATACGTATACATCATTGTCAATTGAAGTTTTTATAAGTCAGAAAGATCAAAGGTCTCAGAGTGAAAAGACGCGCTCCGGCATTTTGGAAAAAAGAACTTAGAATATTTTCGCCAGTTATTGTCAACCAAGTTCTATAAGGCAGAAGGATCGGAGTTTTGAGAAATCCAAGGCTCCAAGTACAGAAGTAGTTAACCCAATTGTGAAATAAATCACCGTAAGTCTTCCATTACTTCATTTTGCTTATACTTCGTTGATTATTACGGCCGAACAATCATTGGTAATCCGTCATTTCGTATCACACATTTAAGTAATTCTCTATGTCCACAATTTAATTCACAATAATAATTATGAATTTTTAATAAATTTTTCTTTCATTAACGTTAACTATACCCTAAATTGTTATCTTTTTATTTAATCAAGGATGCTTAAATTTTTTCAGTCATTATAATAAAGTTTACCTTGTCGCTTTACTCTTATATTGCTGAACCCTTAGCATCCTCGCAGAATCTTAAAATTCGAATTATTAGAGCGTAACTGTTATAATCTTATTGAAACGGTCTGTTCGATTTTTATATTGTGTAACTCAAGTGTTCAACTATATAAACCATATTAATAAAGTTTTACATATTTATGTTTTAAGCCTATATCACTAGGCTACCTCTATTTGTCAAGAATTTTGAATCCATTATTTTTATTAAATTACAACCGCGGAATCATATCCAAGGAATCGCCGTACGCTCCTTTATTGTCAATTCAATCAATTGTGACAATTTATCAGAAATATACTTGAACGCTTGAAATTTTGTAATTTCTACAATTGTAACTTAACATTAAGAATTCTAATACGGAACATCTATGAACTATTTATTGAACTATTGATAGCTCTGCTTCTGCAACTTCATTAAAATATATATCTATATGCTTTAAAATACATTTCAATTATTTTTCTTGTTGTTTTATGATTAACCTTCAATTTATATAAAGACATTTGACTCTGTCGTAAAATCAAGATAAAATTTCGAATGTTCATATATGTTCAGTAACTTATTAAAATCTAATCTAATCTAATTGTGCGTTTCAATATTTTATTGTGTATCAAATTTATATATCTATGACGTGAATCATAATTATATTCATATGGAAATTTTTGAATAATAATTTTAAATTTGTACACTTATATATTTCATGTAACTTTAATTGAAATAGAGATTGTTCTACCAAATTATATTTTTAACCTTTTGATTCTCCATTTATATTAAATCACTGTTATTAATATTTTACGTTGACTTCAAGTTTAAATACTCTTTAATTCATGAAACAAGACAAAACCTTGTTACAATAATTAATTCATTTGCTATTAATTAACTTGAACTATTCAAATCATTGAAATTTTACATCCAGGTTTTGAATTTGCTTTTCATTTACTTTAAGAATTTACCTTATGATTATTACAATCACCCTTTCCTCAATCCTTTTAATAATAAAATTTCTTACAGCTGAAAAGTGGCAGGAGAATAAAACAAGTTGCTAGATTCTTTCAAAAGAATTTATACACTAAATTTTTACATACCTCCATAGAGTTTTGAAAATACTACTAGTAACAATTTTCATTTCCGTTTGAATCTTTAAGGTCTACTAACCCCCCTCTTGACGCGAGTCCAATAAACTCTAGCAGAGCTAGGTTGAGGACCGCGGATCTAACACCCTTCCGGAAATCGGCGTGTACCAAAAACTCTAGCAGAGCTAGGTTGAGGGCCGTTGTTTTTCCTTCCTAATTTTTCCTTTGGCCGCGGATCCCAAAAACTCTAGCAGAGCTAGGTTGAGGGCCGTGGTTCCGTTTTCTCCCTTAGAATGATAAATATTGGAATTATCTTGGATATTTCTTTCAGTCACTATAATTGGATTTTCTTAATAATTAAATCAACATTTTAAATTCATGTATTTCTATTTCCAACAAAAGCTTTCCTTTATTATTATAACTGTTCAATTGTTTTATTCGGTAATTTTATTTCTATTAGTATCTCTCGTTTTCTCTTTTACTTTTGCGCTAGCAACTTGTCTCTGCCTGAAGAAATAAAATATTTTATAACTTCCCTATGTCAATTATTATTGTTAACCCTTTTATTGAATCGAATATTTCGTGTGCTTATTGTTTATTGATTGAATATTTCATATGCCTATTGAACATTTTATACAGATGTCTTTAATTTGAATATTTCATGTAATTTTGTTAATACTGCTATCCTCCTTATTTAATAACGTGCTCTTGGGTTTTCGAATTGCCATAAATCAGTTATTTCCAATTATTTCTTTTCGTTTTACTTTAAATAGATGGTCAGGCCGGACCAACAAAGAGTAATTAATTTATTTATTTCAACTAACTTTATTCTTTCTCGCTTGACCCTCTGTGACGACAGCTCTCGCCAATCCCCGGTAAAGCCTGTGTAAGCAGGTTGACCGAAAATCAACAAAGGAGAGCACCTCCGCAGGTACACCGAGGTAGCACCTGTGAAGGGAAAATATTGCGAACCGCGGATCAGTTTAATCGGTTTCAATTCAAGACTCATTACTCGCGATTTCTATTAACGTAGAATTCATCTTATCTTATCTTATCTTATCTTGAACCGCGGGACGTAACAGTAGTATCTATGACATTTTCGCAAACCTCTGATTGGCTATTTCTACGTAAGAATTTCTCAAATCTCAAGTTGTTTCTTTACATTGTGAGAGCTGATCTTGTCTACTTTATAATCTATAGTTCAAGAGAGAAAAGGAAGAGTACATTTTATCATATATGTAATACTCCTATATTGCTAGTTCAGTGCCGATTTCGGGTCAAACATTACGGTACAGACGTATTAATAGTCTCTCTCTCAAGTACGCTTCAGCTGCTTTGTGCGCATGCGCTAACAGCGTTAGTCAGACACGACCAGGTAATGTTTTCTCTTAGCCTCTCGCTCACACTCACTCAATAGACTTGACTGACCGCATATATGTAATACTACTATATTGCTAGTCACGTATCTTCCCAATAAGCGGCATGAGCGTTGAGGAAGCAAGATAGAAAATACGGTACGCATGCGCATGTGTGTCAAAGTACATGAACTGTACATGCGCAAACGTTCAACGTTGAACGCATACGTCTATTAACTATGCGTACAGGCATATGTTTGCCTTTTACTTTTACACTTGTAGCACGATCGCACTATTATTATTATTTTTTTATTACTTTTTATAATTTTTTATAACAAATAAAAGTAATAAAATCACAGTATTCTATACTTTGACAGAAGTATCAAGAATTACACGATTTTATTAGGGTTAAGCTGGCTCAACGCGAGCATGCGCATTTGCGTCAAAGTACACGAATTGTGGGAGTGAGAGGTTGATATATGTCTGTCCCGTGATGATTTCGTCAGCTTTTCAGCAGTGTTGGCAATATAGTAGTATTACATATATGACTGACCGTCTATGCCCATATTTGGAATTCATGCGTCTCTCTTTTATGGGCCTCGATTCTCTCATTGGGAAGATACGGAACTAGCAATATAGGAGTATTACATATATGGATTTTATGTGCTCTTCCTTTTCTCTCTTGAACCATAGATTATAAAGTAGACAAGATCAGCTCTCACAATATAAAGAAACAACTTGAGATTTGAGAAATTCTTACGTCTCAAGATTTGAGAAACGACTATAAATTTGGGCCGAAGTCTTCAATCCGATTCTACTTCGGTGCAGAACAAATTTATTATGCTGTTTCCACTGGAAGTGAAATAGGAGTGAAGAAGATCGATATTTCAGTACAACCAACTTAATTTTTGTTTTTAACACAATAGAAAGTTGAACAAAGTCGCCGTTTCATCATATGACCAAATATCACGTTTATTTTCCATTTTGACGATATGTACAGTAGAAGCAAAGAGAACTATAAGCCAGGTTATGTACAAATAGAGCTAGAATAGCCAATAGTAAAAAGTATAGAGGTTGGCATTACCTACTTTCGACTGTTTCCACCGGCTAAACTTTAGTGTCAATTCGCTCCCACTCCGATTACCTTGGTGGATCAAAACGAGAGTGAAATGAGTTAATCTATCGCGTTTCCATCGACTCAAATTCGGTTCTACGCCAGATTAGGTGCTTCGGTGGAAACTAGGCCTATGACGCACTCTCTATTCCGTACTTCTATTCCGCATCATGTGATTTCAGCCTTATTCTCCTCGATCCATCGGAACGCTCGGGACAGCTTGAGCCCACGCGAGCGCGCGCGTGTACGCGCGCACGACCACGTTTGCACCTGCCGAACATCACAACTGGTGACAGCGGTGGGATAGATCAATTATCACCCCCAACCCGTGATTTAATTTCGTCTTAATATGTTACGAGTACACGTGATTTTACGTTATTAGCATATAACACAATTCACATTTTAAAATATATACAAATTATAAAGTACATACAAATACGCATACATATATAAGTGTGTGTGTGTGTGTGTGTGTGTGTGTGTGTGTGTGTATCGTATCTGTGTGTGTGGCTGTGTGTGTGTGTGTGTGTGCCTGACGTCTGCTGTGTGTGGCTCTGCGTGCGTGTGACTGTGCTCTGGCTGTGTGTGTGTGTGTGTGTGTGTGTATCGCGTGTGCGTGCGTGCGCGATGCGTGATGCTTTGCGCGGATTAAGATATTATTATTATTGATGTGTGTGTTATTAGTATTGGTGGTATTATGTGTGTGTGTGCCAGTGTGTGTGTGTGTGTGTGTGTGTGTGTGTGAATACATGACACAATTTCTAATTAATTTTGATCGCTATGAAGGTCAAATTATTGTCACCATCTGATGGCACTCTTTAAGCCATGAATTTATTTGAAACATTTTTTGGGAACCTTCTCCTTTCCAAGATATTTAAAGGTTTCCATACTTTTTCCTCACCCTGTATAATCTTATATATGACCATATCAGATCTTGTTAATATTCATATATGAGCATATACGATCACTTTTTATTTTGACATATACGAGCATATAAGAGTTATTTTTTCCCGGGATGATATCAGTATTTCGATGTCGAGTCTTGAGCGACAGTGGGGGTACAGTAGGTGTAGTCTCATAAATTGGTTTCGAAATACATTAAATTCCAAGTATTAATGTAAACATGAAAAGAGAGCTTTTCTATATATAATGCTCAGTCTTCGATGTCGCGTCAAATCAAGCAGACATTCGATCAAAAAAGTTAAAAATTGATAATCTATTTAAAATTTATTTCTTAATCTCTGTGTTAAATTCGTAACATCTTTTGAATAGTGAATAAAACATGGAAATTGAAACACACAAAACGATACAAAGCTTTTACGCCAAACAATCAATATTTGTTACAGGTATTTGATATGCAAGTATAATAAAGTAAAATAAAGTAAAATATTATTTTTAATTGAAAAACTTAAGAAAGGACTTTCAATAGTGACAAATTAATTTAAATTAGAGCAATAAGAGTCAACGCGGTTAGAAATGCATAAAATTTAAACCTATTATTTTTAAGATAATTAAGGTTATTCAATGTTTCACGATATTCTTAAAATGTTTTTGAAATTAATATTTGTCTATTATTTGTTCTTCTCTAGAATAACTAAAAAAAATTTTATTATAGGATTAAATTAAAATAATGTAAGATTGGAAAGTTTGTTAAATTTAAAACAACAATAGTAAATAAATATGTTTGCGAACCGAGTTAGATATACGTACTAAAACTTTATATCGTCAAAATAAACTAATACAATACAAACGTTTCGACCCTTACAAAGGTCATCATCAGTGCAACTCTAAAGTGTACGTAACTGATACAATATAATTAGTTCTTGTCTTATATAATATAATTAATCCTCTTATAAAACAAAATGTCTAATTACACTCATATATATTCTATTGCACTCATATATTATTAACGAAGACAAAAAGTATTGGTTTATCTTGACGATATAAATATTTAGCAGATAAATATTTATATCGAGCAATCAATTAGATGACATTAAAAATTTAACATAACGAATTTGTTATAGATACAAACAACAGATAAGAACATTTTGACTTCACAAGTCTTCATCAGCCCACATAAAGAAACATTTTACTAAACTATACATAATTAAAATCTCCTGTCTAATGTCATCTAATTATTTGCTCGTTCTTTAAATATTTGGCCGTTTTATCCTCTAAATTGTTATTAAATATAACGAGCGTATTATATTTTCTAATGTTTAGCACATTTATCTAGCTTGTTTTGGAAACACGTTTATTTATTATTGTTATTTTTAATTGAATTGTTCATAGAATTTCATCGTTTATTTTAGACAAAAATTATCAACATTGTTTATGCCTATGAGCAAAAGGGTGATACACACTTCTCCGTTGGAAAGAAATCTCGACTAACAACACCACCTTGGCAAAGGAATTGGATATCGTCGAATTACAACAAAAACTATAACAACAAGAGCGGCTTATTCGACAATTACAAGAACAGCAGCAACGTCTAGAGCAACTAGGTACAATAATTGCAACGGACGACAACAACTTTGGTAACTATACTAATCTCGGTAGCTACGTTTATTTTTCAATCAGAGATGCGCTAGAAGCCATACCAAGTTTCGATGAAGACAATATTGCATTTTCTCATTTCGTAGAAGGATGTGAAGAAGCATTAAGCATGATTGCGCCTTCACAGGAAATAATTTTAGTGCGTGCAATTCGTAACAAACTAAAAGACGATTCTCATAAATCCATACTCGGCAAAGTAATTAATTCATTGCAAGGTTTAGTCGAATTTTTACGGAGTAAATACGGTCCTAGAGAAACGGTTTACGAGGCGCAAGCCAGACTTGCTTATATGTGTCAAAAAAACGACGAAAAGGTATCAGCCTATGCGAATCGTGTGCACGAAATAGGAAAACGAATAATAGATGCTCAAAAACGACAATCGAACGAAATCAGCCAAGATTTTAAAAAATCCATGGAATAGCATTTGAAAGTTTGTTTTTTACGCGGTTTAAATCCAGAAATAAAAATAACAAAGGAAGGACATTCGAAGAGTTAGAAAGTCGCGCTATAGATGCCGAAAGGGAACTTGAAACTATCAAAGCGATAAGGCAAGTAGTACTCGGAGAGAAAGCATCCGCCGACAATAAACGCACGACTAATGCGTCCCTGCGACGGATAGGCACCGAACCCGTGACGTGTCAATACCGTCATAAAATCGAGCATACTGCCGATCGCTGTAGATTTATTAGCGGTAATCAATCAAGATATAATTCTTCGGCTAACGCAAATTCAGTTCGCACACATTTTTCGACAAATAATCAAAATCAAAATAATAATCAGCAGACATCACCACCCCCGGGAAGGTCGTCATGAAATCCAAATAATACATCTCAAGTTATATGTAGATATTGCAAAAAGGCGGGTCATAAGATCGAAAATTGCCATAAAAGAATGTTCAATAACCAAACTCGCGATAATCAAGCACAGGGAAACGGGCGACTTCCCACGGAGAGAGGAGCAGCTTCTGGGAAAACAAATACACGTCCCATTCAAGCGATAACGACGGAAACCGACTCAGATATCGGACAATAAATTTAACGCTTACGAAAGAAGTGCCAACCGTTAGATTAGAAAGCAAAGATCTGAACACTTCCTTAGAATTCTTAGTGGATAGCGGATCGGGTCCAAATATCATTAAGAAACGGTTCCTGAAAACCACTCCGGTAAGTGGAAATAAAATCCTAAAATTAACAGGAATAACGGCGCATCACGTAACCACTTTAGGGCTGGCACGGGTAGACATCTTAGGACGTCCAGTCGTTTTCCATTTGGTAGACGACAAATTTCCTATTCCGCAAGATGGAATAATAGGTTCCGATTTCTTTAATCATTTCAAGCGAATGTAAACTATAAATTAAATTGATTAGAATGGGATAATATTAAAATACCATTCGAGCCTAAAGAAGTTTTAACTATCCCCGCGAGGACTAATTCACAAATATACATTCAAGTTGCCAACCCGGAATTAGAGGAAGGATACGTTCCTAAATTAAATTTAGCAAAAGGAGTTTACTTAGGTAACGCTCTGGTTGCTGTACGAAACGGAAAGGCACAGTTACGAGTGATTAATACAACGGAAGAAGACTATGATGTATTCGTACCCACAATACAAATATTCGAATTCGATGAAATAACTAACTCCAATCTAAATCTAAAATCAAATTCAAACTCAAATCAAGATCTCAATCTAAATTGAAATTCCAATATAACTTCAGATTCGAGTCTAAATCCAAATACTAATTCAAATTCAAACTCGAATCAAGATTCAAATTCTAATTCAAGATCAGATCTAAATCTAAGATCTAGTTAAAAAATTTATGCAATTTCTAACTCAAATTCTATCTCCGAACTAAATTCGGTATCTTGCGAAAGTTCTCGATACGACAAATTAATTAAACTTTTCAAACTAGATCATTTGAACAGTGAAGAACGCGCAATTATTGAAAAATCAATAGCACAAAATATAGATTGTTTTTATTTACCAGGAGAACCTCTCGGATTCACAAACGTCTTAACACATCACATTTCTACAAACGATAATACTCCGATACACACACGGCAGTATCGATTCTCCCCCATTCACAAGGAAGAAATCAATCGCCAAGTAAAAGATCTATTAGATCAAAATATTGTTGCATCCGCACGAGCCACCCGTTAAGTTTTGAAAAGAGAGCGTTCCCAGGCAACGGGCCGTCGCTTATCTAACAGCGATCGGCGTCTTAATGTCGGTTCCTTCAAAACGAACGGACATGTTTCTGTATCTCGTTGCACTAACGAATAAAGAGTTCCTTTAATATTCAAACGAGTGTTTACTCCGCTCAGGCGGAAAGTTCCGCGAGTGCTAGAGTGTGTGTGAGTGTTGGTGCGACCGGCGCGGAGGCGCAACAATATTATAAAACCATCCGAATCGCCATATAACACTCCAGTTTGGATAGTTAAAAAAAAACCTGATTCCACGGGAACCAAAAGGTAGATGGAGAATGGTATTGGACTTCCGGATATTAAATGATAAATCCATAGGTGACGCATACTCACTTTCTAATATAACAGACATTCTTGACCAACTAGGTAGCGCTAATATTTTTCAGTTTTTGATTTGGCTTTTGGTTTCCACCAGATAAAGATGCACCCGGATGATAGTCACAAAACCGCCTTCTCAACTTCTCATGGTCATTACGAATTTGACCAAATGCCATTTGGTTTAAAAAATGCTCCTGTTACCTTCCAGAGACGAATGGATAGAATATTAACCGGGATGCAAGGAACAGAAATATTTGTTTATTTAGACGATATCGTTTTATACGCAAGCTCATCAAGAGAACATGAAATCAAATTTGAAAAACAAACAAATTACGCGAAGCAAATCTCAAACTCCAGCCGGACAAATGTAAATTTCTTCATAAAGAAGTCACTTATCTAGGACATATAATAAGTGAAAACAAAGTTCACCCCGACCCCAAAAAATTAGAAGCGGTAAAAAACTTCCCAATACTTAAAAACCCCAAAAATATAAAACAATTTCTCGGGCTAGCAGGTTATTATCGCAGGATTTTTATCAAAGGATTTTTCCAGCATCGCAAAACCGTTGAAAAATCTACTAAAAAACGGAACAGAATTTAAATGGAGTCAAAAGGAGCAAGATTCCTTCAACACATTAAAAGATATATTATGCAAGGAACCAGTATTACAATACCCCAATTTTTCTAAGCCATTTGTCGTAACAACAGATGCGTCAGGAACAGCCATAGGAGCTATCTTAAGTCAAGGTCCAATAGGAAAAGATCGTCCCATAAGCTACATTTCACGTGTATTAAATGACGCCGAGAAAAATTATTCCACCAAGAAAAGGAGCTATTAGCAATAGTTTACGCAGTACAGCATTTCCGACCTTATCTTTATGGCAAAAAATTCGTTTTAGTTACTGATCACAAACCGTTAAGTTCGCTCCACAAAGCGAGAGATCCTACTTCGCGATTGGCACATTGGAAAATTAAATTAGCCGAGTATGACTATGAAATCGCTTATAAAGCCGGAAAAACAAACGTAAACACCGATGCATTATCACGAAATCCTGTAGAACGTATATGCATGATACAACCCTCATTTGAAATCGAAGAATGTCCGAAGGACGAAGAAGCTCGCACGTTAGAAATGCAAATCCACAACCCCTCAAATTATTGCCACGAAAAGAATCAATCATGGAGGAATTAGAACCTGAACGCAAAACAGAAATATAAACCCAAAGGGCAACTTCAAGCAAAGGGGAAAGCATACCATTTACTCGAAAGGAATTGCGAGAGCCTCCATTTGTACAATATACTATAGAAGCAGAAATACACTAAGAGCCGAAAGATAACTCTAAACTTATTAAAGACTTTATGAATTTATTTCCAGAAGACCAAGACAGTGCAGATTCCACCGTTTCCAAACAGAAAGATATAAACCCGATCCCAGTGACTGATTCACAGTGACTCATTCAGAGGTCACAGAACCAAATCCAACTCTACCATCAAATCTCCTACAAATTATAAATGACTTGACAGAAGACTTAAGGTTTGTTCGCGTCGCTTGCCCCAACATGCTCCTACTCGCTCCAATACGCTCCAAACTATAGTATTACGTTACGTATACTATAGATTGGAGCGTATTGGAGTGAGTAGGAGCATATTGGGGTATTGCGACGCGAACAAACCCTTAGACAACGATTATGACCAACTTAAAAATTCACCCATAAACAACTCCAACTACAAAAATAAATACGACAGCATTATCGAAGACAATAACAACGGTCATATTAATGATGACGAAAACATTATTACCGACAACAATGACAACAACGATGACAAAATCAACATCGATGAAAGCACTACTAATGAAGATACCGACAACAGCGACAACGATAATGACGATGACGAAGTTGACGTCGATAAAAGCTTTAACGAATTTAATCCAAATAAAACCAATGATCTTGATAATTCACAAATAATAACACGATCTCAAATACATAGTATCATAAATAGTCGTGATTACATATTTATGCACAAAAGAAATTATTTATATTTTATGAGCGCTGACGGCAAATTTTGTAACAATGGATTTAAAAGCCTCTAAGAACAGAAATTAATTCCCAAAATAACTAACGCACAAGTGGGGAAAGTAATGCTTATTAAAAAAGAGAACAAAATCCATTTTATTTTGAGTTCCAAAAATAAGATAAATGACAAAATAACAAAAAAAAACATTACATCAGTTATCAACCTCGCTTCACGAAATGTTAACTAGCACTCCAATAAAAGTATTAAGTATAGCAAAAACAGCAGAAATTGACGATTTCAAATGGAATTCAATTTTTGACTATATCCACAAGTCATTAATAGGATTTTCAATTAAATTGATTATTTACGGCTTAGTAAAAATACCAGATATTGAAAAAGGAAAATCTATTATTGAAGAATCACATTCGTCAGTAGTTGGTGGACATAAAGGAGTAACGAAGACTTACAATCGTATCAGGCAAAACTTCTATTGGGAAAATTTGAAACTCAATATACAAATATACCAAATTACATTAACCATTGTCTACAATGCCAAATAAAAAAATTGGTTAAAAAATCGTGTTAAAACAAAACAACCAATGCTAATAACGGATACCCCGTATTCTGCATTTGAAAAGGTATCAATGGACATGGTCGGTCCACTACCAACAACTTCCCAACAAAACTCCTATATATTAACTATCCAAGATCATCTAACAAAATTTTCCCTCGCCATTCCATTGAAATCTTCCACAGCCATAAACGTCGCTGCTTTTCTAGAATTTTTTATTTGTACTTTTGGAGCTCCTAAAGCTATACTAACGGATCAAGGCAGCAATTTCATGAGCAATTTAATAAAAAGATTTGCGAAGAAATTTAGAATAAAACAATTTAAAACAACCGCTTTCTGTCCACAAGCTAATGGGGCTTTAGAACGATCTCATCTAGTTTTAGTAGAATTTTTGAAACAATTTGTAAACAGATTCACGGAATGGGATAAATTGGTACGATATGCTGCTTTTTCATATAACACAAGTACACACGAGGCTACTGGGTACACACCGTACGAATTAGTATTCGGAAAATTGGCCAGATTACCATCTAGTGAAATTGCCAACAATATAGAAGAACCTAAGACAACTGACACTTACCTAACGCAACTCGTGACAGATATATACAACTTACAAGAACTAGCACAAAAAAATATTATACCCTCCAAAATAAAATCCAAAGAATATTACGATCGAAAGATCAATCCTCAACATTTTCAAGTCGACGACGAAATCTTTTTGTTAAGTGAACCCAAAAAGGGTAAGCTCGGTAACCAGTACTCTGGCCCTTACACGATATTAGATATATTGCCTAATGGCAATATAAAACTTTTCATAAAAAGAAAACAAAAGATTGTTCGCCTTAATAAGCTAAAGAAATGTCATATCAACCAAAGAAAAGATTTGAATTGTACCGCGTAACAATTCAAATCTTTCGTTATATATATAAGTATGCGCAAATTTACCGAATAAAAGAAAATGAACACTGTATTTTATATATATCTTTTACACATAAATAATTTGTATCCGTATATTATACTATGAATATTTATACTATATACGAGGGCTGTTTGATAAGTACCCGTGTTTCACGACTGAGGGTGCCACCGACTAAAAGTCTGTATACCATCGTGTAACGCCATGTTTTGAACGACGCTAGTAAAAATTTCACACAGCTCTACCGATTAGTTTAGTTTTTATAGCAATTAAAAGTTGACGAGTTTGTGCTTGTTTGCAATCATGGAAAAAGAGCTGTCTGTCGGTCTGTGATTCGATTCCTGTTTTTGGATGGGAAAACGTGTGGAGAAATTAAAGAAAAGTTGCATGCCGTATATAAGGACAATGCACCTTCGATGACTACCATAAGATATTGGTACAACGAATTTAAGCGTGGCCGAACATCCATTTTTGATGAAGAGCGCCCAGGTCGTCCGATTGAGGTGACTACGGAGGATATGATCGACAAAATCCATGATATTGTGTTAGCAGACCGCCGGGTGAAGATCAGAGAGATTGCTAACATTGTAAAGATCTCAACTGAAAGCATACAAAATGTCCTACACGAAACATTGGGCATGAGAAAGCTATCGGCGAAATGGGTGCCGCGATTGCTCACAGTGGAACAAAAACGGAATCGCATGACAACTTCAAAGCATTGTTTGGAGCGCAATCCGAAAGCGCAATCCGAAAGAGTTTCTGCGGCGTTTTGTCACTGTTGACGAAACATGGATCCACCATTACACACCAGAGACGAAAGAACAGTCTAAACAGTGGACTAAACGCGACGAACCTGTTCCAAAGAAGGCAAAAACGGTTCCATCGGCCGGAAAGGTCATGGCCACCGTTTTTTGGAATTCGCGAGGCATCATTTTCATCGACTATATGGAGAAGGGAAGAACAATCACAGGACAGTACTATGCTGAATTATTGGACCGATTCGACGCTGAATTGAAAAAAAAACGGCCTCATTTAGCAAAGAAAAAAGTGCTCTTTCATCATGACAACGCACCAGCTCATTCGTCCGCAATCGCCACAGCAAAACTGGTCGAATTACGCTACGAATTGTTGCCTCATCCACCCTATTCTCCAGATTTGGCCCCCTGCGATTTCTATTTATTTCCAAACATGAAAAAATGCCTTGGCGGAAAGCGCTTTGCATCAAATGAGGAAGTCATCGCCGAAACAGAGGCCTATTTTAAGGCCTATTTTAAGGAGTTCGACCAATCATATTTTTTAAACGGTATAAAAATGTTGGAGTATCGCTGGGCTAAATGTATCGAGCTGAAAGGAGATTATGTAGAGAAATAAATAAGAAAAAAATTTTTTTTTAAGTGTTTTCTTCCCTAACACGGGTATTTATCAAACAGCCCTTATATGTATATTATACTTTACTATTATTACTATATATGTACTTTACTATTATTACTATATATTACTATATATACTATTATTACTATATATGTATATTCCTTTAAAAGCACAGAGGATCTCTAGATCTAGGTGCATCCTAGGGTCCCTTGTGGACCTACCCGCACTTTATTACCACTATATTCCTTTAAAATATATTTTTAGGAAAAGCGAAATGGCAAAAATATTACTGTATGCTATACTCGCGTGGAATTTTTATATCCATAAAGTTCACGGAATTGTTGGATACGACTGCGGATCAACGCATCTCAACATTACAACCCTATCCCTCTTGGACATCGAAAACTGTGACATCCCTCTGACTCAACCGCAAATTCAAAAAACGTACATCCAATTATTGTACTTCAATTATCAAAATTCAAGACCATACATGTAATTCAATGCAAGATGTCTATCAATCGACACATATATTATTGTGGAATGCACTCCCACATTTCAACGGTAACAAACGCACAAGCAGAATACATTCTGGAATTAACTGCAGACCAATGCAGAAAAATGCATTTATCTGGAGCGTTTTCCATCAGTGCCAGCAATACCATCTATGGGTTGAAAAAAAACCAAACCATAATTCGACCAGTCACACTTGCAGGATCTGCAACTTCAGATGGACGGTGTTCCGGCGCACAATATTCCGATCCGTATGGCACTTGAGATAATGTTATAGTAAAAGGAACGATAACTATCATCTTGACTTCCTACCAGATGGCTATAAATCTAGAAACAAATCAACTTCGGCTAAAGTCACAATCTGCCCATACACCGATACCACCTGCATGGATATTGATGGAGGACATACTTTCTGGGAAGCCTTACCAACAGACCACTGCAAATTTAGTCATTACGATGTTCTCTACGAAGGATATGCCAACAGGATGCTCAACACCCTCTACGAACATCCGCAAATTATCTACTCACTATCAACGCAAAACGTAACATTCGCACTCGCCAAAACAGGGGAAGAACCCGTATGTGGATATACGCTAATTAAGACGGAACATCCAAAATTACTAATCCTCGAAACCAGGAAGGGAAAATTTTTCACTAGAAAACGTACGTTTTCCACTATCCACTGAGCATTTGGACATATTCACTTATATTAATTATAAATTCGTATGTGGAAAAACATACGCTCCCAGAATTCTCTATACATATAGAGATGTTCTCAAACAACGCTGCAACCTAGAGCAACAAATCTTGAAGGGCGCGCTTAGCCTTGCCATCAATTCTCCGGATGAATTTGCGTACCAGATTATGAAAGGACCCGGATATATGGCCGTCATTTCCGGAGAGGTAGTGCACATTATCAAGTGCACTCCAGTAGATGTCAAAATCCAGCACGTCAAGGAATGCTATTTGGAACTCCCAGTTCAAAAGGGTAACAAAACGTATTTCTTATCTCCAAGAACACACATATTAATCAAGACAGACACGCAAATCTCTTGTAATCGTATCATACCACCAATGTTCTTCTTAAGCGATGGGTGGTACCGTATGATACCAACGCCTGAACACACTACCCCCAACGACCATCAAACCTCTGACAAAACCTACATGACACTATACGAATCCTGGATCGCTAGCGGCGAGTAATATATACAGTGACAAGGATCTCGAACATTTGCGAGACCATATAATGTTCCCAGCTGAAAAGAGTGGAATATTGAATACCATGGCACGAGCGAGAGGCGAACTAATAATTTCCCAAGGAATCTCTTTTTCGCACCTCCTAGCCTCAATCCAGAAGATTACAGAGAATACATGGAAAAAAAAATTTGAGGAAAATTCACCTCCTTCGGTAACGCAAGTGCAGGAGTAATTGAAGTCTACTTCTACATCAGAACTATAAAACTAATTATAGACACCTTGGTACACGGTTACGCTATACATATCATCTACGGTCGCTACATCTGTTAGGAGTCTTTTGGGATTCAATCACAAATCTAATCACCTCTCTAAAAACCCCAAAAGAAAGGAAGCATCTAAAGAGGAAGCAGCTGAGAAGCTAACAACTTCACAAAAAGAAACCAGATCCACCTAAGGACACTGCGAGCAAGGAAATAAGCACCGAAATTTCTATCGAAAGAAATTTGTACCCGCAACTACAATAATCTCTTCTTTTTTATGTATTCAACATACTTTATATAAATTTTTACACTCAACTTACTTTTGTATCACACTAAATAATCATACGTGGCGCACATTAAGTGCATCACGTATGACTTAAAGAGGGAGGTGTTACATCCCAGTAAACCTCTTTTTCTTATTATGTATGTATTCTTTACAAAAGAGTTTTCTCTAAAATTTCATCTAAATTTTCCTTTCGAGCATTTCAGAGGATCTTACTCACCGGTGTTTATACGCTCAACTGTTCCTAAGATAAGAGACGGCACCGGTGACGCGTTAGACCACGATTGCTACGATCAAACCATTCTCGAATAAAGAAATTTAATTCCCTTTTTCTTTCTCTCAGGAAACTCTTTTGTAAAATAAGTTATATGCATGCGTCTATAATAACTAAGTAATTTTAGCAAATATTTTAGCAATAGGATAGAAATCTTCCTGAATGCGAGGACGAGTAAATCATTAAAGTCACATTAAAATAATACTTGTCGAAATATCTCAAGATCCAGAAAAGATAGAACAACGACTCAAAAACATGATAGACTCCCCTCGCATAAGGATAAACATAGCCTAGAAAAACTAACCAAATTTTTATTAGAAATATATAGTTTAAACTTTTAGAATTAAGTCGAGACTTCGTAGAGTCAGGAATGGGGCTTACGCGGAGCTCTGCTCTCCCTTTTCTTATCTTAAGTAAGCAAGTGCGAGTATAGGTCCTGCCAAACTTGAAGAGTGTTGATTCCTGTGTTGGTTCCTGAGAGATCTATTAAGGTGAAAGGAGCTGCCAAAAAGCAGACACACACAGTTCTTTCCTGACAGTTCAGTCGAATCAAGCAGCACTATTCAAGAACACGGCTCGCAAACTCTCCTAAATTTCCCGAGTCCTCCTCGAGTTTTATAACGAATTCAAAGTGAGAACCATAGTCGCACTTCCTTAATAGTTTACGTGGTACCTTTTATAATAATTGTATACCTTTTATAATAATATCTTTTATTTTTGTTTCTCTTTCTTTTCTTTTTTTTCAATAAATTCAAATAGCATTTATAATAATTCTGATTGAAGTTGAATCTCTGCTTTGCCTCGAGTTTAAAATTATACACAACAATATTCAAGAAGTTGTTACGGTTGTCTGCCATTAGCGTGGTCCCAATCTCCAGGACTGTCGCTGCCAATAGCGTGGCCCCCGTCCTCTCAATAACGATTCCTTGGTGCGTTCTATTGTAACTATTTTTCTTTCATACCTTCTAAAGGCGGACGACAAATGCGAGTAAAGAAATTGAAATTTCAAATTAAAACAGCTTTTATTTTAAACCAGGATCCTTTTCCTTTATTCCAAAAATTAGCGCAATTAGAGAACAGATTCAAACAATCAAGAGTAAATTCAGTGCCCGCGTATATTCTTAATAAACTAGAAATCAGCCTTAAATTTCCTAACCATAAAAATATTCCCAAAGGCGATCCCCGTAGACTTACCTATAGATTCCGCAATCTCTTCGGGACAGAATTTCGAATCGTCCTCCCCTCTAACTATCCGATCTTCCCTCCTATCAGTCAATTTTAAAAACTGCACGACTTGATCTCCGTTCCCAGTGTAAAGTACTTAAATGCATCGACCCAAAAATAGGAGAAATTCTATTGTTTTAATACGACGTAACAACATTAAGATTTAGCCTGATCGGAATTGAGTTGTTATTTACATGATTAAAAAACTAGCTGCGCTCAGAGATGGGCATTATTTGAATAAGTTTTGTTTGGTTCGTTGTCTATATTAAATTGCAATATTACCCATGTTATTTATGTTATTCATTATTTATACTGTTTTTAATTTGTATTATTCGTTGTCTGTATTATAAACTGCCTTTTGCTGACTCTGCATATTTAGCAATTTAGGTCTTTTCACATGTAATTAACGTGGAAGACGAATAACGAATACTGGAATAGCAGGTAATAATATAGATATTGAACAGTGAATAATATGGATAGCGAATAGTGCAATATGAATAGTATGTAGTCGAGGAGCGAACTGGATGAAACTCTATTCGAATAATGAATCTATCTCTACTTACGCTTATTCGGATGAGCTATATGGTGCTGGTTGATACGTGTCTTTTTTAATCAGCCTGATTGGAATTGATTTCTTGTTTACGTGATTATTGTTTAAAACCGATCATGTTCCTTAATGTTTATATAGTTGTTTTTTTCACCTGTTTTCTAGCAAAAATACAATTCATCATACTGTTTATTTTGATGAGAAATATATCCTGAAATAAAATACTGATATTTATTTACATAACAATAAATGTTTATTTTTGTACCATTCTCGGGATACTCTCTCGAGAGGCACTCAAACTCAGTATAGTACATATATGCAATTTGTATCCATTATAATATATACATTTATTGACGTAATTATATAATTCTTGTAACGTTTTTAATTGGATTTTCACTTAAAAACCTTTTAAAAAATCTCTGAATGCAAGAGTAATAATATTTAGAACCCAAGTTCAAAATCTAAAAAATAAAAATTGTTGCTGTTAAAATTTTTTCGTTATTTTTTCAATCCAGTTTTAACAAGGGTAATAGTGAGAAAATTAAAATATTGTTCTGTAAGCAAAGTAAGATTAATAAAGTTATATTTTTCTTCATTCAATTATTCGAATATAGCAACAAAAGAAATTTGTTTTTCATGTTTTTATGATTTATATTGTTTCAATTTATTGACTCCATGTACAAAATCAATGTAAGCATTGAAAAATATATAATTAAAACCTACAATTAACGCCAATTAATGCCATTCTGATAATTTTCTAACCATTTCTAACCATTAGAACTCTTATTATTAAACCCGGGCTTATTGTTAGAACTCTAAGAGAAAGTAATCACGATGTGACTACTTTTTATTTTTTCCTTCGAATTCTGCCTTTTTTTTATTACAGAAAGAAATTCTTATAAATTTCCGTGTCTTCGGGGAGAAGACAGAAGATATGAAGATGTCGGACTCCTACAAACCAAAGTTGGGTAACAAAAGTAAAATAACAAATAATAAATATATATATATGTCATATATATACATTTGTCCGAAATAAAAAGATAGAAACATTACGGTATTAAACTGTGATATTTTAAACGATTTGCATGACTTTGCATGTAAAGAAAACACATGGTTGATTTAAAAAAAAAAAAATGTTGCAAAGTACATACTTGTGGTGTTTAGCAATATTTTTTTTCAAATCAATCATGTGTTTTCTTTACACCAATTGCTTGATTTCATTATTCTGTGCAAAAAGTATTAAGATAAGATTATCAAAAACTAAATGTTTCTCAAGATATTTTGTATTTTATGTCAAAATACTGTATCTTTCAAACCTCGTAACTCAAAAAGTACTTTATGAAAAAATACTTGTCAGTTGTCAGCAATGTCAGATTAATACACAACTGGACCGCGTTTCCGCTGGGTATATACATATACAGCGCGCACAGACCACGCACACACATTCTTTGTCAATTAACTCAGTCATTATTATACTTGAACCATTCGTTCGTTAGATTTTACCACAATAACTACCAAAACGGTTGTTCACCCGAATAAGCGCTGTTACATTGGAGTCAATTATTGTAAAAGAATAAACCTTCTTTATCTTTTCTCTCGACTCAACTTTTCCGTGTTAATATCTTCCGAGGGAGCATCACAATTTTCGGAGCCTCCATCCAGGTGAACGCATAGCGCCGACAATCACGGCACAGTATATACAGTAGCGCAACTCTCTGTCGGCACCTTTGATGTTAGCGTGGCCAAAACGGAGTGCGCATGCGCGAAGTAATAGCGTTTTTCACTGGGTAGCACTGAGTGCGCACCGAAAACTCGTTGAGTTTAGACGGCACTGTCCGAGTGCACTGAAAGTGCGAATTTCTTGCACTTCCAGCTAAACATGTTTGTTACTCTGGGTGCGTTCCGTTTCACGCATATGCGCGCATTTATCTATAGTACACGTTACGTATACTATAGATCATGCGTGCATCATGCGTGAAACGGAACGCAGCCTCTCAGTGCAGTTCTGTGCATATTTTATTGCTCTGAATATAAATTACATAATTAATTATGGAAGGATTTACTATTAATTTTAAGGTGATGACATATTAAGCTTAACTCTCGATCCAAGTGAACAAGATTTATATGATAAATTAAAGAGTAATATATACATACATATATCCGCTTTTGGTTTTTGAGGTTGTTCGAAAAAAATGTTGATGAGAATTTTATTTCACGAAAACAATCCAGAGTAAAGAACGTTTTAATTTCTTTTCTTTGTACAGTTTGAAAATATAACAATAATTTTATTTAGTTCATTCCCAGATAGCACAGGATGTTCTATGGACGTCCATTTTATGTCTATTTTAAGTTCACACGTCCATGTACATGAAATCGACGTCCACTGTATATCCGATTTTGGTAATCCTTTAATCTCCATATTTGGACGTCCATAGGATGTCCAATTTTAGACGTCAATAGTCGTTTTTTAACAAGAAACTGTATTACATATAAAGCTATTTTATTATTTACAGATTATTTTAGAAGACAACTTATTGTTAGATATTATAGAAAAAGAAGCAATATTTCTCATTTCTCACTTTCTCGTTTTTTGTTTCTTAACTCTCATTTGATTTTTTTTGGTAGATACATTACTAAATTGGTGCAATAAGTTAAAATGAGACAAATATATTAGTCTCACTCTAATTTATTGCACTAGATACACATAAGTTTCGTTCACGACACTAGGCGTCGCAAGAACCATAAACTTTCTCACAAGTAAAAACCTACTTGGAAATATATACAGGGTGGCCCACATAACTCTTAACAGCTGAATATTTCGGAAACCAAACCCGTGAGAGAAAAATTTTTTAAACAAAAGTTGTTTGGTTTCGAGGGGGCCATAAGATGGTACCATTGGTTTGACCTTGAAGAATTATTTGAAAGTCACATAAAAATTACCTCAATTTTTTTAAATGGCATTCCCTATTTTTTATTACATATTCTTGTAGCTTATCTCGAGAGCTTTCCAAAACATTATAATAAAGTATTTTTTTATTAAGTATTTTCCGAGTTATAAGGGTTGAAATAATTTCTTAATTTTACATAAACTATAAAATATCTCGTAAAATATTCACCTTTTGATGACCTTACCTCAATACTTTTATGCACAGAATGATGAGAGGAATCAATTGGTGTAAAGAAAACACATAGTTGTTTTTAATAAAAAATATGCAATTTGTAACTAACAATTACATACTTTTTGTTAACAACAACTATGTGTTTTCTTTACACCAATTGATTCCTCTCATCATTCTGTGCATAAAAGTATTGAGGTAAGGTCATCAAAAGGTGAATATTTTACGAGATATTTTATAGTTTATGTAAAATTAAGAAATTATTTCAACCCTTATAACTCGGAAAATACTTAATAAAAAAATACTTTATTATAGTGTTTTGGAAAGCTCTCGAGATAAGCTACAAGAATATGTAATAAAAAATAGGGAATGCCATTTAAAAAAATTGAGGTAATTTTTATGTGACTTTCAAATAATTCTTCAAGGTCAAACCAATGGTACCATTTTATGGCCCCCTTGAAACCAAACAACTTTTGTTTAAAAAATTTTTCTCTCACGGGTTTGGTTTCCGAAATATTCAGCTGTTAAGAGTTATGTGGGCCACCCTGTATAAGTATAATTATTCTCATATGAATCACAATTTTGAAATTTGGAATTTTTGAGGATGTAGCTGTTCTAAACACGACAATGAAGTTAGAACTTGAAAATGAAATATACAAAAATATCTTATTTTAAAATATATTTACAGAAAAACTGTAATTTAAAGTATTCTTTTATCATATGAAATATATAAATTAATTTTGTGTTTCAGATTTATTATTATTAATAAATCTCTTCTTTATATACTTTGGAATGTTTATTTCGGTGATAATTACAAATACTAGAGTACTGGAAATGATGTCCATTTTAGTTTCTTCTTTGGATATTCTATGGACGTACAAAGTAGTGAAAAACGGACGTGCTATGGACATCCTATGAACGTCCGTCGGATTTTATTCGGATGTCTTATGGATGTCCCGATATCCAAACTCGAACGTCCAATGAACGTCCATAGGACGTCCATGTGCTATCTGGGTTCTGTATGTGACATTAAATTTACTAGAGTATAAACAATATTTCGAGTATCTGGAACGACCTATAGTGTTTTTTACGATTAATTTTTGTGTATTCTTTTGAATTCCAACTTGCAAAATACATATCATTTCACAATGTACATAAAAGAAAATATTAAAGTTCAAATATTAATCGTGGATCTCGCGCAGCCATATTGCACTGAACTAGCACCGTCTCTCAGAGCTCGTGCCGAATTCTTGCACTAAAGTGCGAAAACTCGGCACTAGGCTTTCCAGTGAAACAGAACGCACCGTTTTAATGCGCACCGAAATCCCCAGTGAAACACATTGCCCAAGGCGAGTGCGCACTCAGTGCGCACCAGTTCTCCCAGTGAAAAACGCTATAAGTAAGTAACTCAGTAACACCATCTGACTTTTTTCTTGCATACTCTCTCGTTTTCTCTTATTGATACATATGTAGCAATTAATAACAATCTAAAGTAATTTATTTTAATAAAAAAAATATAAAAATAAATAAAAAGATAAATTAATTATCTTATACATATATTATATTATACGTAATAAAGCAAGCAAAAAAAGAAATAAAATATTTTTAAAAATGTTTAATGTAGTATGGTGAAAAAAACAGAAATTACGGTTATTAAGTTGAAATTACACAATATATATAATTATATAAAATAATTATTAAAGTACAATTACTATTGTATTAATATTGTAAAATATGCATATATGGAGATAAACAAAATATTTCATTAAAATTAAGAAAGAATTATTTATAAAATTTATATATTTTTTCAATAAAATAATATATTTATTAATATTATATATTTATTAATATTATATTTTGTTATATTATTTATTTATATTATTTATTAATCGCTTCGTAATCGCTTATTTATACACTTATTTATACAAGAAACTTGTGATAAACTGCGCGATCGTACAATAAACGAGTCATTTATTCCGCCAAATAGGTAGGGTAAGGTTGTAACTAGAGATCTAGATATAAATTATATCTAGATCTTTAGTTGTAACCATTTAATCGGGTATTTTAATGTGTGAGAGAGAACGAAAATAATAAGAGTAAGCGAGAGAGAAGAACTTACTTATTCCGCGCATGCGCACTCCGTTTTGGCCACGCAGAATCGGAGAGAGTTGCGCTACTGTATATACTGTGGTAATACTATCCGATAGCTCCATGAACAGCCGTAGTGCTACATAGCGCTACCAGCGAGCTCCCCGAACGCACCCATTATGAACTATCTCTATGTTCGTAATTCCTGGTTATACTCTTGTCGCCGTACACTACACGCCGTACATCACCGTGGCGCACGTAATTGGGTGTCAAATATACGATCTACGCTACACTCGAGTTCACTCGACATGCAGTGTACATACTCACCACGGACTCTGACCTAACGCCTCGTGTTCTCGTGATCTCCGTCGATCTTTCATCGATAATTCATTAAAAATTTGCGCTGTCGTTGCTCTTTCTTTCCCCATGGACCTTTTTCCTGCGAGGTCTGTTGAGTAAAAACGGACGCATTGTTCTTACACGATGGTGAAGTATTACGAGAACATCACAGTTTTTAAATTCGATTGGACACAGGTCGTTCGAGGATTCTTTCAAAGATACCCCAATCCACACAGGTAACCGGACGTGCGTTACGTCACGTATGTTATCGAAATGCAAATATTACATAACATTAAATGCATGCTGTTTATATGCTTATATTTTACATGGATTTCCAGCTCGCATGTTCTCACGGAAGATACGGTCGCCAGAGAAGTTACAAATGGAAAGCTCTATTCTAAACGATTATTGACAAAAACTAACAGAGTGCCGAAATGGGGTGAGAGATTTATCAGTAAAAATATTGTCAAAATTATAGAGGAGAGCATTGTTGATCCAGAAGCAAAGACATTGACCACCTATACTAGGAATTTGGGATACACCAAAGTCATGGTAAGTAAATAAACTACAAAGAAGTGGGTAATAAAACTTTTAACAAATTTCAATTTATTCGACCCATCTGGCCAATTTTATTAACAAATCACAACGTTCTGACCTCTGATTTGAGTCCTTGTCAAGTGTAGAATTTTACATATAAGTATGCACATGGAAAACATACGTTAACATCTGTCTTATTGATTGATGACATTGCGCCCAAAGTGCATCAATCCAAAAGCTGTTGAAATATCAGTAACTAATAGAAACATGTATAATTAATCAACTTATAAAACTCACATATTTTGAGCATCATAAAGGAAGAATCCGTCAGTAATAATAAATAAAAACAGCGATGTTATATTATAAAGACATTCCCCTTGTAATAGTTAAATATACATTCGAATAGACCGGTAAAATGGTAAAATATTACAAATATTAAAATTAATGAGGAAACCAAATAATTTCAATCACTTTATCATACACAGCTGTGAGTTTCTCCGTGTTGCTCTGCAAATTTATAGTATCGTGATGTTTCTTTATGAAAAGCATTTCTTGAGAATAAAATAAAATAAACATTTTTGTTTCCACAAAGAAATCTTATCTTTTAAATGAATTGAAGTAGCATTGTGTACATATATATTTTTTGTTTAGATTTTTTTATAGATTTTAGTCTATTTGATATTGATTTTTTAAGATGTCTTTAAGAGTGTTTACACATTGATAATTCTGAAATAACAAGTGATTATAATTAAATTATATTGGACAATCATATAAGTTTTAAATAGAATTGTTATTTTTCTCATAGAGCATTGTTGAGAAGGTGGTTTATCAGATCTCCGAAGAAAATCCAGAATGGACAGTTGCAAAGAGATCAGCCTGGATCGACAGTCAGGTCTTTGGTTTCAGCAGGGCAATTCAAGCCTTCGGCTTAGATCGATTTAAGAAGAACTGCGCCAAGATGTCGGAAGGCTTTAATTATGTTCTCGCGAATATGTTTCCTCACACAGCACAGTTTCTAAATCCAAATTTGTCTGAGACAAGTTTCTCCATGCAAACCGGCCACAGCACGACGGACGATGGCGTTACGGCAAAGCCAAGCCTTGCGGAGGACTTGCAGCATTCTTTGCAGGGTAAAGCAGAGAAGGTGAAAGACGCCGCTAAGAAAGCCACAGATTTGGCAAAAGAGAAGGCGAGACCGATATATGCAGCTTGTCAACCAAATCAATCGTAAATTTTCGTATTTCGTAAATACAATGTGCAAACAACTATTATTGGATGTGAATGATATGGTTTAGCAATAGAACATATTCATGAATAACACTATATTATTGTGATTTTAAACGAAACGATGGTAAAGCTTTAGAGACTAGTTCGAGAATGCATAATTGTACATTAATTAATCGGCACAGTTTAATGATATTTAGTACAAAAAGAATTAGTTATTGGTAATGAAAGGTGAGATTTAAAGTTTGCTAGGCTCGATAGCACAAGTTTTTCAGATAACATTCCGTAACAATGTTATCTGACAACTAATAATTTACACATGTTATGTGTAAATTTTGCTGAAGATTCTCGCGTCTGATCCGCTTATATGTTACCATTCCTTTTAACTGCCAAATTGTTAAATGTGCTATGATATGATGTGCTCGAATATGCATGCACAGAAATGCGCATTAAATTACTTAATCATTTTTTTATATGTAGAAAAACATTTTTCTATTTTACAATCACAGATATCGTTTCTCACGTAAGTTATTAAATGTAAGAAGCACATGATGTGTTTATCAATGTATATCGCAACGTTCATTTCAAGAGCGAATCCAGAATATTTTTTCGAATACCTTTAAATAAACTCGCAAAGCTTTGGGAAGTTAAAGGAAAACCTCAACACATTCATATGTATATTTTACTTTTTGTATATATTATTTGTATAAATACTCGTAACTCAGTTACGAACATGTATACACACGTATACTGTGTATAAATCGACGAAGATTTGAAAATTGTTTGACCAATTCATTTTGTCTAATGTAAATTTATTATTCTTAAGGAGGTCGTGCGCCCCATGCACCCCCTTGTCTCTAGATCCGCCCTTGGTTTATTTGCGCATTCCGTGTATACTGCGCATATCTGAAGTTCATAATTGATAATTATAAAGGACAGCATTTTGCATGCAGTTATTAACGTCTGATGAAAGCAATTATGTTACAAATATACATTCAAAAGGATAGTTTTATGATGAATTATCCTTTTTTCCTCAATGTAATAAATAAATAGTATAAATATAGTTTCTATATAGATGTTCCACGTCGACGTGAACAGTATATTGACCAATGTAAATTGTTGAAAGACTTGATTTCGTACATTATTAATATTGTCTTTTGGATGTCATAATTTCAACATATGTTGCCATATGTTTCTACAATAATTGTAAGTTTACAATGATTACTGTGATTTGAAGATTGTTGCAGTATTTCTATATTTTAACTATCTTCGATCTGTTTAAGACATTCAAATTATTAATGAATAAATAATTTTGGTCACTGAAGAGAATAAAATTATTGTAAATAAAATTTTCACGAATGTAACTTTTGTTCTCACGTATTTAAATAAAGTTCAAAATCCCTTTTTAAATCAGAAACTCAAATGTTTTTTTTATTTAAAAAGTTATTTTACTGTGACTTGTAATAATCTAGATACATACTAATGCTGTAATTCCCAATATGCGCCATATTGTATTATACATAAAATTTGAAGTGATGACTATTATAGAGATTATCATGGTGGAATGGTATGTTATCATGGTGGAAGGAAATATTAGATATAAAGCTCTTTTTTTGCTCTTTCTTATTTCCTTCCACCATAGATATTATCGAGATTAACAGTGTTTCTCAAAGCTCGTGTACCTCAGTATATATCTTTTTTTTAACCATCTGTCAGGTTACATACTGAAACAAAGAAACTGAAAATATCTGAAAATAGGTCGGTGCGAAAGTTGTTGCCGATTTTATGTAATTTTTCTTTATTGAAATAAAACAATCGATACAACATAAATTAATCGAAGTATCCATCTCATTTTCTATAACTTTTTCCCATCTTTCCGGCAACTTGCGAATATAGATCGAAAGGAGTCATCTTTTGAAGCTATCCAATCATCGACCCATTTTTGTACATGTTTTCAGTATTCGAGAAGCGTTCACCAGACAAGTCGTGCTGCATCAAACTGAATAGACAATCAAAAGGAGTAATGTCTGGTGAGTAAGCTGGGTGCGGGAGCACTTCCAAGTCCAATGCTTCCTTGGTCTCTTTAGCAACATGTGGCCTGGCATTAAATTATTTTTTTAAAGTTAGATATATTCAATATATTTTCATAACATTAACAATAATTGGGGGAGTTCCAGGTTGGAATCCTGGCTGAGGTAATATTTTTCGCAATAAATTCTTCATCTTATAAGTAGAGATGAGATTTATTAACTTCAAAATCGAATTTCAATTTCAAAAGTTGGTGAATCACTGCGGTTAATAGTCTGACAAAACCAAGTCGGCTCGCAGCTCACCAATCCAGTTTGATGTTAACTGCTTTTCATTTGAATTAACAATAATATTAATAATAATTTTACCGATATTTATATCAATATTATATCATAATACTGCAAACAAATTTTTTTTATTCCGATTGAATAATAGAAGTTTGTTCGCCAATTGCGTTGCTTGACCACAGAATATGAACGAGTTTATATTCTAGCCTGTGCCTCGACAAAAACTGTCGATAAGATAGGTAAAGTAAGTTAGTTGCGATCGATAAAGCAGAGTCTTGTAATTTTAGCCGAGATACAAACCGCAATAAATAACGTTATCGATAAGTCTCCTTTTTCTGCCTGTTTTGTCGTATTGCAACAATCATACCGTATTATGTTGTACCGAATAGCACTTCATATTCATTTTAGGAATTATTAGAATCGTGCAATGTCGCGTAAAGTAAGATACATACAAAAATTATAAATTAATTGAAGTTATACTGTCCTAGATAAACAAAATTATGTAATGTGCATGTAAATGTAATCATGGCCTCGTTACACATAAGTCGTACAGTCAGTGATACTACAACACAGTTTTTTTCATTAATCGAGAGATTGCTTTCGTTAACCAGCACGAAGCTCAGCGATAAGAAACAGATCAATGTATATTTAAACGATCTCAACGAACTGGATTACAGATGTCTGGATATTGTAAATAATGACGTAAGGAATATATATTTGGTATTTTAGTGACACAAAACATTTTATATTTATCGTATCTCAAACTATTTTATTGTATTGTATGATCTCTTATATTTTTAATCTATTTTCAGGCAGTATTATTGTTGGTGAATCAACTTTGCGCAGTCGTTCTACCTACAGAAGCAGCTTTAGTTCGAAACATTTGTAAATTTCTATACAATTTAACTCAAAGCAACATTAAGCTCCATGGCCGGACATTTGCAACTTGCAAACGATGGATCTTAGAAGCATTGGAATTTTCTGAACCACTGGCACAAGTTGACGTGTTAATTGCTATAAAGAGCTTTTTACATTTCGGATATTTTGACGATATCAATCATGTTAGTACATGATCTTTTCTTCAACGATAAGCATATTATTAAACTAAATTAATATATCGTTAACGTTAAGTAACTTCGTTATGTTTTAGCATGTGCGTTTGTTACTCAGGGATAAAGGTTTATTAATGAAGCATTTAAATCCATTGTGTAACCCATGGTCTGAAATCAATCTTCATGCACTTGGTTGTTTAGAGGAAATTGTAGTAAACAAAAATTATTACTTATCGGATGAATTTACATGTTTGATCAAAGACATAATTTTTAAGATTCTATCGCTTCTACCATACCATGATAATGATGATAAATTTTACTATAGTAAAGTATGTAATACTTTAGTTTCTATGCAATTCAAAAATATATTTCATACATATATATGGTTTATTCAATTATGTATTTACAGATCGTAAATTCATGCTTATATATTTTGCATTGCATGATTTTTGAAAAAGTGATCCCTAGCTCTCCTGATTTTGTCGGAGAGATATTGGGAGTGGTGCAAGCGTTTCTATTTTACGGTATCAAAGATTACTCGATCGCAAGACCGCAATTACTTCGTCCAGCTGCAATGAATCTCCCAGAACGTCTTCACGTAGTTCCCAAGTGCAAGAATCTTAAAAATCACAAAGCAAAGCCCAAGAAGACACTGGCCAAGAAAAACACATCTGGAAATAATGTTCTCACAGAACACATGGGAATTTCCAAATATTCTAGTGATTCGGATACTTCAGATACAGAAATTAATAATTCTATCCACATTGATTCCAAAGTGAGATTAGAAGCTGTACGATTACTGCAAACTCTCATAGAAGTCACGCAGAGTAGAGAGATTTTTGGATACTGGCCGCAAATTGTAGCTACCGGCTCACGAAATGACGCACGAGTATTGACAAGAAGTATATTAGTTGAACCTGTATCTAAAGTACGACAGAACATATTGAGTACATTAACTGAGCTGCTGATAGGTGCTAAACCATTTTTGATACATGCCGAAGACACCAATCATACTTCTTTCATCACATTTTTCGGCACAGTGTGTTTAATGGTTAAAGAATTGCATTTTACATTATCATTAATTTTGCTCACTGAAAAAAATGTAGCTGTGTTAACGCATGCATTAAAATGCACGGCAGCTCTTGTACAGGGCACACCGTACGAACGATTGAAACCGGGTTTAGCTACCAAATTAGTTAGGAATTGTAAGCCGCATATATTTCACAAAGGTATATCTCTTTTATTATTCTACATAATTTTTAATTTATTATCATTACGGTTAAGTTGGTTTCTTAGATCCGACTGTACGAGTGGCGGCACTATCCATCTTTGAAGCATTTGCTTCAAATGAACCTATCACACAGGAAATATTAAACATATTAGCTAAGCAAACTGTGGGTGGAATAGGATCGGAAAGAGCACAGTTTGACACTAGTTCCATAAGTGATGTTGAAACTGAAGAAGAAGAAATAGATGTCGAAGATATCGAAAATTCGACAAATAACTGTAATGAGATTACAACAATATCAAAAGATGAAAGCATTTGTTTGCTGGTTCGCATTTGTTTAGAAAATATATCCAATAAGGTATTGTGTGACTTACATTTTTGTAATTAAAACCGTCAAACTGGAAAATTAATGTTTGTTCCATTTTAGTCAGTTAACACACCTGTACGACTTCAGTCTTTAAAACTCATGGGGAGGCTAGCATTTAATACAGGAAACCTTGTGTATCCCCATTTGGAGAAAGTAACCACGACTTTAATTTCGGTCATGGGGGAATCAGAAAGCCAAGTGGTATTGCACGCATGTCGGGTTTTAGAGATTATGTCTGGTTGTCTCGCAAATACCGAGACTTATCATAGCAATGGCATAGTATTTTGGAATATTATATTTGAATCTATAATATCACTCGCTCAAACATCAGAGACCATTTTGCGAGAAGCTACTTGCGATTGTTTAGGTAGCATCAGTGGAAATGTATTCACACAATTATCGGTAAGAATTGGGATAATTATTATAAATTAATATTAATATTCAAATTTTTACTTTTTCTGAAAGCAATTACATTCCAAATGTGCTTGTTAAAAAATATGTATACATTTATACCAATTAACTATTTTTTTTTATATATCCCTAATATTTTGCTTACGTTTACTTTCACGTTCGTTTATATTCACAGAGACAAAACATTATATTAATAATTACAATACTGTTTGGAGCAGTTCGGGATGAAGAAAGTGCTGTAAGAGCAGCTGGCTTACGTGCGTTAGGGATGTTGGTAACTTTATCGGCATTAGAATATGATACCGGCTTTCTTATGGATTTGGCTGATACAGTTTGTTCAGCTTTTGAGGACAAAAATCTCGGTGTTCGTGTGAAAAGTGCTTGGACATTGGCAAATTTGTGCGACTGTCTTTCCAGGCAAAAGTTTGTCTTTTAGATTTTCTTCCTTTCTTCATCGTCTTCTTTATGTTTTTTCTATCTATGTATCTTTCCAGACAGCATGAAGAGGTAGAACCATTTCCTTTAGAAGATTTATTACCCAAATTGTATCATGTGAGCATTAAGGCTGCAAAAGACAATGATAAAGTGAAGTGTAATGCTGTAAGAGCCATTGGAACTATTTTATATCTATGTCCACAGAAACACATACTTTCCGATACAACATTAGGGCTGGATGCACTTATTAAATGTGCTGTTTTAGGAAATGATATGAAAGTAAGAGAAAAGTCCTATAATATGTAATATTAACTTATAATAGAATAATTAGATTTATTTATAATCAAATTTCTCATTTCGATTGCTTGTGTTAAATGTTTATTTAGTCTCTATATGGTAAAGTATTTTTTTGCAATAAGTAAATATTTCTTTTTTTTAATTACAATAAAAGATTTTTTATTTACATTAACATTACATTAGGTACGGTGGAATGCTTGTCGAGCTTTAGGATTGGTTTTGAGCCATGATCCAGATGAGATACTGCCACCTTCTTGGAAAGTACGTACTTGAAAAAATGTAATCAGTGAGTTTATCTTGTTTAAAACTAGTTATTTTTTTAGGATCAAGTATTTCCAGAACTTTGTACTTTGATATGTAATAGTCCTAATTTTAAAGTGCGTACTAACGCCGCATGGGCATTATCTTCATGTAACAACTATGGCAAATATACTGTAATGTTATGGAAAAGTATTGTATTAGCGTTTGAAAATGCTCAACATGTTCCAAGCTATGTTGAGTATCCTCATCGAGATGCACTGATTCAGCAAGTAAGAACACTTATACAATTATTTTTGAAATTATTTATATTAATAGAATATCTCTTTCTCTTTCTCTCTCTTTGTCTTTCTAAAATTGTCATTATTTAATAAGTTGAATATATTTTTCAGTTGTGCCTTACTCTCGGTCGCGTAGCTGCTTGCACAGAGATATCCGAACTGCAAAATCTTTGGGTCGAAATTGGTGACCATGTAAAAGAAATTTCCAATTTTATGAAGCAATTTCAGGTAGCATATAAAATTATATAAAATATTATATAAAATAATATTACTAAATAAAATGTAACATAAATCAGAATGTAATTTTGTAATTCCTATGTATTGAAATTCCTATGTATCTTATTGTAGGAGACTGTTTTGCCTGAAAAGCTAGGAGATTTAATTAAGGCAAAAGCCCGATTGGAACAACATGCGAAGAACACATGTTCTATTGAAGAACGACGGATCGCTCAATCTCTGGCAAATATATTCGAGAGAACTAATCGTTACGATAATCTAGATGCCATTACTTCCACAATATAGATTTGTACAACTAAAACAATGCAAAATAAAATGTTTAACATATTTTCCAACGTGTACATTTCTGACAGTTCTTTACAACAATTTATAATTTTAATAGAAAAAGTTAGATCTTGATAATGAATAAATTATTTTCATTATTTTAAATTATTTTAATTGTTCATAAACACAGTATATATGAACTTATATTCTATATAATGGTATATGATATTATACAATGTACAATTCTAGTCGTAGATCAGTAAACTGATAAATAATACATTGATTATATATATATATATATATATATATATATATATATATATATATAAAATCATTATATAATCTAAAATTCAACAAGAGAAACAAAAGAATGTTAATACACATGTCATGTGCCATTTTCACTCGATATCTCGGATTGTGTTTTTAACGTGTCGTCTTGATTTTCTTCCACAGGTAATGATTCTTTCTCTGTTGCCTTTACTTTATTTTCATCCATAGATATGTTTTTGGGACAACTATCATTTTCTTCAGTCATTTCACTACTTTTCGTAGTTTCTTCATCCTCATCCGAAGTATCAGTCTCACTATGCTTGTCATCCACAATGGCTGTGTCCTCCTTCTTAGCTTTCATACGTTTCTTCAGCTTACGTCCCTGTTTCTTCTTCAATCTTTTAGCACGTTTCTTTGCTGTTGCTTCCTCTGCCAATTTCTTATTCTCTTCCAGCTTCTGATGATATTCATCATCCAAAAGTTCCTATAATTTTGACAAGCAAAAGACATATTTTAAAACAGAAAAAATATTAATAATTCATAGGCAATAATATATATTATAGAGTAATCACCTTTTGTGCTTTCTCCTGAATGAATTTTTGTCGTGCGTATTCTTTACGTCGTAGATGTCTGTAAACATGAAACTCTCCACTGCCTGCTCCAGCACTGCTACCCATTACATTACGAACAAATTCCGGTACGGAGGGTGTATTCTTGGCCTTTGGACGTTCTGGTAATATAATCGGCTTATCCTATACAATTAACATAAATTAGGCGCAAATTAATATAAATTCTAATCTGATCAGTAGATCCAGAAGCCTTGATGGTACTTACTATGTTCTTCATTAACTTCATTAGTTTTAATCTTTGCAAATCCACAGCTGTTTTCGGCACCACAGGTTTTTCTTCGTCCTTCTCCTTGTCACCCGACATCTTTTCACTTTGTTAACAAGGAAAGTTGAACAAGCTCTACGCTAACGGCGATATAAATCTTCGTTTTCTCTCCGCACCGATTTGTTGGTTAGAATTACCGATAACCCCGATATCTCGTCTTCAGAGTTTATGAAGTCTATATAAAGTCCACCGCACACAAACCTTCCGTAATACATAACCGTAAGAAAATTGACCAATCAGCATTGAGTATTCCAATTGCCTAACTGGAATATTCAATGCTGATTGGTCAATTTCCTTACGCTCACGGGTTACGGAAGGTTTGTGTGTGATGGCCCTAAGCCGTCGTCTACAATGAGATTTTAAGCCTCAAGCTGTAAGAAATTGACCAATCACAGTTCAATTTGAGAAGAATAAACGAATATGATTGGTTAATTTCTTATGGCTTAAGGCTTAAAATTTCATTGTAGACGCCGACTAATGGGCCTTCTACAATAAGATATTAGTTGTAAGTCGTAAGCGAATAAACCAATCATAGTTGAATTTAGAAAAGAATAATCGAATATGATTGGTCTATTCGCTTACGACTTACGATTAACAACTCATTGTAGAAGGCCTATAAGGCCTGTTCTACAATGATGTTCGTTAGTCGTAAGTCACAAACGACTAACGACTCATTGTAGAACAGGCCAGCACATGAATTTCCGTAACCGTAACGTAATGCCCAAATCACACTAGCAATTGGCGATTGCGTTTGCGTTTGCGTTTACGATTGTCTCTGGACCAATCAGATTGCCAGCAGCTTCCTTCTGCCCGTAGTATCTACGACATTTTCTGCAAAGCTCTGATTGGCTGTTTCTATGACGCACTCTCTATTCTGTACTTCTATTCCGCACCATTTGATTTCTTATAAATAAAGATGCAGAATTTTAGATCAAGTGATTTAAAGCTTAATCCTAATTGGCTCTTGTAAGCTATTCAGTACGAAAAATCGTATCGTGTGTCGCAAGCTTTACTCTGTATTGCTTACTGCTATTGTAGAATGGGCTTTATACACTGTGTTGCTCTGTGTCGTTTGTTGGAAAGCACATGAACAGTTTTGTGTGTACAGTGGCACAGTGTAATATGGGCATTACACAACGGGTTGAGAAGATGCAGATTATGTTTACGGTTGGCGACCAATTGTTAATCGCAAATTTGATTGAGCGCAGTTAATCGCAACCTGATCACAGTATATCCAGTAGCGCAACTCTCTGTCGGTATTTTTGAAGTTAAGGCTGATTTATGCAGGCCGTAACTGGTAATTTATGCCGTAAACTGTAAGAAATTGACCAATCACAGTTGAGTATGAGAAGAATAATCGAATATAATTGGTCAGTTTCTTACAGTTTACGGCATAAATTACCAGTTACGGCCTGCATAAATCAGCCTTTAGTGTTGGCCAAAATGGAGTACGCATGCTCGAAATAAGCGAGTTGCACCATCTAAACTTTTCTCTCACTCACTTTTGTTTGTTCTCTTTCTAACTCATAATCACTACTCACACATCAGAATAATATAATTTAATAAAACTAATACAAAATAGGAAGAATTATAAATTATTATAATAATACGTTACAAAATAAATAAAAATTTGTAAAGCGTATCATTAATAATGCTATATATAATAATATAAAATGTAATGTTAAAATAGACAAAGGCAAAAAATATAAATTATTAATTATACATATTATTATTAAAAATTAATTATGTATTAAAATAATAAAATTATATTATACAAAATATTCATATATAAATAATAATTTAATTGCACGGTAATAAAAATAATAAAAAAATTAATGCAATATTTTTATAAAATAAAATAAAATCATATTTATTAATTAAAAAAATAAAATCATATTATATAAAATTCAATTTCAATTTTCAACTTCCACTTTGTCACTCCTACACTGTCACTCTGTTGCACTGTAAATATTCACAACACTGAGAACAATAAATAAATTGCGCCAAGATGCAATCTATTGCCGCCAATTTCTGTCATCAAATATACACATGACATTTAAAGAGGCATTTAAATAGGTCTAACAGAGACCAAAATAAGTAAGAGTGAGTGAGACAGAAATTTAGATGGTGTTACTGGACAACTCGCTTATTTCGCGCATGCGCATTCCATTTTAGCTAACACAAAATCGAGAGAGTTGCGCTACTGGATGTACTGGTCCCGTAGTGTGATATGAGCTTAAAGCCTAAAATTAAAACTACCTACTCTACAATGACCGTAACATAATATCGTAAAGGTGTAAACGCAGTTGTATACATAAGGTGCAATTGTATAACATAAGATCTTCGGACCAATGAGCACCCAGAATAAATCACCATATTGATTTACATTACAAGCTCATTGGTTCAATCTTAATTGGTTTGTTCTTATGCTATGCATATGTAACTAAAATGTCATTTTTATGATAGCACTTTAGGGCCTGTTTTCAGTTTAATGAAACATAACCAGATTACAAACGAAATGAAAATATTTTATTCCCAGCTCACTCTGCTGCTGATATGCGGCATTCTGATAGGCTCTCACAATGAGCAAACATAGGGTTTGTTTGCGTCGCAATACCCCAATATGCTCCTACTCACTCCAATACACTCCAATCTATAGTATACGTAACGTAATACTATAGTTTGGAGCATATTGGAGCGAGTAGGAGCATGTTGGGGCAAGCGACGCGAACAAACCTATAAATTCACGCAAGAAAAATAATGATCTATAACTCGGAAATCCAGTAGATCAGTCAGCAAATAATCTAGAAGGCAAAAAAGACAAGCCGCGGGCTTGATGCAGTGTCCCATTTTAATTTATCCCCCAAAAACTTTTTTATTTTTGAGTGCAGAAAAAATACGATAAATAGTTATATAGTTTAGAAGGAAACAAAAAATTAATTTTCTAAAAAAACACATAGTTGCTTTTCAAAAAAGATGCGTGCAAATTGCAAATTGTACAATTTTTTTGAACAGCAATTATATGTTTTTTTTACACAAGTTGATTTATTTAATTACTTAAATTGACTCGTTATTCCATGCATAAAAGATACTTGCTAAAAAATGAATAATTTATGAAATATTTTATACTATATGTTAAAATGTGCCAAAATGAGGTATAAACTTTTTCGTAAACTATTGATTTTTCGATAACTCTACCTTTAATAACTTTTATATGGGGATTAACGACAGAAATTATATTATATAAAAAGAAATCGTATAATTATATTAAAAAAAAAAAATGACGATGATCTTCATATGACCTTCAAAGATAAACAAATTTTGGGGACAAGAGGGTAAATTAAAATGGGACAAATTACACATGGTGCGTATCGCTTCACGTATTTTCAAAAAACCCGATTGGTTATAGCTGTATTCGAGACATGGAACATTTTTGAATATTCCCGCTCAATCACGCAACTGTTCTCGATAAACCGGATGTTATCGATTGCGAGAGACAGCTGATAGTGAGATTGTTTGAAAAAGATTGTTTCAACGATTCGTGAGAGGAAACGATCAGAAACTCTGGAATAATTCTGATAAATCAGGTTTGTGCCTCACGTGCGAACTATTATACTACTGACGTGAGTGTTTTTAGTCAAATCATTGCAAGAATTGAGAGATTTACAGGAATAATACAATCGTATCATTATATCTGCAATCTAACCTAGCTTTCAAGCATTTTCATGCGAAAGATATTACATTTTGATATTACATCAAACGAATAGCTTCTACTAATTTTTCTTTATAATAATAATAATAATATAATGTTTAATTATAAATATGTTAATTATAAATATAATTAAAATCATGTTTTTATAGTGTGACGACTGAGAAAACAAATTTCTCAAAAAGTATCCTAGTTTATGTGTTGCCAAAATTTTAGATGATACACATACAGATATATATGGCAGACATCATTGATTCGATCATGGATGATTCAGTCGTGGACATTTCGCCCACTATAGATGTTATCGATTTAACTTCACCATCAGGATCAGTCAGACGTTCAAGATCACATCAAAGAAATATCGAATCTTCTAGTGTAACCAGCACCTCAAACCGTCGAGCTAGAAGACCCTTGTCTCCTATAGTTTTAGGAAACACACATGATACTCAAATGTATATACATTTTTGTTTATTTCTTCATGAAAAGTAGATAAAGAATTTATACAATAATTAAAAATATCTTTTTAGGAAAAATCCTAAAAGAAAGAAAAGGATGGCTCATGATACAAGCTCGAATACAATTTTGACCATTGATACTGTCAAAGAAGATAAAACGTATTACACAGTCGAGACGGGTAACAAAGAACCAATACCTCTAACGTGTCGAGTATGCTTTGAATCGCTAACGTCCAATTTAAAGCCCATTACTACTCGTTGTGGACATCTATTTTGTTCAGAATGTCTGGAATCATTCATTCGTATATCTAAGAAATGCCCGTCTTGTAAGTCAACTATAACATTAAAATCTTGTACTCGTATATATCTTTAACTATTAACAAACAGTACAAGTTGTTTCATATATTTTTTGGCACCATTTTCATTTATGATTTTCTTTGTACATAAATTGAAAATTAACATAAATTGTTTCTTGTATTTAAAAAAGATGCTCGATTTGGCAAAAATCTTTTATTTGGCAAAAACCTATTATATTTAAAAAACCTATAATATTAAAATCTTATACTTGTTTATATTAACAACTATTAATAGACTGTTTTTATATATGCTTCTGAATACTAAATTGGTAATATTAAAGGCCTCTCAACACTAAAAACTACGTTATTTGATTGTTGAATTTCAACACATTTTGATTTCTAGAATAATTATAAAACAATTATATGAGTAAAAAATTAATTTATTTTTGTACAATCTAATCTTTTTGTTTAAGTTTTGTATGGACTTAGCAAAAGAGATGCTAGCTGAATCATTTAAAATATACATGTATAATAAATTTATAATAAACTATTCTATTGACATCCACATAAAAACGTCTTCATATTTACTTACACACACACACACACACACACACACACACACACACATATATATATATATAAAGAGTAAGAGAGAGAGAGAGAGAGACAAATACAAATAATCTTTAATCATAATTTGTTCAAATATTGAAATTACACTAATATAATATATTTTGAAAGTAACAAATATTTATTATCTGTTTCAAAAGCCATACCTATAAACCAAAATCAAATCTATACTAAAACATAACTAGTAAAATATAATTATTAGCTAAAATGTATATTATATTTTTTCTTGATCTGAATTTAATCTAGCATATGTGTGTCTATACTGTCTTATTAACGTAGAATGATCACATTGTATGTATTTACTTGATTATACGTTATGATTAACATGTAACCTTAAGATATTTGTTAGCCCTCATAGGAGAACAATTACTTGTGTCACTCTCTACGTAGACACAACAAAGTAATCCTATTCAAAATTAAAATCTGTTATAAAGAGACTTCTTTATTTTCAGAAAAGAATAGAAAAAACTATATAGACAATGATAAATGTAACATTATTTTTTTCGTTGGTTATAGAGTTTCAGGTAAGTAAAATTACAGGATTTTCTTTAATTAATTTTAATTTTTATCAAAAATTCACCCATTATATGTAAATATCTATTTATAACGAGAACGTATATTGGAAGATTATTTCCTGTTAACACGTACTGTTAACATTCATGCATACAAGTGTAAATAACATATTACAGTTAAAAGATAACGTTAAAATTTATTTTAGTTATTTAATTATTAACATGTATTGAGTATCTGTTAAATATCTTTATTTTTTTTATTATTATATTTTGTATAACAGATAATATGAATCTAATTATGCAATCCGCAACTTCAGTCTCTATATACCGGCAACGAGTTGTCTATTGACAATATACATTGGTTACATTAATAGAAACATTATTAAATGATATTTCTATTGCTTCTCGATCTACTGATGAAAATTCTTAGATTTGTCTACAATCCAGCATCGAACAATTTTGAAGCAAAAATTGATAGCACAACAAAAAAAAGAATAAGATGTTTCTACTAAATGATAAACAAGAGATGTTTAACAAAATCTGTTGCAGATCTGTTTAATACGCGTTCTATAACCATAATAGAAAAAAATGACGCTATATATGAAAACAATTTGACATTAAATCATTAAAGATTTATTGATGAGAGGATCAGTGGAATTTTTTATTTAATAATTTTAAAAGTTATATATGTATATACAAATATATAAACATATATATGTTATATACTTATGTTTCATAAAAGTATACATATACATTGTATTATGTTTAATATTTTATTATATTATGTATAATGTAACATCTCAAAGAACATATTGTACTAAAACATTACACTGCAATGTTTTTCTAGAAATACTGTACATATGTGAAATATCATATGTAATGTGCGTGTGCGCGTAGTGTGTGCGTGTGTGTATCTTTAAGATATATCTTTACATCTTTTTGCTTAACGACGATAACAGGAAGAACTTAATTTTTATCCTAGATCTCATTTACAAATTTGTAGACATTAAACGTAACGATTTATTCGATGAATAAAAATTTTGTCTTCCGCGAGAGGCATCACGATGTATTCGAATCCCTCCCGAGTCCCGTGCACGTGAAACGAACCCGGTCGGGCCGCAGGCTACAAATAACAAACGTACGGAAATTTCACAAATAGACTTGTTAATTCGAGATAAATAATACCTGGAATGTGATCTTATCGCGATCGGACGCGAGCAATTGCAAACTTCCGCGTGCACATCGGCGATAAGAGGCGGACGTAGCGAGACGTATTTGAAATTCCGCGCTATTATTGGCAAGACTATTACCCAGCAGCACTCACGCGGCCCGCATTGGCCGGGCGCGTCCAAGGCCGCGCCTACGTCACGTCGTGTCGTCGGCGTAGCAGACGGACGGGATAAACGCAGCCTGCGCTCGGTGCGGGAGGAAGGATCGCGCGCTGCGATGAGGACGGCGCACGGTTTCGTTGTTTCGCGAATTATTGCGGCGAGTGCAAGCGCGTCTCCGCGCTCGCGACGGTGTTACGTGCACGCCAGGCGCGCCAAGACACGCGATTATTAGACCCCGCTCCGCTCGTTCGGCTGCCAACTCGGACGGGGACGCACACGGCAGCGCACGCACGTACGCGCGCGCGCGCGCGGGCGCACACGCGGAATCGAGGGAGAGACGAGGAGGTCCTCTCCCGTGTCGTGTCATTGACTCAGGGCGAAGTGTCAAAATCTGCCCGTGCCCGTTTTCCGCCGCCCGTCCCCCACCCCGTTTCGCGAATAATATTAAAACTGTCCGCGAATAATTTCGCCGCCCGGCGATCCCTCGTCACTGGCTGGCGGAAGACGCGAACCGAGGACAACACGACGGCGGCTGGCACGGCGAGTAAGTGCGTGTATGTACGTGACGCATCGGTGTGCGCTTTGTTTTCCTTCTCCTCTCTTTCGCTCCGCAGTGTTGCTGAAAACCCTCGCGCGACTCGACGTCGACGAGCGTTCTCCTCTCGCTCGCACGAAACGCGAGAGGACTCGCGATTTGCGACGCAGCGCGACGCATGTCAGTTTACCATCGCTCCTTCGATCTCGTACGCGAAGCGACTTGTTTTCCAATAACGTTCCGACGATCCCCATTAGTTTCCTCGGAGAAGAAAAAAAAATCTATTGTCTACCGTATTTAACCTTACGCGGAAATGTCGTTGGACATATTGTTGACACTCGTTATTATGATTGAATTTACTCCTCGTTTATTAAAATACCGTCTGAATTTTATCAAATAGATTATTTTAATCCGAAATTAATTATGTAGTCGTTAAATAACGTAACAGCTTGAATATGTGACAAATAAATACATAAATACGTGTGTGTGTGTGTGTGTGTATGAAAGTTGTTACTGCAAATAGTTATTACATAATTATGTAAAGAAGTAGCACTTAGATATTTTAGTTTGTTGCGTATTAGTGTGAGCGTGTGCTCTCGCTCACGCGCGCGCGAGTATGTATGTATGTAATGCTTTTGAATAGTATGTGCAAAATAACTTCATATATGCTATTTATAGAGGTGTTTATAAATGTAACACTTGTACGTCTGATTCCAGGCTATACACATTTTAACGTTAAAGGCTGAATAATGCTTGAGAGATACGAATGAACATATAATTCTGCGATCAAGACATTACCAAAAAACGTAACCATGTATCCAAGATACATTTAATCAAATTTAATTGTCAGTGATTATACATTTGGTGAGGTTGGAGAGTAATGCCGGTTCATCAGATTAATGTTAATCCGCCTGATTGGCAACCACCATTGTCAATTGGTCCTTCCAATAATACGAGTCCCGCTGGTGGAGAAGCTCTATCAGAATGGATACCACAGGTGACCGTTTCCTAGATTGGAATTAACATGCAATACTTTGTTTGAGTCTTTTAAATCTTTGTTAGAACAAGAACATGGAACATCTTTTTTCCATATTATTATTATATGCACTCACGTTTTACAAATTGCAGAGTCTTGGTGTCGAGTTTTTCCTCGTAGAAATATTAGTTTTATTTAATCAGAGTTCTGAGTTACTTTATGTTTGACTGGTTTGACTGGAAACAAAAGATTTTTTTAAAAAACAATAAAACGAATTATATTCCTCAATTAATTTTTTAAAATGGATTTTGATAAAAATTCTTGAAATTTTTAAGAAAAGGTTCCCCTCTAATTTTAATGGAACTTGGGTGACTTCTGAACGAAGCATGTCAGTGGATAACTTTCGATAACATTACATTTACGAAATTACACTATTATGCTTTGTTTAAAAGTTACAGTCGAAAAAACGAAATTTTAGCCGATTATCGTGATTTTATCTCTAAATGTATTCGGTTGCTGAAAAAAATATGTAATCGAATGTTTTGACCTCTACAAACCTACCAAGTTTTATTAAAATCGAAGAGAGAGCCTTTCCCTATTAGATACAGAGATATATAATTTCGATAAGAAAATTATAACAAATCATCTCTCTTGATGTTTCCGTTAGGGAAGTTTGAAATATGGACTAAAGAATCTGCAGTTTGAAGGAGTTAACAAAGAACACCCTGTATGTGTGTTGTGTTTTAAAAATAAAGGATTGAATCAATCAAATTACGAAGTAATTTTGCGAAAATAAAAAGATAAAACACAGTGTTTTAAAATGGAATATTATATTTTCTTAGATATCATAATTTTATGTCACCTTGATAATTATTAATGTATTACGATAACATGTTATCTGGGAAGTACTTGTATGTAGACATAAATTGTCCAGAAAGATAAGAAGGTATTTTGATAATGACTTCTTTTTTTCTCTCTTACTAATACAATTTTACTTATTTCAGAATTTTGCTTATGGTACAGTAGTTACTATTATACCAGATGATTGCCACTCGTCCGTAAGCACATTATCTTCGACCAACCATGATATTTGCAGGTAAATGAACCATAATAACATGTATCGTTATCATATGATTGTACATCCATCCATTTATAGCTATTTATAGCTATGTCTGCAACCTTCATCTCATAAAGAGAAAGTCTTATTTTATTTTGTAAATAGGATCTGTCATTGCGAGGGTGAAGAAGGCGCCCCTTTGTTAGCGCCTTGCTATTGCAGTGGCAGTTTACGCTACGTTCATCAGGCTTGCCTTCAACAATGGATAAAAGCCTCAGACACGCGCGCCTGCGAATTGTGCAAATTCACATTTATTATGCATGCCAAGACAAAACCATTCTGCGAGGTAAGAATTTGTTTCACCGTAGAAAAATTTCTCCCGCGAATGAAAATTATCACGATTTTGTTGTACTGTACAGAAACCATACATAAATGAGCTTTAACGTTTTTGCAGTGGGAGAAGCTCGAGATGTCCGCGCTAGAAGTGCGAAAGTTGTGGTGCGCCGTCGCTTTTCACGCCGTGGCCGCGCTCTGCGTGGCATGGTCGTTATACGTACTCGTTGAACGATCCGTCGAGGAGGCCCGTCGCGGATTTGTTGACTGGTCCTTCTGGACCAAGTTAATAGTCGTCGTGATCGGTTCTACTGGCGGATTAGTTTTTATGTATATTCAATGCAAAGCATATATTACATTATGCAGAAAGTGGCGAGCATTTAATAGGTAGGCGCTACATTTGGGAGTTTTGTACACAAGTGTTGGGCACACTTAGGACTGATCATGTCCGTCTGTTCCAGGGTGATATTTATTCAAAATGCTCCCGAGAAAGTGGTGCTTCCTCCCTCACCCACGGACTCTTTCAGAGAAGTTACCCTACCCTTGAAGGACCCAACTGCCTCGATGGCCGAGCTCAACCGCACCTTGTTACCCCGTACCATAGATCCTCCATGTGCCTCGCAAATGGCGAAGCCCGACTCTGCCGCGCCACCGCAGAGGCACGATGCTCAACTGAAACTTTACGTATTCGACAAATTGTCTTCGTCCGAGGACAATCTATAATACTTCGGAGACGAAAACGGTCTTTAAAATTAAAAAAAAAAATCACGTCTGAAAGGTGATTAGGCCAAATTTCTCGGCTCCAGATAAAGGGCGCGTCTCAGACGGAAGAGGATGATTTTTAAACTACGATTTCGTAACTCGGAGTGGAATTAAAATCCCTGCCGAAGTCGTCAAATATCCGCCCTCATGCAGCACCTTTTTTTCCGAAACTTAGTACTTCAGTGCTTACAGTGTTGACAAGTGAGATAGAGACGGAAGTGTACAGCTCCGAAAATGCTGACGCTTTCTTATGTACATAATTATTGTATCTGTGATGTTATTAAATAAACTTTACCATATTTAAACGAGCCCTTTCAGCCTTTTATAATAATCCACATTAATCTTTTCCTTCATGCTTCATATTGAGGGACGGATGAACACGCAATCCTCTCGTCAACAATCATCTACGATGCAGCTGTGGAGAGAAATACTCTATATTTTATTTTTTACTGTAGAGCAGTGGTATCCAAAGTGTGCGCCGCGGCGCCCTGGTTCGCCGCATAATAGACTCAGGGGCGCCGTGGTAAATGTTAATTTATTAAAATTTATCAAAAGTTATTATTTCTCGATTTTTTATATGAAAATAAGCTGTTAACATATAGGCCTCAATGGCCTAAATGTGATAAGCGAGCCGTAACTGCGTTAAAAACATTTAGGGGAGTCTCAGGTGTTAAAAGTTTGGAAACCACTGCTGTAGAGGATTACTCCGACGTTCGAACCCACACGCGCTCACACGATGCCGACGACGCCAGCGCCACTGGATCGAGTCACGGCGACTATAGCGACATCGGAGATTCCGGCTGCTCGGTGCTGCCGTATCGATCGGTTGATCAGTGTCGCGCGTGTAGCCGAAACGTTTGGTCGTCTCGCGGGTGTTCCGTAGACCGCTCAGCACCGAGCGGAGCGCGCAGCGAGTGAAGCAGGGAAAGGGAGACAGAGAGAGAGAAAGAGAGATTCGTGCATCCCGCGCAAGGCGGTAAAGGTCGTGATCCACGCGGAGCGCGGAGTGGTGTGCCGTGTCTACGAGCGTTCGCACGCGGAAGCCGCACGTTCCCGGTTTCCGCGCAGCGGAACGTCCCGCGAGTGCCGACGCTACCGCTATGTAGTACCGGCGGTGTGTAAATGAAGCGGCGGCGTATACCGCGGTCGCGCGCCGAGGGGAGGGTATCGTCCGCCGTAACCGCGGCGGCGGCGGGGGCGATGGGAATGGCGCGCAAATGCTGCGTGCGGAGCTGCAAGGCGGACGTGCGGGAGGCGCGCGCCAAAGGATTGCCGCTGCACAAGTTCCCCAAGGACGCCGCGCTGAGGGACAGGTGGTTGGCCAGCGGCGGTTTCGAGGCGAGTTTCAAGCCGACGCCAGGCCAGGTCGTCTGCCATAGGCATTTCAAACGCGCCGACTACGAGGCCACGCGGGGCGGTCACAAGCTCCTGCTCAAGAGGGGCAGCGTGCCCACGGTTTTCGCGGACTATGACGAGCATCCCGGTACGTGTGACGAGACGGCCGGATCTCCGGGAGCATCCGTCCGCCTGGTGTCGCGAGAGCGAAGTGTACGTTGTGGCGTAAAACGCAACGTAGTTTGCGTCTCGCGCATCCGTCTCTCTTCCTTTCGCGCGCGCGCGCGCGCTCTCTCTCTTTCTCCCCGCTCTCCCTCTCTCCCTTGCTCCGCTCCTCCCGCCGTGTCCCCTACCCTCCTCGTCGCGTGTTCGATGCGTACAGGAGCGCCAGCTTCGAGTTCGCCGGCGGAACGTGTTACGTCGCGCCGGTGTTATGCCGGTAGTTCTACGGGCCCGCTTTTTCTCGTGAAACCTGGCTGTTTCCGACGGTGTCACTGTCGTCCGTCGATGCTAATGAACGTGCGCGAGAGAATAGAATCAAGTGATCTGTGAATCGTTTGGAATGTTTCGCCGGCGATAACTCGCCAAGCTGATGCTCGCAAGCGTGGCGAGATATTTATTTTTACGATAGAGGCATGATATCAGTAATCGCGTATACTTATACGCTCACCGAGAGGCTTATACAACTTGTCATTAAAAGGACTAACAATCAAGACAGTTGATACTTTTGCTAAATGTGCACAATTATTCTAACACAGCAAAAGTATACACGAATGACATTTGTGCAATTCAAAGTGTCATTGTTAGTCCACTATATTTTAATAAAAAAGTTATTTTTGTTGTAAATAACTAGGCTTTTACTAAGAATTAATTTATCTTTTGTGTACTTGGAAAAATTATTTAGAGTTTTGCAGTAATATTTATTTTAGACATCATACAATGATTATATTGTAACTTAGACTTTTTTATTCCTCTCTTTGGTATCGAATACTTAATTGAATTAATGAACCATTTGTTAACGATGTGTGCAATTTGCAAAGAATTTATATCAAGTCAGAATACTTTTACTAAAGTATCTTGAAACGTATGCGTTTGCTGGTAAGAGTATAGGGTTAGTAAATATATTTACATTTTCTTAAAACCTTTCTTAAAATCTAAATAATTGTACATATTTACTACTAGTTGTAATAATTACTGAATTTTACGTCTTTATTGTAATATATATTTCTCCAAATTCACTTGTGTATGATGTCTAAGAAAGCATGATTTTTCAGTGACAAATTCTTTGAGAAAGAAGTGCCAAGTTTGACAAAGCCGTTCCAGATATAAGGAAAGTTTTCTTATCTAACTGTAATCGACAAAACTATACGTTCATTTTTTTCTACAATATCAACTCACTTAAGACTCTGAGTGCCATTGGTCACTCATTGGGACAGTGAAATTGAGACCTTGCTGATGTCGGTGGAAGAACAAACTGAAAATGATGTAAATTGTGATTACTTGCCACCACAGATGCTACTTAATTTCTTCTTTAGATTAAACACAGCTTTATACTAATTAAGAATATCCGAGAATAAAAAGGTCGAATAAAAATCAGAAAAATTAATTTGGTAGTACTGAAACTACAAATTAATTTTAACGTTGTAAACTGAACCAGTTTAACTGACCATGAAAGTTTCACCTGGTGGAAGTGGGTCTCAAATCTTGAATCTATATCTCTGATATGGTAGCTCCAACTTGGCACTCGCATGTTCGTTATCGATGTGTCAAATACTTTACGCCCAATCCGAATCTTCAATTTTCTGGAAATACTGAACAGGCTGTCTATGGGTTCTTGACTGCACGCTTTATAATTTTCCTAAACACAAAAAGATATTGAAAATTAGAATTTGAAGAAAACTGTAAAATTCACTAAAGAATGCAATTTTTTAATTTATTTGGCTTGCATCTAAAATTTAGTTTGCAAAACGAATGAACTTAATTTATACATTGTAGTGATATGTCTATATTTTTAGGAAAAACTAATTTTAATTCGTTAAAGAATCTATTATTAAAGAATGAAACGTCCGATATTTTGATATATCCTGGACTATCCGCTTCTATTAGTTTATCTTTATATTTTTATATTGGATTATCTTTATATTGGATTTAGCCAACTTTATGAGAATAAAAACGTTTTCTTTTTTTTTTTTAAAGAAAAATACAATTTCTTAAAATAAATATCTTAAAATTTATCTTAAGGTTCTTAGGGTTTTATTTTATCTTAATTCATATTGTGTCCATGTATACCATTTTTCTTATGGCATACATGGATGAAAATTATATCAGAATTTGACGTGTACACAATTAATATATGTATATATGTGTTTATATGTATATACACACATACACACGCACAAAATAAAATAAAATATTTATATTCTTAAATCAAGATGAACAATTATGTTTTTCTGCTCTTTTAGATCCTGTTATTATGTCAGTGAAGTCTTCTACATCCTACGCTCAAGAAGATTTGGACTTAATCAATTCGGAAATACTAAATTTGGAACATTCTGCCTCACCGTTGTTATCCGAAGCGAGAACACCTAAATCTGACAGTTGCGGCGAAACATGTTATTCTAGACCCGAATCGTCGGCAGACTCCTTAAATCTTCCTGACAACTCGGAAGTAGCGGATAATGAATACAAAGTGAAAGAAGAGAGCAAAATATCTGTGAAGGACAAACCGACCGAGAATTCAGATAACAAAGTGAATACAGTAGCGATGCAGCTTGGTATCGTCGAATCGGAAACAACAATGAAGACTGGTGTCAAAGATCTAAAGAAAGAATTAAAATTATCCAACAACAAGGAATTTGACAAATCGGAAGAATTGAAACCAAAAGTTTTGAATCGTAGTGGTTTGAAATTTTTTCCTGGTGCAAAATTGGAAGCGAAAGACTTTAATGAGAAGTGGCAAGTATCGTCGAGTATAAAATTTCGATAAAAAGATATTTTACAGTTTTTCTCCGAAAACTGAGAAGTTATTGTGTAGTATGAAAAGTGCTTGTACCTTAGACAAGATGTAAATTTTGCATTTAAAAGTTACATTATTAAATGTTCAGACAAAATGAACATATATTGATTAATATGTATATATGTGTGATATTCTGTAGGTATTCTGCAAAAGTGGTAGAAACTGATTGGGATGAAAGGGAAGTTTTGATACACTTTGACAAGTGGAGTTCAAGATTTGACGAATGGATACCGATGGATAGCTCCAGACTTCGTGTATTACAAACCTCACAAAAGTAAGTGTGCGTTTTAATTTAATCATTGGAAATCATAACGCACATCAATGTGACTCCAGATTATGTAATTCATTTCTACACATTTTTCTCAAAGACCCAAAGATCTTATCTTAAGCCATTGTGTTTTGTCTTTTCTTAAAGCGAACAAGCTTGGATTCCGCCATCTCCGTAAGTGAAAATTGTGTTATACAAATAGGGTAGTTCTAGTATTTGATAGTGATAGTAGTATTTCATTATTTTACATACTTGTTTATGTGCTGCAATTAACAAAAGTTAAATATGGAAATTACAACTTGAAACTCCCATACTGATTACTTTTGCAAGAGTGATGGTGAATATCAAATCCATTGTCTAAATATCTCGAGCAACAAAACACACAAATGTTTACTTTTCACTATATACATCGATTCTGATTCCTTTATATATATAAAATAAACAAAAATAAAAATATAATTTATTATTACAGATAACGTAGAATAGAAAACCTCGATTTCTTTACATTGCTCAATACAATGCAATACTAATAATGCTTTACTAATACTAATTATACTTCATGTATCCCATACGTGACGAACTAGCACTATATAATTAATATTACATTTTACTACTTTCTTACATTAATATATTTATACTACCATGTGCTAAATGTATTATCATGATCTTTCTACCGAAAATTGCTGGATTTTTCGAGTCTCCATTCTCCAACACAATTGTATTTTGGCGGTTTTAAGAACTGAAACTATTCTAAGGGGAGGGGGAAAAAAATAAGAAACCCCAATGGCGCGAGACTCATATTTTTTTCCTTTCTCTTCCCCTCTCCAACCCCCACTTGTAATTTTCCCTTGTTTCGTTGAACTCCACGCGCTCCTGCTTCCATTCGCGATTGTGTAATGCGAGGATTTCGCACCTACAGGGAGGCAAAAATGAGGGAGTTCTCAGTGGGAGAGCGGATACTCGCTACGTGGGCGGACGGCAAAAAATATCCAGCCAAAGTGAGCGCGGTTTTGACGAATGGTAAGCGACCTAACCTAACCCTGCGAGCGGAAGAGGCTAGATTTGCGTTCCCGTAGATTTGACGTTTGTCTCTTGAAAGATAAGCCTGTAGATGTAACGTTTTTTTCTGTCCCGATGGTGCGCGGTGGTCCTAAGTAAACCTTTTTTCGCAGACAGGTACAACGTGTTGTTCGACGATGGGTACGCGAAAATCGTCAAACCGTCGAAAATGACCAAGATTGCTGCAGATCCAACTAAGGTATGAATTCAAGAATTGAGGTTATGTTGTTGTTTCTAAAGTCATCCCAAGAAAATACCATCTGAATTGGTAGAATTAAATGATACTTTCATATGAGATTTAGTAGCATCTTGTATTGTTTCCCAAATTATCACCTCAACTACCCATAAAGATGTAAAAAGTGGTTCTGCAACAGGAACTTGGAACAATCTGTATCTCAGATAAAATTTTTTAATTAAGATTCTCAAATACACATTTCATAAGATTTATATTATGTTGTATAAGTGTTATTTGTATAAATTAATTTTTATTTTACGTACAATACATGACAGCAATTAAACGAAGTGGATGGGTATATCGGCAGCAAACAAGAAAGAAGGGATAAGAAACGGAAGCACACAGTTATGGAGTTGTTTAACACTCACTCAAGGAGACGCACAAAACATGATGCTGATAAAACACCAAAAAAGGAGGAAACTGTTGTCAAGGAAAGTGGGGAAAGCTCTACCGAGAGCAAGCTTGAGATAGATGGTACCTTATATGGTCCCTGTTATGATCCAGGGACAGATTTGTTGAAAGGTTTTGAAACCAGTCCTTTAAAAATTAAATCATATTCAAAGAAAAGCAAGAAGGAAGTGCCGAAGAATGATACGGATCATGAGGAAAATGTTGGTCCCGAATGGATTGATGGAGAACCACAAGGAACCGAATCTTATATTGTAGATGGCAATGATGGTTAGTTTTATTATTATTAAATATTTTTGCCCCTTGTAAATTGCACATTGCAGTAGTATTTTAATGTGTAACATAAAAATTTATTATTTCAGGACCACGCCGATCCATAATAGTACCAGACAAAAGATTGCCGCCTGGTTGGGAAAAACACTTTACGCAAAGGAAAGCTGGCACATCTGCTGGAAAATGGGACGTCTTGTTCATACAGTAAGAGTTGAGATATATTTTATTAGTTAATTATTAAATAATAAAATTTATGTATAATGACATTTTTCTTAAAAGTAAGCAGACTGGGAAAAAGTTCAGGTCAAGAAATGATATCAGAATATTCATGGAGAATCAAGGACAATACGATTTCGATCCTGAAAAATTCGACTTCTGTATACATCGCAGGAAGCGAAACCACGTGCATCGCGTGAAACAGGAAGTTACACCAGAGACACCAAAGAAAATAAAAACTTTATTACCTAAAACAAAAACATCCACACCTGAAAATACATTACTTACTACGGTAGCAAGCAGTATCGACTCTCCATCTATTGTCTCAACACCTACTACGTCTAATACAGATGGTGGTAAGATTTCCTCCAATATACTACATTTTAATCCACATCACATTTTAATCTTTGCGTGTTTTATATTTCACTAATTCACCAGAGATGATCTATTGTAAGTATTCGTAAATATGTATTTTTTACGAAATTAAATAAACTTGGAGAAATGAATATAGAATATATATTTTTGTTTTTCTAAAAATTAATATTTTTTTATTCTGTTTTCTTTTTTAAATTAAATAGATTGCATGTGATGAATTTTTTTAAATATCTTATATAATAACAATAGAAATAACTGCGAATACTTTTTAATGTATTTATCAATATTCTCTCTTAAATAGCCGTCTTTATTGGACTTCGTGGTAGCCTTCGTGTCGAAATGGAGGACAACGCTTATAAGTGTCCCAAGGAAGGATGCAACAAAAATTTTCGAAAAGAAAATTTGCTGCAGATGCATATCAAGCATTACCATCCTGAATATTCCAAGTTTCTAGGCTCTACTCCCAAAGTTGAAGATCTAGCTTACGCAAGAACGATCGGAGAATCTATAGAAGATATAATTCCCAAAAAATCAACGACGTTCTTAGAGAAAATAAATAAATCTGCGAAGAAAAAATCTCTTCCTGAAAAATCATCGTCTACTTTATTACAATCAGCGCTTAATACTGTGCAACCGACATCTCCGGCAATATCTGGTCCGATGATACCAGAGGAAGAAGAGATGGATCAATCAGAAAAGTGTAATGATTTGCAGAAGGAGAATATGAAAATTGAAACAATGTCACCAATATCTAATCACAGTATGGAGATAGACGGCGATATTGAAAGGAAAAGAGAAAACGTCTGTGCGTTGTCACCTGGTACATTATTTGACATGAAAGTGAAAGAGGAAAAAGCGCAGGGTGGAATTAAGACACTGTTGCCTGTAAGACCAGTTGCAACATCGGAAATGCAAAGAGGTGCCGATAGGACGAAACCTTTGGATGAAATGATACACGGTGAGCGTATGAAAAATCAAAAAAGAAAGCAACTTGTTGAACATATTGTGGACTTACCGGTTAAAGCAAAGAAACGACATGGTAAGAAATTTTCATATTTTTTAAAAGAACTTGTGCCCTAAGATGAGTTCTATTTCATTAATTTACGAAAAAAAGATTAATATACATAGCATTCAATATTTCTTTGGATAGGTATGTCAGATCTTACTGATAGTTTCGGTGATCTAGACGACAGTGCTATGGATGTCGAAGGACCTACGACACTCATGTATAGATATAGCCGTAGAAAATCCGATTCAAAGAGCGACGAAAATAGCCAAAATAGTAAGTGCGAGTTTTATCATGTAAAGCGATATGTTACGAAAACAATTATTTTATTTTAGATATGCTTCTTTTCTAATTTAATGCAACTATACGTGTGTGTAATACATGGATTCTTTAAAGTAAAATACGTTATATGATATTTACTATTGCATTATTTCTGTTGTTTCTTAGGTCAACTAAATGATTCTCGCATTGAAAAAGCTGACCCCTTAAAAGGGGATGCAATCAAAACAGATAGTAATAATGATGCAGAAGGTACATTGTTTATTTTGTTTTAATCTTTTATTGACTTTGTTTCATGATTTCACATATTGCTGATCTTGTTTTCGTTGTATTACTTTATGTGCTCGCAAGAAACAGACTTTACATTTGATACTGTCCCACCATACACGTCTCTTTACTAAATTATATAATAAGTTTTTTATATATAAATGTAATGATTTGTCACAGAGAGCGAAGGAGTGATGATGATGATCAACGGTGAATTGGTAAAAGTAGAACAACTTCGAAGAGAAGAAATAATAAATTGCACATGTGGCTTTATGGAAGAGGACGGTTTAATGATACAATGCGATCTTTGTCTTTGCTGGCAACATGGTCATTGCAATTTTATTGAAAAGGAAAAGGATGTTCCTGAGAAATATATTTGTTACATATGTCGAAATCCATATCGATTACGGCCGTCTAAAAAATATTATCATGATCAGGACTGGATTAAAGAAGGAAAATTGCCAAGGTAATTTATTTACATTTATATTTAAATTGCATAAGATGATTATATTTTTATTTTTATTTATATATAGTAGCCTGTTTATTGAGTGTTATCGATTTTTTAATTTGCAGTTTGTCTAATCGAACTCGGAATCAGTATGTGATAAATCAAAGAACTGCAATGCTGAAGCGTTCTTATGACTTGGTTGCTGCACTTTTACAAATACAGCAACTTCTTCATAGTCTGCGTGTAAAAATCAACGTGGCACAGTAAGTTATATATCTATCTACTTGGAAAAAGTTATGTCTGCACTCTCTCTCTCTCTCTCTTTCTCTCTCTCTCTCTCTAATTTACTTGAGTTTACTTACTAAACTTGAGTTTATTTGTTTATATAGAAAGAAAGATCATCCGAAACTGTATCTTTGGGCAAAGAATTGGGAGAAAATGGATGTACCAAAGATAGACGTGGAACCAATACCAGTGATGGAAATAACTAAAGCGCCAAGTTTTACCGATACAGGTTCGGAGATTCCACATATCGAGACGAAGGTTGATATCAAGCTGTCTATGAAAGACGATCAAGATGAAAAATCAATCGCTTCCGATTCAGAATTGATGAAAATTTTGGAAGAGGATAGCACACACTCTGATGAATCCAGGATTATCAATAAGAAGGAAGGATCGATGAATTCGAAGGACAGTCATATACTTTTAGACGCATTAACGGGTGGTAACTTAGACATAAAAGAGAAAAATATTGCTACATCAGATATTAAAACGGAGAGCACAGGTACAGTGAAAAAGACAAATTTATTTATTCAGTTTTTCATTTTTTAATTGACAGGATTAAATTTTTGACATAAATAAATAAATAACTGTACAAGCGTTACATATATAATATCTCTATATAGATTTGTTAGCTGAGAAAACTATTAATGATTCTACATCTGAAAATCTTAATTCTGGATCGCTTATTGATAATGTTGAACGAGAATCGAATGTAGTCAACAAAAACGAAGTCTCCGTACTTCCACAACCTTTTATACCAGAACCTGAGGCACCGATTGATCCTGCTGAATGTCGAATGCGATTGTTGGAACATATTGAGCATTTTCAATCTCACATCGATTCAAGATTAACATCCATAGAAGCACAAATTTTTGGTATGTAGTAAAAAAAGACATTGAAGAAACACATAATTAAGACACATTTGACAAATATTTAAATGTGCAGCTCTAGAAGCGATGGATCCGGATGAACTCATATCGGACCCGCTTGTTCAACCTCGTACTAAGCAAACGGTACAAATGCTCCTTCGTGACTTGAACACAGTTCGAAAACTGGCTGCATTGTGTTGAAGACATAGTTCTCAAATTTGAGAGCATAATTTACAATTTATTTACATATGTAGATAGATGATATACATAAATATACATGTATATATATATATATATATATATATATATATATATATATATATATATATAAACGATACTTTTCAATTTGTCAAGATAACTCTACTCTATCATATTAGAAATAAAATTCAATCATTTAAGATGGCTGTTAAATGAATCTACTTGATTTCCCACTTAGAATTTCTTTTAGAATTATAACAATATTTCAAAAAGTATAATAAAGATATTTTTAAACTCGTTTATTTGCGCGCGCGAATATTAGTGTGCGTGCGCGCGCGCGTGTGTGTATATTGTATTTCTATGTATGTGTTTATTCTAAGTAATAATGTAGTCTAGGTTTAAATCTTTTTAATTTGTTGATATATATATGAAGAATTATTTATAGAACCCTCCGTCGTTAGTATCTGTATATTTTTCATTACAGTTACACACATGTTAAAATATGAGTTCTGGAATAAATAAACTGAACATGTTGAAACACACAATGTGCAAGAATAGTTTTATGTGGTATAACACTCTGATATCAAATATCGATAAAACAAATCTCGATAAGTTTAAAATAAATATAAATTATTAAATATATAAATAAATAATATATAATTCTAAAATAAAAAATAAAGTGATATTAAAACATTTTATTATAATGATTATAGACTGGACAATGTACGAAGTTTTTCAATTTCTGAGATAGTTCTACAGTTTCTGCAGGTTTTACAATTAAGTTTTGTTTAATCTTATAACATGCTGCTCCTTGTATTTTTATTCGTTCTAATTTTTACATCGGAAAATTAAACTGAAAGAAAAGAAAAACTAATAGAAGTTAATAAAATCAATAACTTAAGGATACACAAATCTCTTATATTAAAAGAAACATGTGATTGTATTAAACATTTCAATTTTTTTGCAAATTAACCTATATTGATAATTGATTTGCATTAATCCAAGTTGGAAAACTTTACTTCTGTTATGTATAATTATGTTCATAATATTCATTTATTACATTTCTAAAAATATTCAAATACTAGCGCCGTATACAGGGTGCGGCAAAAGTACCAGACCGGTGAAATATCTCGAAAACAAGACATTTTAGAACAAAATGTTTCATACAAAAGTTGTAGGATTTCGAAGGGGACACAAGATGGTGGCAATAATTTGACCTTGGATAGTCGTTTGAAGGTTTCACGAAGGTCACCTTCAATTTCTTAAATGAAACGTCCAATTTTTCATTGTATATTCTTGTAGCTTATCTCGAGAGCTTTCCAAAACACTATAATTAAGTATTTTTTCATTAAGTACTTTTCGAGTTATGAGGCTTGAAAGATACAGTATTTTGATATAAAATACAAAATATCTTGAGAAACATTCAGTTTTCGATAATCTTATCTTGATACTTTTTTTGCACAGAATAATGAAATCAATCAATTGGTCTAAAGAAAACACATGGTTTATTAAAAAAAAAAAAAATGTTGCAAATTACATGCTTGATATTTAGCAACATATTTGTCTAAAATGTCTTGTTTTCGAGATATTTCACCGGTCCAATACTTTTGCCTGTATACGGCGCTAGTTATAGAATCAAACCTACAAAATTGGATGTTTTAATTAATAATTTGGAATAAACAATAATTGCTATTTCTAAGTAAAATCTCTCGCGACCTTTTCATACCGTGTTCATCATCGCGTCATCGCAAGTTCGTTTCTTGTGCCTGAATCTTTTATCTCTTCTCCTTCTCTTCGCGACATCCAATTACACATCTATCTCATTTTATGTGCCGAAAGTATAAGCGCGCTGCAGATGTAGTAAAAAATCTATAGTGTACGTGACGTACATCATAAATTACTGGCGGTGAATATTAAAACACGACCACACAGGGATCATGCGTTCCGTTCAATCCGCTTCTCGTATTGGTTCAGAAAATTCTGCTATGCACGGCGCACGGTTCAGTGTTCAGTTCGTTCGAGTCCATTCAGTGTCGTTCAGCTCGCTCCGGAGTGCGGAGGTACGAGGATTTTTGTGGGCGAATTTCTGTCTCTCTCTCTCTTTTTCGCTCACTCGCGTCGTGCACGTCACAAGTCGACGGCTATGAAGTACATTTTGGTAACCGGCGGTGTGATCAGTGGCGTGGGCAAGGGTGTCATCGCCAGCTCGTTCGGCACCATCCTCAAGCACTGCAACATCCACGTGACGTCCATCAAAATCGATCCCTACATCAACATCGACGCTGGAACGTTTTCGCCCTACGAGCACGGTGAGCAAGCGCGACGTCACGAAAATGTCACGAAAATCGGCGGGACGTCCGTCGTGCCCGGGAAAATCGGCCGATCACGGCGGTTGCGGAGCATTTTAATAATTCGGAACTTAATTAGGCTCCACCTTCTTCCTTTTTCCCATCGTCGCGATTTCCCCGTTTGAATTGTTCGTCTGAATGAAGAGCTACATATTGTACTTATTCGAAAGGTCCACGACTCACTAGGTTAAATTCGAGCAGTTTAGCTTCCGCGCCGAAATCCCGGCGGAAATCCGTTCGCCGTCCGGTCTTTTCGTCGCTAACGATAAAGGGAATGAATTAATTTGCCGCCCGAATAGAACCTGGCGTGTGATTGTGTGATAAAGTCGCGGAAAAATCGCCCGTTCGGGCGCCACGACGCGGCAATCCTCTCGTGGCGGTAAAATTTCCAGCCATGTGCCGCATCGCCATTTTCCACGCTGTCGTCACGTCGTTTGGCGATTAAGGTCCGTTCAAACCACAGACTTTTATATAACATATTAGACTGCGAGCTTCTTATATACTAATTGTATATCCGTGTTTCGAAAAAGTATGTACTAAAAGTGCTGCACTGCGCATGCGCCAAATCTTAGGAAGAATATTGGTTACATTTACGTATATATGACCATAGCGGATTAGAATAGAGAAGAGTAAATACGCATATTCACAATTTCGCTAAAATTTATATATTGTGTGTGTCAAATTTAAAAATATTTTTTTTGTATAAGAGATAAGGTGAAAGAGAGTTGGTATGTTTCTTCACTTAATTAAAGCAGCATTTTTTGAAGTAAAAAAATAACATAATCTAGTATTAAAAAGAAAATAATTATTACTTACCATATTACTTTTTTAATTAAATGCATTTCCTTCGCTAATTATTTAAAAGAATTACTTTTAAAAAATAACTTTTTAAATATTGTGTTACATTTATTGTGATTTTATGTCAATTGCTCATCAAATTTATTTTACATTAGTTTATACATTAATTTACACTAATTTATTTATATTCATTCAATATTCATTTAATTTTTACATTATTTAATCACAAATGTTTTATTATTTATCTTGAGATGCTAGCAGAAAGCCACATTCCATCAGCTTATTCCACGCTCTAACTTATGTATAAGTTTTGTACATAAAAGTTGGGCGCATCCGGCGCGAGGAGATAAGGAGAAGTGCTCCCCACTTCTCCGGCATTGAAAAGAGAAAAAACCTATCTTACATCTTTTGTCTTTCTTTTCGTATGCATCATGCTTATATAATGGATGCTCGGTCTATGGCCGGTATTCATAGTCGGGTCTTAAATTTAAGATTGTCTTAAGTTTATCTTTAGATGCTGTACGAATCATTTCATTGGCTACGGAGTATCTGAAGATGAATTTAAGATCATCTTAATTATAAGATCTGACCGGTCTATGGCCGGTATTCATAGACGGATCTTATAATTAAGACGGTCTTAAATTCATCTTCAGATACTCCGTAGCAAATGAACTGATTCGTACAGCATCTAAAGATAAACTTAAGGGGATCCTAAAGCCGTCTGTTTTACCGACAAAATACGGTCAATTAAAAATTAATACTAAACTTTTTTTTAACTACACAGAATTAAAAATCCTTCTCCAGGATTAAAGTATGCACGCAAACGAACACTGGAGGTACAAATTTTACGCCGAAAAAGAAAGTAATTACAAAATTACATTATATTTACATTATATTTATCTTCAGAGCAAATGTCAACTCGTGAAAATATCAATTTTATATAAAAATTTGGTACCTTTTCTGCACAAAAAAAAGTTTAAACTAAAAAAAGTTTAAACTTTTTTTTGGCTGCATGGAACGATAAATCCTTTTGTAGGATTAAAGTAGAGTCAAGCTGTTTTGTGCAGAAAAGATACCAAATTTAAAAAAAGTTTAGTATTAATTTTTAATTGACCGTATTTTGTCGGTAAAACAGACGGCTTTAGGATCCCCTTAAGACGACCTTAAATATAAGATTCGACTATGAATACCGGCTTATGCTTACTATGGCTGCGTTTCAATATTCACTGCCAGTACTGAAAATCTATAATATACATGACGTAAACTATAGATTTTTAGTACTGGAAGTAAATATCGGAACCTATGTCTATGGGTACATCTCTCTGGCAGGAGTTCGCAGTCTAGTATATTATATAGAAGTCTGTGGTTCAAACGGACGATTAAACCTGCGGTCAAGCTGCCGCTACAAATGCCTTGAAGTGTTCTTCTTCCCCTTTCTTTTATTAAAAATAGAAGAAGAAGAGAAACACTTTGCAGCATTTGTAGTGATAGTTTAACCACTTAAAACCACAAAGCACGGAGAAATCTAAAGACTAAAGGAAATCGATCAATTCCAATTGAATATGGTTGTCCGAGAGCCCAATTGATTGGGATTGGTCGATTTCCTTACATCTTGCCTCCTATGGAATTTTGCCGCTTAACTTTAATTTGACCATTCCGATCAACTTTCGGAGCTAAATTGGCGCTACATTCAACTGACGAAATTGAAACTCTGAAGCAAAATTTGTAATTCGTCTAATCCGATCTTTTTCCCATATGTCAAAGAATGTGTCAAAGAAGATTAATAATTCAATTCTTGTTAACGAAATATTATTGTGTGATAAGTTAATCATTGGTTAAATTAATCACTCCTGCTTAGTTCGCCCACCTTGCAGAGATTAAAAAACAAGTAACGTAATAATTATGAGCTATCTATGAGCTATCTTCTGCTTTAAATTAAAAATTTTGAGCTCATCACATTGAGCAGAAAATTGATATTCTTCTGTGAAAAGGGAGAAGTGGCTGAGTCAACGTTGATTCATCAGTTTCTCATTGCTTAACAATAAAATATAAAAATATATTGAATCAATCTTTGTGGTAAAATTAGGAGTTTTCAAACCGATACAGTTTTCGATTTTTTAATTCACTTTCTTGATCAATAAACAAACCCTTAATTGATGCAACTCATGAAAGAAATTAATTAGAAAAAGTAAAAATAAATCGTATAGTGTACAAAATATCAAAATAAACCCTTGGAAATAAGCATTTTAATTATTGAGCTGCAATCCTTTCATAAGAAAATCACCCCGAATCTTCGCACAAGAGAGAACTATACTTAAACTGAAGAACATTGACTATTTTGCGATTAAATATTGTTTATTGATTTATAACTCAAAGTTTTTAATTTGTGGTATGACTATGAAAGCTCATAATTGTTATTTGTGTTTTAATTTCTGCAATATAGGGTAGCCAAACAAAGGGGTAAGTTAATCAAAGATCAAAATCACCCCAGACTCTTTCCGGTTATGACACATGTATCTCCTATGCAATCACCGCAGTAGAATGATTTAACTTATGCTGAATTAGCGAATCTCGTTATCGTTTTCTAAATTTATAGCCTTTCCAGGTAACAAGCTGACGTTATTTATCATTCATACCGAAATGTCGTTAAAATATGTTGAACATTTTAACTTGAGTTGTTTCTGTGAACAGGAAGCTAAAATTTTAATTTGTTTATATTGTCACTTATATTTATATATGTATATGCGAAGGATTCATTACTTTTTAAAGTTTATGTAAAGAATTTTTGTTAGAACCAAAGTTTAAAGTTTATGTTAAAAATTATATTTTGTTTACAATTACATCATTATCAATTCGAATATCTTCTGCAAAATTAAATGTTGAATTAATTATGATTAGGGTAAGATTATCATTAAATTATTTGTTTCTAACTGCATCACATACAAAAATTGTTGATAGGATACTTCTTTTTGTTGCATATTGTCCTAATTGCTAAAATATAATTATTAAGAACGTTTATATATATACTAGTACAGTTATGTTTGCCACTTGTTACGAACGGTCTCTAATGAAACGTAATGCTTATCGTCTGTCTCATTGTTCAGCCACTTAGTATTCCAGTAGGTATACCTGGAAAGGAAACATTCTTATCTTATTGGTTTCCTATAGACACATTCACTTTCACTGTCTTTTTCTTCGTAAATATGCATTCTATTGGAAACTTTCTTTTTTGTAAAACAGGTGAAGTTTATGTTCTCGACGATGGCGGGGAAGTGGATCTGGATTTGGGTAATTACGAACGTTTCCTGGATATCACTCTTCACAAGGACAATAATATAACGACTGGAAAAATTTATCAGTATGTTATTACGAAGGAAAGACAAGGAGATTATTTAGGCAAAACCGTACAAGGTTACAAATTTATCTGCCACATCTAATAAGTACGATGAGTTATATAAATAGTTAATAAAAAGTAATATCTCTTAGTGGTGCCCCATATCACCGATGCTATCCAAGAATGGGTGGAAAGAGTTGCAAACCAATCTGTAACAGAAGATGGAGCTAAACCAGAGGTATTATTAATACGTGAATTATTTTGTACAATTAAATGATGACGCAATACATTATTTAAATTTATGAATGTAAATTTTTATAATATTCCTTAAATAAAAAATATTTTTATACGTATAAATTTTCATAATAATGATATAATTATTCTAATTGTATTTTAATAAACTTTTATAGGTATGCATTGTTGAATTAGGTGGTACAATAGGGGATATAGAGGGAATGCCGTTTGTAGAAGCATTCAGACAATTTCAGTTCAGAGTAAAGAAAGAAAATTTTTGTGTGGCTCATGTGTCTTTGGTGCCGCAGGTAACTATTCTATTCTATTCTATCTCTATATAAATTTTTCTCTTTTACAAGTTATTTAACAATAAGCATGCAAATAAATAATTTTTACAAAACTCCGTGAATGATTTACAGAAATAATTTCTTCTGAGCAATTATAAAAATATGAATGTCTTTTAGCCAAAATCGACAGGTGAACCTAAGACAAAGCCAACACAATCTAGCGTCAGGGAACTACGAGGATTAGGTTTGTCGCCTGATCTTATAGTCTGTAGGTCAGAAAAACCTATTGGCAATTCCGTCAAGGAGAAAATTTCGAGTTTCTGCCATGTAGCCCCGGAGCAGGTAACTGTTAAAAAATGTTGCAGTATGCGCGCGCATGCACACACATAAAATAATGTTATAAGAACATAAAAATGATAATATTAACATATATCTATATTTAACGACTCGGTCAGGTAATAACTATTCACGATTTAACATCCATATATCGAGTGCCGCTTCTTATGGAATATCAAGGTGTCATAGAGTTTCTCAATGATCGATTGCAATTGAATATCGGAGTGTTGCGTCCACGTTATTTTATGCGAAAATGGCGAGACCTAGCTGAACGCGTAGATCGTTTGCGGAAAGACGTCAACATCGCTCTAGTGGGTAAATACACGAAACTCGAGGACTCCTATGCTTCCGTTACGAAAGCGTTGCAACATGCTGCCATTGAAGCCGGATATAAATTGAACTTGACGGTAGAGTGTCGCAATTGTTAAAAATATATTGTACACATGCTATGTATATTGCATGCTAAATATATTGTACACATAATCACATATATTATTAGAAGATTATTGTTACAGTTTATTGAAGCTGCTAATCTAGAACAAAGTACATTGTTGGAGGATCCAGTATTATATCATGAAGCTTGGCAACAGCTTTGCAAAAGCAAGTAAATATGTTTCAATATAATATTATATTTTACTTTTTAATAGATCCATAATTCTTGATTATACAAGATTATATTATTTTTTATAAAAAATTAAAATATATATTCGTTGCATCTAGCGGCGTTATTGTACCGGGTGGGTTCGGAAAAAGAGGAATGGAGGGAAAGATGAAGGCTTGCGAATGGTGTAGAACGAACGATAAGCCTTTCCTCGGGATTTGTCTGGGCTTGCAAGCGGCGGTCATTGAATTTGCACGAAATGTCTTACATCTTGAAACGGCGAACAGCATAGAAATCGATCCGAATACTAGTAGTCCTGTGGTGATAGATATGCCAGAACACAATCCAGGTACAATGGGCGGAACGATGAGGCTGGGCAAAAGACAAACACGATTCTACAATGATAATTCTATTCTAAGTAAGTAATAGGATTTATTTGGTACTGAGTTAAATTTTCTTTTCTCCATCCATATGTTTTTAATTTATAACTATTTAATAACAATAAGAAGTAAATACCACTCGTTGTACATAATAACACGAACAAGAAAGGCCAATGTATAAAATAACGAGTCAAACGTGGATGATACAACAAGAGACAATTTAATATAACATTGCAAGATAAAAAATACAATGAGTCAAATCGAATGAAACAATCGATATAATTTGACCACACGGGGTCTTCCTCAACAATATAATCAATCCAATATCTACATCAATATAAGTGGCTATTTGTCAAATATAAAGGCTGACACTAAAACGTTCGCAAGTTTGTAATTGATACGCCCCGATTCATATTGGTCAAGTTGTAAGGGAGAGCACGACTCACTGTGTGAAATATTGTGGTCAAGCAGTAAAATATCGCAAGCGAAACTTATTCATCATTAGGTGGCGAGAATATGTTGGTCCAAACGGTAAAAAGAATTGTTGTGGTCCTAGTTAAAGTCCTCCAAGGAGTTCATTGGTAGTGGAGTCATACTGTATAGGATCGGATGTAATAAAATAGAATGCACAATACCAAGATTGGGTGAAGCCAAAAAAAAAAACAAATTGCAAATTACAAAATACAAATTAAAATTCTCAATAGGATTTGCTTTTTCCGTCGTACTGGTCGGTTACATTTGCCACGTCATCCGTAATTTTGTGGTCGAAATCGGTCCCGTGTGATCGAAACGTACAAATTATATCAATTGTTTCATTCGATTTGGCTCATTGTATTTTTTATCTTACAATGTTACATTAAATTGTTTCTTGTTGTATCCACATTTGGCTCGTTATTTTATACATTGGCCTTTCTTGTTCGCGTATTGTTATTATAACTATTTATTTTCAGAGAAATTATATGACAATAAAGATGTTATTGAGGAAAGGCATAGGCATAGGTATGAGATAAATCCAAATTACGTCACTGATTTCGAACAGAATGGTTTAAAATTCGTAGGTGAGTTATATCACATTTTCCAATAAAATAATGATCTTTTTCGTATATAATTTCATATATAATCTTTTTGGTTATATAATAACGATCTTGGTTGTACATAATTAAGATAACATGAATGCAGTCTAACATTCTTGGGTTTCAGGTCGTGACAACAATGAAAATATACGAATGGAAATTGCCGAATTGGAAGGGCATAGTTATTATGTAGCCACTCAATTTCATCCTGAATATCTGTCGAGGCCATTAAAACCGGCACCGCTATTTCTCGGTTTAATTTTGGCCAGTGTTGGCAAACTAAAGCAGTACTTAGCGCGAGGATGTAAATTTTCACCACGTCAACTGAGTGATAATGAATCAGGTAATGAATCAGACAATGAAGAAAAGATTCTTTATTCTTAGCATCATTTATTCTTACCAGATGCATTGGTGATTTCTTTATATACCTGTGTGTCAGATACCTGAGACCTACAATTTAATGATACAATTAAATACCTTTATAGAGAGGTTTTCTTGGCAAAGTATTTTCCCTTGGTTCTTTGCTATTGTCTTTTGAGAAATAGCAATCGAATAAAAACTAACAATTTTTTATCGAGTTTGAACTCGGATTTATGGCTCATTAAAATAGCACACATTTCTGTGCCACGGCAGCCACATCGTATGTTACGCACGTTTGCGCACGTGCGTGCGTAATATACGAAAAGATAATATAAGTAATTATATTATAGTTTTTAATATAATTATTATATATATAACAACAAAGAAAGATAGATTTAATCTTAACTTGTATGAAATTTCTACAGTTTTATGAATATAATTATGAATATATGAATTGTTACAGATGACGATTATATGACGGAGGAAATTACAAAATTGCATTTATCTAGTAATGCAAGTAGAAGTGGTAGTAGTACTTCGGGCCTTAACGATTAAAGTGCAGCTTCATTTCATTTCATTTCATTTCATTCCATAATTTTATTGTACTGTATAATTTTATTATACTGTAATCAAATTCACTATTTTTGTTTGACCTTTTCTTGTCAGATAATTCATAATTAGAAGATACACGTGAAATGATGAACTTATTTGACTAAAACATAATATTTTACAAAAAAATATGAGATGTTTGTCTGTAATGTACATTTAAAATGTGAAACTGAATTTCTTAATATTATATAAGTTTTATATTTTGTAATAAATTATGTTAGGTTTTAATAAAAAAATATGTGTACATATATACTGAACATTTAAAAAAATTGAAATTATTTATAATTTGCAGAAGCAGTTATAAGAGTTGAAAACAAATTCTCTTCTCAATTATAAAGATCAGAATATTTTACTTTTTAGAAAATACATGAAATATATTATTTTTCCTTTTAATGTTTTTTATACTAAAAAAATGTATAAATCACGGTTTTAAGAGGAAAAAAGAAATACAGCTAAAATGATTAGTAAATTTTTTCATTTGTGTTATTTTGCGGAGAAAAATTCATATATATTGTATATTCTTGTGAGGGTAATTGTTCAGTATCGCTACCTCTCCTCCGATTTTGATCTATTTAGTCTAGTTTGACGCGTTTTGATGTTACAAACAACTTTTTCCTCTAACAAAAATGTCGCTCTGCCCTGCGAAGCGAGATATTAATTGTTAAAGTTCGCGACTCGATAGGTTAAGAAACCTGTCATATGGATGATACACGGACTGTCTGAGCATGCGCAGTGACGAAACGCAGGTCAGCTGACCATGTAACGTCATAAGTCCGCGAAATTGAAAAAGGATACGAGGTCAATCGTGTGGAGGCAGTGTAAAATATACGCGTGGAAAGTTGCTAACCCATGTGGAACCGAATTTTTACTGGCCGCCACGCGTAGCCGCGCGCTTCGCGCGCGGATTAAAATTATAACTAACTCGCTGCGTGGAGGCGTAGCCAACAATGTAGAACTCGACTCTCTCACCGCCTCAACCCCCATCCCTCCCCCCCCGCTTCGCGGGGGGCGGGGGCGGGGGAGGCGGCGAACGCAGTAGAATAATCATATGGAAGTTTGCAGGAAATTCGCAACAACAATGTTAGGCTTATTTGAATTTGTACAAGTATAACTTGTACATATGATGTGACTTGTACAATATGATTATTCTACTGCGTTCGCCGCCTCCCCCACCCCCGCCCCCCGCGAAGCGGGGGGGGAGGGATGGGGGTTGAGGCGGTGAGAGAGTCGAGTTCTACATTGTTGGCTACGCCTCCACGCAGCGAGTTAGTTATAATTTTAATCCGCGCGCGAAGCGCGCGGCTACGCGTGGCGGCCAGTAAAAATTCGGTTCCACATGGGTTAGCAACTTTCCACGCGTATATTTTACACTGCCTCCACGCGATTGACCTCGTATCCTTTTTCAATTTCGCGGACTTATTTCGCGTTACATGGTCAGCTGACCTGCGTTTCGTCACTGCGCATGCTCAGTCAGTCCGTGCATCGTCGATATGACAGGTTTCTTAACCTAGCGAGTCGCGAACTTTAACAATTAATATCTCGCTTCGCAGGGCAGAGCGACATTTTTGTTAGAGGAAAAAGTTGTTTGTAACATCAAAACGCGTCGAACTAGACTAAATAGATCAAAATCGGAGGTGAGGTAGCGATACTGAACAATTACCCTATTCCCAAAGGACTTCCAGCGCACCCACTATCTATCCCTCTTCGGGTAATTCTTCAGAGTAACTACAGCAGCACCAAATTCAATAAAATTTGGTATATCGACGTGTTTTTGCACGAAACTCACGAATCTGGCCGTAAAAATTGTCGCTCTGCTCTGCGAAGCGAGATATTAATAGTTAAAGTTCGCGACTCGCTAGGTTAAGAAACCTGTCATATCGACGATGCACGGACTGACTGAGCATGCGGATTGGTGAACGCAGCTCAGCTGACCATGCGCAGTGACGAAACGCAGGTCAGCTGACCATGTAACGTCATAAGTCCGCGAAATTGAAAAAAGATACGAGTTAGGTCAATCGCGTGGAGGCAGTGTAAAATATACGCGTGGAAAGTTACAAACCCATGTGGAACCGAATTTTTACTGGCCGTTTCGCGCGCGGATTAAAATTATGCGAGGCCCTCCACGCAGCGAGTTGGTTATAATTTTAATCCGCGCGCGAAACGGCCAGTAAAAATTCGGTTCCACATGGGTTTGTAACTTTCCACGCGTATATTTTACACTGCCTCCACGCGATTGACCTAACTCGTATCCTTTTTCAATTTCGCGGACTTATGACGTTACATGGGATGTTTTCCAACAAGATACACAGATGACACAGTGCAACACTGTGTCCTACACAGAGTGTTCCAACTGTGACACAGGGTTTGTTCGCGTCGCAATACCCCAATATGCTCCTACTCACTCCAATACGCTCCAATCTATAGTATACGTAACGTAATACTATAGTTTGGAGCGTATTGGAGCGAGTAGGAGCATGTTGGGGCAAGCGACGCGAACAAACCTACAGTATCACACTGCTTGACACAGTAAAAACTGAAGTACAAGCGTGTAAAATGCCCCAATGTTACCAATGTTTTACGGAATCTTAATACATAATATTTAAATTGTGGTAATAATACTTTCAAACATAACCTAGAAGAAAATTAGAGACGTAAAAAAATTGTGAAGCTTTAAGATAATGGATTCTAGTTTCGAAATTATTGGTAAGATGTTAAAAAGTGCAAAGTAGGTAAGTAGGTAGGTGCAAGTGCAGTAGATTTTACACAGTGTGACACAGTACAATTTAGCGTGTTCTAGTTGGAAAACACCCATGGTCAGCTGACCTGCGTTTCGTCACTGCGCATGGTCAGCTGAGCTGCGTTCACCAATCCGCATGCTCACAAGGAGAGTATCAGACATTGTACTCTCCGATTTTGATGAATTTTATATATATTGTAGATTGACCCTCCCACTAAATCGTCGTAAAGTAATACGATGCACTTCTCAAGCATTCGCAAGAAAAACGTATTCAAATAAAGAAAAATTTTTCGTGCGCGTTATGTACCATGTAGTTTGCACGGATAGATAATAAGCAGCGTGGCCCAGTGGTTAAGGCTCCTGACTACCGCGCTGCTGATCGCTGGTTCAAATCTCTATATTTTTCTATTTTTTTTTTTTTTAAATTTGCATTGCAGCATATTGTGTAAACATATTGTGATATATTTTTTAATATTTTTACCTGAAAAATAAATATTTTTATTTTAAAATTAATTATATTTAAGAATTATGAAATTTATTTAAAATAAAGGTTATGCTTGCAGCATAAATATTATTTCCTTAAACATTTCCTCGCCCATAGCGATGGAAGCTGCCGAGATTTCTTTTGGCGGTGTGTCAGTTAGTAGATTCTTTGCTTTCAATAAACCCTTACAATAAATGAGAGCGTTTGTTAAATCGTTTTTCATCATTAATTCTTCTTCTTCGTAACTTGAGAATTCCGAGTTCGATTCCGAGCTCGAAATATTTTGTTCGACACTGGTACTTGGTTCTTGATTCATTTTTCTCACTACACTACACGAAAACTGCTGCGAACGCTAACTCTTTCTCGAATGCAAATAACGATATAACAAAACAATCTTTCATTTAAATATGCTCTCACATAATTAAACGACCAACGAACCAATTGTCTCACAAAGAAAACAAGTTCAAACAGATAGCGTGTATAAGATCATTTTCAGGTCGAAACTCGTTGCGACATGAATAACAATCGTGGTAAAAGTAAATAATTTATTATTAAAATTTATTTACTGCAAATAAATTCAATATTTAAGCAAATAAACTTTAATTTTATAATTAATAAAATTTTTGTTGCACAGCCTTAAATTAAATTTAAATTATACCTTTATTTTAAATAAATTTCATAATTCTTAAGTATAATTAATTTTAAAATAAAAATATTTATTTTTCAGGTAAAAATATTAAAAAATGTATCACAATATGTTTACACAATATGTTGCAATGCAAATTAAAAAAAAAAAAAAAGAAAAATATAGAGATTTGAACCAGCGATCAGCAGCGCGATAGTCACGAGCCTTAACCACTGGGCCACGCTGCTTATTATCTATCCGTGCAAACTACATGGTACATAACGCGCACGAAAAATTTTTCTTTATTTGAATGAGTTTTTCTCGCGAATGCTTGAGAAGTGCATCGTATTACTTTACGACGATTTAGTGGGAGGGTCAATCTACAATATATATAAAATTCATCAAAATCGGAGAGTACAATGTCTGATACTCTCCTTGTCAGTCAGTCCGTGCATCGTCGATATGACAGGTTTCTTAACCTAGCGAGTCGCGAACTTTAACTATTAATATCTCGCTTCGCAGAGCAGAGCGACAATTTTTACGGCCAGATTCGTGAGTTTCGTGCAAAAACACGTCGATATACCAAATTTTATTGAATTTAGTGCTGCTGTAGTTACTTTGAAGAATTATCAAATATACTTTTGGTAATTATACAGTTTAGGTGCCTCACCTCAGAATTCGTTCAAAATAGAGTTATTCAGTGCGTTTTTGCTCGTAATGAAAGAATCTGGCAGAAATAAGCGTCGCTCTGCTCTGCGACGCGAGATATTAATTGTTAAAATTAACGACTATTTAGGTTAGAAAATCTGTCATATCGACAAAACATAGGCCGGTATTCATAGTCGGATCTTATATTTAAGATCGTCTTAAGTTTATCTTTAGATGCTGTACGAATCAGTTCATTGGCTACGGACTATCTGAAGATGAACTTAAGACGGTCTTAATTATAAGATCTGACTATGAATACCGGCCAATAGATTGCATTCCGATATTCACTGCCAGTACTAAAAATCTATAGTTTACGTGATGTATACTATAAATTTTTAGTACTGGCAGTGAATATTAGAACCATAGATATATTACATATAGATAGAGCTTTGTGAATCTTACTGCGTGCCAAGATAAAATTATCTTTTCCTCCCTCGCGCATGTGCAATCGCGCATTTATCTTCTGTTTATCCATGACAGCCAAGGATATAACCTAATTTTATGTAAAAGTGCTGTATTCGATGCGCGTCCGCCGAGATAAATATACGAATGCGCATGCGCGAAGGAGGAAAATCCGTCATTTATCTTGGCACGTGTTGCACTATAGCAAAAATGGTACAAAGCTCTATCTATATGTAATATATCTATGATTAGAACGCAGCCATAGGCCGGTATTCATAGTTGGGTCTTATATTTAAGACCATAGACATAGTAAGTATAGACTGAGCATCCTTTGTATAAGCGGTGATGCATACGATGAGAGAGAGAAAAGATATTAAGATGAGTTTCTCTCTCTTTTCAATGCCGGAGAGTGGGGAGCACTTCTCCTCATCGGCACTCCCACTCTTCGGCATTGAAAAGAGAGAGAAACTCATCTTAATATCTTTTCTCTCTCTCATCGTATGCATCACCGCTTATACAAAGGATGCTCAGTCTATACTTACTATGTCTATGTTTAAGACCGTCTTAAGTTTATCTTCAGATACTCTGTAGCCAATGAACTGATTCGTACAGCATCTAAAGATAAACTTAAGACGATCTTAAATTTAAGACCCGACTATGAATACCGGCCTTAGAGACATGAAGACGTCATGTGACCGCATGTGCATGCTCCATGACCACATGTGCATGTTCTGTAGCTACAAACGCATGAAAAAGACGCATGAAAAATTTCAAATGTTGTATTTGAATGATAAATGATCACTATTAAATCTTTGAGAAATCGACTTTCCACGTGAAGCGAGTTCTACACTCATGCGACTTTCCGCGTGAAGCGAGTTCCACGCGGCGAGGGGGGGACGTGTGTGAAGTTGGCCCCGCACTTTTCGAATTCTATATTTTTATGAATTGTGCTGCATTGTGTTACGCTTGTGCCATATTGTGTCGTAAACCACAATTCTGTAACTCAAAGCTATTCAAGAAAATTAAAAAAAAACAAAATTTTTGATAGCCCCGCACTTTTCGAATTTTGACTTTTTTTATTGTGCCGTATTGTGCCGTTGGAAAAATTTGAATATCTCATCTTGTTTCGATAAAAAAAATTCACAAAGAAAAATTTTAAAAATACATATCAATCACACTACAATGTAAATATAAAATTTCTGCGAGGTGTGCTGAATTGTGCTAAGTTGTGCTATTCAAATTCTACAAGGCACATGCATGAAAAGTAAAAATTAGCATGGGGGAAGTCGATAAAATTAAAAAAAAGGGGTGAGGGTGAAAAAAATTTGACATTTTTGAATTTTTGTTGTTGTGCTGTATTATGCTACAATTGTGCTAACTTGTGCCGCAAATGCGAGATCGATAACATTAATAACAATTAAGAAAAAAAATAAAAACAAAATTAACATAGCCCCGCACTTTTTCACGATTAAACTCACGATTTTTTTATAAATTGGCACTGACTTGTGCCGTATTGTGCCGTTGGAAAAATTTGAATATCTCATCTCGTTTCGATAAAAAAAATTCACAAAGAAAAATTTTAAAAATACATATCAATCACACTACAATGTAAATATAAAATTTCTGCGAGGTGTGCTGAATTGTGCTAAGTTGTGCTATTCAAATTCTACAAGGCACATGCATGAAAAGTAAAAATTAGCATGGGGGAAGTCGATAAAATTAAAAAAAAGGGGTGAGGGTGAAAAAACATTTGACATTTTTGAATTTTTGTTGTTGTGCTGTATTATGCTACAATTGTGCTAACTTGTGCCGCAAATGCGAGATCGATAACATTAATAACAATTAAGAAAAAAAATAAAAACAAAATTAACATAGCCCCGCACTTTTTCACGATTAAACTCACGATTTTTTTATAAATTGGCACTGACTTGTGCCGTATTGTGCCGTTGGAAAAATTTGAATATCTCATCTCGTTTCGATAAAAAAAATTCACAAAGAAAAATTTTAAAAATACATATCAATCACACTACAATGTAAATATAAAATTTCTGCGAGTTGTGCTGAATTGTGCTAACAATAAGTTGGCTATTCAAATTCTACAAGGCACATGCATGAAAAGTAAAAATTAGCAAAGGGGAGGTCGATAAAATTTAAAAAAAGAGGTGAGGGTGAAAAAAATTTGATATTTTTGAATTTTTTGTTGTTGTGCTGTATTGTGCTACAATTGTGCTAACTTGTGCCGCAAACGCGAGATCGATAACATTAATAACAATTAAGAAAAAAAATAAAAACAAAATTAACATAGCCCCGCACTTTTTCACGATTAAACTCACGATTTTTCTATAAATTGGCACTGACTTGTGCCGTATTGTGCCGTTGGAAAAATTTGAATATCTCATCTTGTTTCGATAAAAAAAATTCACAAAGAAAAATTTTAAAAATACATATCAATCACACTACAATGTAAATATAAAATTTCTGCGAGCTGTGCTGAATTGTGCTAAGTTGTGTTATTCAAATTCTACGTCAAATTTTTTTTCACCCTTACCTCTTTTTTTAATTTTATCGACCTCTCCCATGCTAATTTTTACTTTTCATGCATGTGCCTTGTAGAATTTGAATAGCACAACTTAGCACAATTCAGCACAGCTCGCAGAAATTTTATATTTACATTGTAGTGTGATTGATATGTATTTTTAAAATTTTTCTTTGTGAATTTTTTTTATCGAAACAAGATGAGATATTCAAATTTTTCCAACGGCACAATACGGCACAAGTTAGTGCCAATTTATAAAAAAATCGTGAGTTTAATCGTGAAAAAGTGCGGGGCTATGTTAATTTTGTTTTTATTTTTTTTCTTAATTGTTATTAATGTTATCGATCTCGCGTTTGCGGCACAAGTTAGCACAATTGTAGCACAATACGGCACAATAAAAAAAAAGTCAAAATTCGAAAAATGCGGGGCTATCAAAAATTTTGTTTTTTTTTATTTTCTTGAATATGCTTTGAGTTACAGAATTGTGGTTTACGGCACAAAGTGCGGGGCCAACTTCACACACGTGAGGGGAGGGCCGAAGACCCCTGCACCCCCCTTCGGTGTGTGTGCGTGCGTGCGTGCGTGCGTGCGTGCGTGCGTGCGTGCGTGCGTGCGTGCGTGCGTGCGTGCGTGCGCGCGCGCGCTGTGTATGTGTGTGTGTGTGTGTGTGTGTGTGTGTGTGTGTGTGTGTGTGTGCACGCACGCACGCACGTGTTTCAAATTCACTTGTAATAACCAATAGATTAATTACATGCATACAATTACAACATTACATACATATAAAAATTGCAAACAAGAAAATTGTATTTTGTAAAAAAAATAAAATTATAATGCATTAATTCAGTCTATAATTTATGATTAAAATATTTCACCATAAACAATTAATACATTAAAATATTTCATATTGCATTTCAATAATAAATTTATACGTTTCCATAATAAATTCACCATAAATACGTTTTACAATGGCTTAATATAAATTTAATACAGTCAATAAATTCAGCAGTGATTTGTAGTAATTTCATTACTGGTTACCATAGTAATTACTAAAACTCACTGTCAAATTTATTATTGACTGTATTAAATTTCTGTAAGGGTTTTTTAATTTTATACGTTAAACCTATTATACCAGTATGTACATACTGAGCGTTATTGCAAATATATTATATTGCAATATTGTTGCAATATTACATTGCAATATTTCTGCAAGCAGACATTTTACTATTGCTGCAACGTTACAGCAACATTGTAACAAGATTTTGCAACGATGTTGCAATATTGCAATTTTGCAAAAAACCATTGCTGCAATGTTGCTGCAATGTTGCTGTGCTGTATGGGCATAGTACAGTTGCATTTTTAATTTCGAGAGATTAATGAAATTAATATATTATACATCGTAATTGCTTTTGCCGTATCCAGAATTTAAACACCTTTATAAAAATAGAAGGCTAAGAGGAAGTGCGATGTATGTAATAGAGAATCAGAATTATATCCTCATCTTACAAATAGATGTTAAGTAGCACATTTTAGACAGTATAGGATTAAAGATTTATCTACGCAGTGGTATTTGATTATAGTATAAAAATCATAAAGAGATTGAGTGACCTTATGTTCAGTTTAAATTTGAAAATGACACACACACACACACACACTCACTCACCATATTTATTTGTTTATTTCGTGGGTACTTGATTTAACAGTGCCAAATTTTTCACATTAAATGTGTTTTTTTATTTTAACTGAATTTTTTCATTTTATATTCAAACACGAACTATTAGCCAATAAAATTATTATTTATTTTAGAATATAATTTTATTATTACATATACATTGAAATATATTTTATTATTAAAATTACATTTTAATTAGTATAGAAACAATATATGTATATAAATATAATAAGATCAATAACCAAAAAGTATAGTGAGAAAGTGTAGAGCAAACACACAGGATTTAAATTTATGCAATTGATGCAAACACATAACAATAAATAGTCCTGTTTTCATAATAACAATATTCTAAAATAATATTTATGTTAAATAAAAAAAAAATTTAATTCGCTTAGCAATGAACTGATGAAAAATTAAATTGAAATGTAGAAAATTAATGCATTATTACTTATAATTTTACAATTTTCAAAAGTAATAGAATCAGCGCAGAATACATTTATATTATACATTTTAAATTTTGTACAAATTTATATATAAACGCATGTTTGTAAAGTGAAGGATTAAGTTAATGTAAAAATTATGAATTATATGTGAACCAAATTTACCTGATGCTGAATTTATTTTAAACCTATAAACATATATTTATATCACAATAATTTTGAAACTAGCAGCAGATCTTTTTCAAAATTTCATTTAATCTATAAAAATTACGCCCAATATATGAATAATATGAATGCCTCTTATACTGAATATTTGTTGAAATGAGCAAGAATCGCGTATAAAATATTATCTGTAAAAAAATGTATATCAGTATCAATTAGCGTCTTAATTACAACCCTTTAATTTGGCAGAAGGTTTTGATAATTATTCAGCTGATTCTTGATTTCGAACAAGCGTAAATCTATTTTTTGTTTAACAATCATTATTGGCACATAATCCATTTGATTTAGCATTTTAACGGCTTCGTGAGTCTAAAATAAATTATTCTGACTAACCAGTAATAAACAATAATGTGAATTATTATTACCACTAAAATCTAATAAAATGCAATTTTATTATATGGAATAACGAAAATGAAATGCTTTATTTTTATGAGTATAGATATAAATAAGACGATAGTAAAAAGTAAAAAGAAAGAAAAATCTTTGGTTACAAATTTACCTTTTTATTCAATTTGAGTTGAACATAGAAATTAAATTTGAAATTAAAATTAAAAGCTTCTTCTCCTATTCTCTTCTTATAATCTTTTTCAAAATTAAGTATCTAAAAATATTTCAACACAATGAATAAATAATAGTCATTATTTTAAATTAGAAAGGTTTGTTGCAACTCTAATTTGAAAGCGCAATTATGGATCGGGATAAATAATAAAACTTTTATAAATAATTTTAAAATAAATAAGTTTCACAATAAAGTATAAATAAAATTATCACATTTGGGTTAATGATAAAATTGACCTTATTGAGTTGAGTCTCAGACTGCACATGGTTAATAGTTAATATTACATACCAACTGACTTCTCTATTAAGTCCAATAATTTTCAAATTAGCACATAATAAATATTTACGATATTTATATCAAACAAAATATATTCTAGATAGAAGCTTAATGTTACTGGTTTTAACTCCATAAAATTGTCTAATATACAGGGTGTCCCAGACTTCGCGCACCATAGGTAAATGGTGAGATTCCTGAGATCATTTCGAGACGAAAATTCTAATACCAAAATATCGAGGGTGCTACAGTTTTTAAATGAGAAGGGTTTATAGTTGACTAATCAAGTCGTCCGAAATTCGCGCGCTCAGGCATGGCACACTGTACAGTAGTGTTTTCAAGCCCCAATTCTATTCTTGAAATTGATAATTTTGCATACGTTGTTGTTATAATTGTTTCTTATTTTATTGTATTTTATTGTATTTATGTTATAATTATGATAATTAATTAATAGTAAAATATGTCAGTATTGACTTTGGAATACGAACTGTCAAAGCTGTAACATAAATAACAAAAATACAACAAAAATAACAACATAAACAAAAAAATACAATAAAATACAATAAAATAAGAAACAATTATAACAACAACGTATGCAAAATTATCAATTTCAAGAATAGAATTGGGGCTTGAAAACACCTTCACTACTGTACAGTGTGCCATGCCTGAGCGCGCGAATTTCGGACGACTTGATTAGTCAACTATAAACCCTTCTCATTTAAAAACTATAGCACCCTCGATATTTTGGTATTAGAATTTTTGTCTCGAAATGATCTCAGGAATCTCACCATTTACCTATGGGGCGCGAAGTCTGGGACACCCTGTATATTGCAATATTTCATCATTCTTTGCGTGCTTCGCAACAACAAAAAGAAAATCTTTCACATGGTCAGTGGATTGCATTGATGACGTTCGTCATATAAATCATGTTTAAGAACTGTATATTGATGAAAGGAAACCCGTAACAAGATAAGTATTCTAAAAGTTTATCATCTGTTCTGTTTGTATATACCCATGTATCAAATACTTTCAGCCAGATTCACTGTATGATTATTTGTTACACCATTACAATAGGTCCATTTCTTCCAGCTTGGCAAAAGTATAATACAATGAGTAGGACAGATACAATGTAGAAAATTTGAATTTCATAATCTTGTACTTTGATCAAATTTATTATATCAAATATTGTACTATCATCGTACTATCAATTATATCAATTAAAGAATTATTATAAAATTACTTAAAAAATAGTACCTTTTATCATTGAAATACTCCATCAATTTAGAAGTGACAGCATCATAGCAAGTAGAATCTCCGAGGATACATGCCCATTTTGCAGCTTCTTGCCTCAAGTATTTAATAAGATCATTAGATTTTTCATTAAATTTCTCGGTATACGTTATATGTTATTCTGAAAAAGCTTATGCAACGTACCCCGCATATATTCCTATATGCAATAACAAAACGTGTAAAAATATTTATATACATTCATATAAACTGTATTGTAAAAATAAATATGCAACAACAAATTTGCTTTATTATAAATTCTTAATAATTTACTTTCTTCTGTTATTATGTATCTTTAAGCACTCTCCTGGAATAAAAAGAAACTAGATATATGTCCCAGAGCTTTGATCATAAGATACCATGCTATAGTCTGTCTCTCGTTGTAGATATTGCATTAGTTTCAAGAAAGTAAATAATGGAAGTTGATCATTCATCATAAAATAAAATGCATCGTCAATAATTTGGGCACGATTTAGAACGTGTATTTTTTTATACTTCTCAGACGTTAAATAATGAATGATTTGCTCCCAACATGCAGCATCGTAATTGACACAATAATATCCTACATGAATTGTTATAAATAAACTTTGGTAACTATTTATATATAACGCAATTGAATAAGAAATATTTACAGATGTTTATATCTTTAATGTGTGTTTAAAGTAATAGTAAAATGCAGTAATTTGTTCAACTTTTAATTAGAAATGTGTGTATTGTACATTATTAAGTAAAAAGAAAATGTTACAATAATTATTTTAAGTGTCAATGCGAATTTAAAACTTTCTTGAGGAACTTTAAATAAAATTTATTCCAAAAATAAATTAAGAAAATTAATTCTATTTGTTATCTTTATTATTTACCTGCTTGTTGTATGTTGAATATTATCCAATCACTTAAGGGGGTATTCTGGTCCAGAATTTTGAAAAAATCTTTTTTTTTTTTGCATATTCTTAAAGTTTAGACCTTTAAGAATATATCCTCGAGAGAAAATTTTAAAATTCTAATAATTTACGGAGTTATAGCTATTTTAGCCGTTTGAGTACCAGAGGTACTGATGCTTCTAAGGAAGCTAGAATTGCTCGTAAATTAGAACGAGCTTCCGAAAATATATATTTTGAAGTCGAAGAAGACACACTCTATGAACCAGGAATCGCCGATTAACAAAATGTAAGTATAACCATTCTATGACTTAGACCGCTGCGGTTGCCTGAAACTTTTGCTCAAAACTTTAAACGCGTTTTTCTCAAAACTACTTTTTTCAACATGGTTGACATGATATCTCAAGTTCTATTTGACCGATTGACTTCAAATTTTGTACCAACCTTCAATGTATAACTCTCTATTGCCCCTACCACTTTTGTATCAAAATTATTTTTTTTACTATTTTAAAAAATTAAAAATCATGAGAAAAAAGAGTCGAAAATGCCTTTTTTTTCAAACAGCCGCCATTTTGCGAAAAAAATGTTTTCCACTTTCTCTTAGGTAGGGGCTATAACGACATTCTTACTAATTAAGAATCTTTTTTTAAATTTTGTTTCAGATGACCAGAAGGGTTGCAATCGTGTCAACCAGCACACCTCGTTTTTTTTTTACCCCCAACTTTACCAGCTTATAACTTATTTAATTTTCATTTTTTTTTTCAAAAATTTTTTTGTGTATTTTCAAGATATCAATAAATATGTTATAAAAAAATAAATGGTAAAAATATTTTTTGTTTTTTTTTTATCGAGCTCGACAAAACGCCCAAAATTTATGCCTCTAGACCAGAATACCCCCTTAAATTCAAGCGAAGTAAAACGCTATTACTATTGATATTCATATCAGGTCGTGTTAACCACATGTTATAGTAAGGGTACGTGTTGTTAAAGTTGGAATACTTTTTTGTAGTAAATGTTACAGGTATTCCTGCCATTTGATCCAGTGCATTTTCAATGAAAATTTTTAAGTGGGAAAGATCATGTTGCGTCACCTTTAGCACAGAATAATGTTTTAATCGTATCCAAGGATTCATCATATCTCTTATGTCCAAAGTATATAAATCATTGTATAATTTATTGGAAGCAAATAATATTTCCCATAAATTATCGAAATTTATGCTAAAAAAGAAAACCGTAGTCATAAAAATTGTAAAATGTAAATAAAGAAGTAAATATCACACCAAATGGTAAAATAAACGAATATCATCGCAAGAATAAAAGAAAAAGGATCAAACAATTGTATGACAGATAAAATGTTGCATAACAGAGAGAAATGGTAGGAAATACTGGTAACATAATATTGTTATAAATTATATAGATCAGAGAGACAAGTCATGAGACAGAAATAATTCATGAAAGTAAAATAAGTGATAAACGCGAATATTTACAAGGGAAAAGAAAGAAATAAAGTAAAACGAATTTAGTGTAATCTCAGCAAACACAATGTTACATGTAACATACATGTTAGTCGTAATTTCCTACTCAACAATATATTTGTTATATAATACGCATGTTATATAATATGTACGAATTATACATATTAATGAATTAAATAATTATTAACTAATTATTAATGTTTATATAAAATTTCAATTTTTCAAAAATATTACTGATGTTTTTACATATAAATATTACATAAATATTACTGATGTTTTTACATATAAATATTACATAAATATTTTAAAAAATTATTTTTGTTCTACATTACATTTTGTGCATTTTTACTCTTTTTCTCTTCTTTATGCTGCTTTATTTAGCATTTTAATCATTACAAAGTATATTTTATGTAAGTTTCTTATTTTCAATTTAGATTATTCTAGTTTTAGATTTCAACCAAGTAATGGCATACAATGCAAACTCGAAACTCTGTTTACATGTGAATTAATAATATAAAAGTAGATACTTAATTTAATTGAAAAGATTTATATCATTGATCTCTATAACTCTGAAAAGTGATATGGAATATTCTTTGAAATTATGTTTTAAACTGTATCATATATTTTCTATGCAAGACAAGTAAATATATTTTATTTCTATAACGACTTACCGTATATATTAAAATTATGTTGGAATTAGGTGCAATTTTTTTGTAACAAGTAATTTTGATAAACGTATCTCATCCCAACAAAGTCTCTAGCTAGAAATATACAATCGTGATTTTACTCTCTCGAGAATTCGCCGACAACTGAAACTATGGACGTTTGGTATCATTTTAAGTATGTGGCATAGACGTAAACAAGCTGGTAAGATCATTACACCGTTTATAAGATTTGTCGAACGAAATATGTATAATACGTATAATATGTATAATATGACTAAATATGAATAAATATGTATAAAGATTTTTCTTAGTTATAAGCATAAATATAAGCTTACCAAAAATAAAGTAGACTAATAAAGTAATTAAAAGTAAGTATCTAAAAAATATAAAAACCTTCCGATGCTTCCTTCCGAAGACCACTCTTAGTGGGAGACTGGAAATGACATGATTAAACTTTAGCAATTACATGAAATCAACTGAAATGGTTGAACGAAATACATTTTAAATTATGATTAAACTTTCTTTTAAACAAATAGATACAAGATACAATATTTTCTATTTATTTGGATTATTTTCTTGGGAAACATATAATACATCGAAACAGCTTCTTGTGTAAGGTATTTGAAAGAAATAAGACGTTATATGTATGTTTACATATAGTTATAAGTTTATCTAAGTTTATTTAAGAGAAAAAACAATGTGGATTGTTATATTCATTCAGGAACGACTTAAATTTAATATTCATCAAACATGTCGACATGAAAATTTTGCAAGCAGAACGTTATTATTATATAAGTTTAAAAATCACGTGTAGCAATCGTATCGCGATAGATCGATTAGAAGCTTGATACTAATTAAAGTCGGAATTTTAAAATTCTGATTTTTAGTTCTACAAAACTTTCTATTGAACAAAACTTTTCAAAAGCTCTTATCGAATCTAGTACCGATTAATATCTCAAGAAATAAACTTCTATTTAAAAAAAAGGTTTTTTTTAAATAAAAAAAAGGTTTTTTGATGAAATATAAGCAATCAGTTTGAATAAATCGTGTAGTTAATTATAAAATGTTTGAAATTTATTACGCAAAAAATGAAAAAACACTTTTTTGCATTTAGTCTTCACACGGATGCTCACATACAAAGCTTTTGTCCCGCAACAAGTTTTTATAATGTCTACATAGAATATTATTAAACTTGTTCAACGTTAATGAATAATTAAATTGGAATTCACACATAATACATAATAATTGTTGACAATGTTACGCGATAGATCGGCATTGAGAGAAAGAGAAAAAAAGGAAAAAAGAAAACATGAGAATGCGCGCGCGTGCCTGTGGGCGTGCTAGATAAAAGATAAATCTGAATTCAAAAAGATAGCTACGATTGAACATTTTCCTTCGCAAAAATCACTGAAAGAATTTCAGTCGGGTTTCCATTTTTTTCTTCTCCAAAACAGTTCAACATTTAAAGAATGTAAAAAAATCAATTTTTTACATACGTACAGTTTGTCAATACGCTAATAAAAATAAAATATGTTAGCGTGATATTTTTAAACTCTAATTATTTTTTTATTAAAACCTTAAGACCTTAAAATAAATTAATAAAGCCGATTAATTCAAATTTCAATTTTTCTGAAACTATAACTTGCATAGGCAGTGCGGTACTCCGAACTTATGATTTTGATTATATTTAGTTATGTATCTGTAAAAATGTATTAAACTCGGAAGACTTGCTAAAGTCTTATCAAAACATATAATAATTGTGCATTGCAACATAAATGACATTAATTTCCATAAAAGGAATAACATTTTATAATTTTACAAATGTTTTTGCAGTCTGTGACTGCAAATGTGCTCTCGGAGATCTAGCAAAGAACAACGAGGTTACCTTTGATACCCTTGGTATGGATACCTGAACATTCGGAAATCAAATAATGATATTGCCAATCAATTGTTAAAGCCGGATCGGAAACACGGTTACTTGGCCTAGAATCAGCTTTGAGGACTTTTTCCTACCTGGACCAATGGAAGATCTAAGGAACCAGACCTACTGGAATGAAGAGAGTAGAGGCAAATGCAGATAGAAGGGGGGATTTAGGAAAACCTGGCCAGGAACATCTAGTCACTGAGAAGCAGGAATGCCATACAGGCCGTGCAAATACTGACAGGTGATTTTGTTATCATATGTACAAGTTGGGTCGCACTGATACCTTCAACTGTAACGTGTGTGAAGAAGAGGAATTAGCCTTCATGTTTTTAATCAATGTCTAGCATATGATGCTTTTGTTAAGCTTAGCGTTCATCCGGTGTTATCAGCTAGGACGACTACCAGCTGGGGGAACTTTTCTTCTTCTGGACAACTAATCGGTAACTGAGTCAGGAAAAGATACAACTCACTCTGAGTGATATAGCAGAGCTATTGTTATTACCTTCAATTTTTTCTAATTTTTTAACTTTTTTTATTAACAAAATATAAAATTATATATAAAAACTTACAGTATATTTAACATCCAAATATAACATTCTTCATATGAAACAAATTTAAATTCTATCTAAGAATTTAGTTGACCAGTTTTTGATCAGACGACTCGTGAACAGTTAAGAAAATTGTAATCGGTGTTCCGTAAAGTACCCCGCACTAATTATTATGAAAAATGGATCTTGGTCGAATTGGTTGAAATTGTAGTATAATAGTTCATTGCATCTTGATGAAAAGTGTTAATAGCCACAAGGTAAAAGTGGACAGTTTCTGAGTAATAAAATGTCAAAGATCGGAAAAATGGATTTATATACTCATTTTTCCGATCTTTAACGCTCTATAACTCGGAAACTGTCCATTTTTCGACCTTGTGCCTATTAACAGTTTTCATCAAGATATAATGAACTACATTATATTACAATTTCGGCCAATTCGACCGAGATCCATTTTCCATAAGATTACTGCGGGGTCTTTTGAATCGTGATATTTTGCGCTAGTATTCATTAGAGCAATAACCAATTTTATGCATCGCATTATACGTTCCTTGTGAATCTTTTAATCTCGGGCAATTGTGAACTGAAAACGACGAATTACCATACAACAAATTAATATACGAATGACTAAAATAACGAGAATTGCATTCTTCTTAAAAATAGAAAATTTAATGAAATTAATGTAAAATTAACATTTTATCGTAAAAAGTTAATAGTAACATAAATTGTAACATTATTGGTACAATTTTTTCAGTTTTTTTCCTTTGAGAGATTAATGTGCATTACAGTTGCTTTTGCTCTATCCAGAGTTCAAACATCTTTATAAAAATAAAGAACTAAGAGGAAGTGCAATGTGATAGAGAATCAAAAATATATTCTCATCTTACAAATAGATGTACAAGTAGGACAGCACACATTTTAAATAGTATAGAATTAAAGATTTAGCTATGCAATGGTAATTGACTATAGTATAAAAAATCACAAAGAGATTGAATGACCATGTGTTTAGTTTCGATTTGAAAACGACACACACACACACACGCTTACCATATTTATTTGTTTATTTTGAGGGTACTTGGTTTAACAGAGAGTGTGCCAAGTTTTTTGTATTAAATGTGATTTTTTATTTCAACTAAGTTTTTTATTCAAAAAATTTTATTCAAAAACATGAACTATTAGCCAATAAAATTATTAGTTATTTTAAAATACAATTTTATTATTATATATACATTTAAATATATTTTATCATTAAAATTACATTTTTATTAGTGTAGAAATAACATATGTATATACATATAATATTAAAATCAGTTACCACAAAATATAGTGAGAAAGTGTAGAACAAAATTTTGGTATGACTATTTGTTGTTAAAATTATAAAAAGAATAATATTTTAAATATTGATAACATAACATAATCTTTAATATTAATAATAACATATTTATTTATTGTTATATAATATTTAATATTTTTATAACAATAAATATGTTTTTAATATTAACAATATTTAAAATAATTACATAAAAAAAAAAAACATTTTAAGAAATTAAAAACAAATTAAAAAGTTAATAGAAAACAAATTACTTAATAATAAATTCAGAACAAGAGACATTACATATTATTATGAATTTTACTAATAATATGCGTTTTTTTCATAGCTTCCAAATTCATGTTCGATAACATTTACATACATCTTACAAGTACAGCGATAGAAAAGTGATGGAAAACTTGTTATAAAGGTCACAGGATTACATTTAATGATGCAAAAAAATGATGATAACGATTGACAAATATTCCTGTTTCATATAATAATAATAATATCATAAAATAATTTATGTTTAAAAGATAAGAAATTTAATTCGATTAGCAATAAATTGGTGAGAAATTGAATTGAAATGTAAAAAATACACATTATTACTTATACTTTTACAATTTTCAAAAGAAAGAAATAGAATCAACGCAGAATACATTTATATATTGTACATTTAACTTTGTACAAATTTATATGTAAATGCATGTCTGTAAAGGATTAAGTTAATGTGAAAATATATGAATTATATGTGTACCAAATGTACCTGGTGCTGAATTTATTTTAAACCTATAAACATATATTTACATCACAATAATTTTGAAACTAGCAGCAGATCTTTTTCAAAATTTCATATAATCTATAAAAATTACGCCCAATATATTTAAAAAATGTCTCGGAATAATATAAATGCCTCTTATACTGAATATTTGTTGAAATAAGCAAGAACCGCGTATAAAATATTATCTGTAAAAAAATGTATATCAGTATCAATTAGCGTCTTAATTACAGCCCTTTAATTCGGCAGAAGGGTTTGATAATTATTCAGCTGATTCTTGATTTCGAACAAGCGTGAATCTATTTTTTGTTTAACAATCATTATTGGCACATAATCCATTTGATTTAGCATTTTAGCGGCTTCGTAAGTCTAAAATAAATTATTCTGACTAATCAGTAATAAACAATAATGTGAATTATTATTACTACTAAAATCTAATAAGAAACAATTTTAATATATAAAATAACGAAAATAAAATGCTTTATTTCTTTGTGTATAGATATATATTTAGATAAATAAGACGATAGTAAAAAGTAAAAAAAAGGAAAAATCTTGGCTACAAATTTACCTTTCTATTTAATTTATGCCGATCATCAAAATTAAATTTGAAATTAATAGTTTTTCCTATTTTTTCCTTATAATCTTTCACGAAATCAAATACCTAAAAACGGATTATTTCAACACAATGAATAAATAACAGTCATTATTAAAAAAAAAGGTTTGTTGCAACACTAATTTGAACTTTTAGCACAATTCTTGGATCGAAATATATAATAAATCTTTTATAAATAATTTTAAAATAATTGAGTTTCACAATAAAGTATAAATAAAATAATCATATTTTAATTAATGATAAAATTTACCTTATTGAGTTGATCTTCAGAATGTATATGATTAATAATAATAATGAATATTACATACCAATTGACTTCTCTATTAAGTCAAATAATTTTCAAATTAGTACATAATAAATATTAACGATATTTATATTAAACAAAACATATTCTAGGAAGAAGGTTGATGTTACCTTGAACGTAATTT